>OU342743.1:288426697-288789021 GCA_910589775.1 Avena eriantha | reverse complement strand
AACACACATGCAATGACACTGGTGGATGGTCCATGATGTGGTCTGTTAAGAGAGCCACAACATTTCAATGACCCTCTTGTTGTGTTAGTAAAAAGAACACACATGCAATGACACTGGTGGATCCATGTGTGGCCTTTGAAGAGAGCACACATGCAATGAATCTAGTTGTTGTTATAACAAAGAACACATGCCAATGACACTGTGGATCATAGGTGGATTGTGAAGAGAACACACAGCAATGAACTGGTGGATCCATAGGTGGTATGTGAAAAGAACACACATGTAAAATGACTCTGGTTGTTGTTACTAAAAAGAACACACATGCAAAATGACACTGGCGGGATCCATGGGTGGTCTCTGTAGAAAACACGCATTTCAATGACACTGGTGGATTGTGAAGAGAACACACATGCAATGACACTGGTGGATCCATAGGTGGTATGTGAAAAGAACACACATGCAAAATGACTGGTTGTTGTTACTAAAAAGAACACACATGCAATGACACTGGTGGATCCATGTGTGGTCTCTGTAGAGAACACACATTTCAATGACACTGGTGGATTGTGAAGAGAACACACATGCAATGAAACTGGTGGTTGTTAGTGAAAAGACCACACATGCAATGACACTGGTGGATCCATTGGTGGTATGTGAGATGAACACACATGCAAAATGACTCTGGTTGTTGTTACTAAAAAGAACACACATGCAATGACACAGGTGGATCCATAGGTGGATTGTGAAATGAACACACATGCAATGACACTGATGGGATCCATGGGTGGATTGTGAAAAGAAAACACATGCAATGACTCTGGTTGTTGTTACTAAAAAGAACACACGTGCAATGACACTGGTGGATCCATAGGTGGATTGTGAATAGAACACACATGCAATGACACTTGTGGATCCATAGGTGGTATGTTAAAAGAACACACATTTAAATTACTCTGGTTGTTGTTACTAAAAAGAACACACATGCAATGACACCGGTGGATCCATAGGTGGTATGTGAAGAGATCACACATGCAAAATGACTCTAGTTGTTGTTACTAAAAAGAACACACATGCAAAATGACACAGGTGGGATCCATGGGTGGATTGTGAAAAGAAAACACATGCAATGACACTGGTGGATTCATAGGTGGTATGTGAAAAGAACACACATGCAAAATGAGTCTGGTTGTTTCTAAAAAGAAAACACATGCAATGACACTGGTGGATCCATGGGTGGATTGTGAAAAGAACACACATGCAATGCCACTGGTGATCCATATGTGGTATGTGAAAACAACACACATGCAATGACTCTGGTGGATCCATGGGTGGATTGTGAAATGAACACACATTTCAATGACACTGGTGGATTCATAGGTGGTATGTAAAAAGAACACACATGCAAAATGACTCTGTTTGTTGTTACTAAAAAGAACACACATGCAATGACACTTGTGGATCCATGGGTGGATTGTGAAAAGAGCACACATGCAATGACACTGGTGGATCAATATGTGGTATGTGAAAAGAACACACATGCAATGACTCTGGTTGTTGTTAGTGAAAAGAACACACATGCAATGACACTAGTGGATCCATGTGTGGTCTCTGAAGAGAGCACACATTTCAATGACTCGTGTTGTTGTTAGTAAAAAGAACACACATGCAATGACACTGGTGGATCCATATGTGGTCTCTGAAGAGAGCACACATGCAATGACTCTGGTTGTTGTTACTAAAGAGAACACATGCAATGACACTGGTGGATCCATAGGTGGATTGTGAAGAGAACACACATGCAATGACAGTGGTGGATCCACAGGTGGTATGTGAAAAGAACACATAAGCAAAATGACTCTGGTTGTTGTTACTAAAAGGAACACACATGCAAAATGACACTGGTGGGATCCATGGGTGGATTGTGAAAATAAAACACATGCAATGACTGAGTGGATCCATAGGTGGTATGTGAAAAGAAGACACATGCAAAATGACTCTGGTTGTTACTAAAAAGAACACACATGCAATGACACTGGTGGATCCATGGGTGGATTGTGAAAAGAACACGCATGCAAGGACACTGGTGGATCCATATGTGGGATGTGAAAAGAACACACATGCAAAATTACTCTGGTTGTTACTAAAAAGAACACACATGCAATGACACTGGTGGATCCATGTGTGGTCTCTGTAGAGAACACACATTTCAATCACACTGGTGGATCCATATGTGGTATGTGAAAAGAACACACATGCAATGACTCTGGTTGTTGTTTGTGAAATGAACACACATGCAATGACACTGGTGGATCCATAGGTGGTATGTGAGAAGAACACACATTTCAATGACTCTGGTTGTTGTTACTAAAAAGAACACATATGCAATGACACTGGTGGATCCATAGGTGGTATGTGAAGAGATCACAGATGCTAAATGACTCTGGTTGTTGTTACTAAAAAGAACACACATGCAATGACACTGGTCGATCCATGGGTGGATTGTGAAAAGAACACACATGAAATGACACTGGTGGATCCATAGGTGGTTTGTGAAAAGAACACACATGCAAAATGACTCTGGTTGTTGTTACTAAAAAGAACACACATGCAATGACACTCGTGGATCCATAGGTGGATTGTGAAGAGACCACACATGCAATGACACTGGTGGATCCATAGGTGGTATGTGAGAAGAACACACATTTCAATGACTCTGGTTGTTGTTACTAAAAATAACACACATGCAATGACACTGGTGGATCCATAGGTGGTATGTGAAGAGATCACACATGCAAAATGACTCTGGTTATTGTTACTAAAAAGAACACATATGAAAAAATGACACTGGTGGATCCATGGGTGGATTGTGAAAAGAGCACAAATGCAATGACATTTGAATGGTTCGGGTGGATCCATAGGCGGATTGTGAAAAGAGATTTTCCCTCTCTCTCTATCACAAATCTCACAAAAGCCCAAACGTGTGGACATCCCAAACATGTGCTCACTCTGGGTGCTATGCCCTGATTGACTGAGAGAGATGTCACGCGGATCGTCTCCACCAACCGTTGATCCCATGTGATCTAACGGGCAGGATAACCCCTCCCTTCTCCACTTTTTTTATGCATGGTCAATCCGTGCCACCTCTCTATTCGTGCCACCGATACTAAACCCCCATAAACAAGTGAAAATCCATCTATCTTAATAAAATAAATAAAATAAATGATCATATTTCGAAGAAGCCATCGTCTTCGTCTTCCGGTTCGTCCTCGTCTTCGTCAACGCCATGGTCCTTGCCATCGCCGCCGTCGGTGCCCTCCTCTGACGACTCGACACCGCCCCCTCCCTCGAATAAGCGTGCTATCTCCTCGTTGGAGTCCTCCTCCTCCTCCTCTTTGTAGTCCCACGGGTCCACGTCACTCTCCCCCGCTCCTGCCTCCAACTGATCGATGAACGCCTCCTTGTTGGCCGAGTCGGACTCGTCCAAATAGCTATCTCCTCTCTTCTTCCTGGTCTTCTTCTCATTCCTATTCTTGGCCGTACTCGCCGACGCAACACGCGCCCCCGTCCTGGCTGCTACTTTGCGCTCGTCCGACGCTGCAGGTACCCCATGCTCCTCCTGCGTGGCCGGTACGAGCTTCGATGTCGCGGTGTCCTTGAGTGTCGATGTCGATGGATCCTAGCGTGGTCGGACACAACGTGCTGCCTCAGCAGGTGACTCGCGAGCGCGGACGATGCAGCGAAGAGCCGGGGACGCAGGACGGTCAGTGGACGGCTTGGACCTGCCATTGCCACGACGAGGGGGCATCGTGCTCGAGGTAGTTGCTCCGAATGGTCGATTGCGGGTACACAGAGTGGGGTGCCGATATGATCAAGGACGAGCAGCGGTTTTGTGCATCGTGTCCACGCGTGCATTTGTCGATTATCAAAAAAAAAGTAATATCTCGCGTACTGAACATAATTTGATTTGCACTAAAGTGGCACAGTGTATTCTAGACTCGTAAATATCCCGTGCGTGCCTGTCACATGGAGTTCGACGGAGTTGGACGTGCTGACGTGATCGTGCAGCAGTTGCGCGCGTCATTGCCCCATCAACACGTGACACACGCACGCGGGATGTGCGCGCCGATTCCCGTGACGACCACCCGGCTCGCAGTCCCCTTATTACATACTAGATTTTGGGCGGCGCCGAAGACCATTGAAGTGTCCATCGCAATAAAGACAAGTCCCATCGATTCCCTACCCCTGCCTCCCTGGCTTCTTTGAGAAGGTAGACCGTACACGATGGTCTTGTATATTAGTACTAGTACTACTGGACCACAGCCTGTACTCTTTACTCTTCTCCCACACTAATAATCACTATCTCCTTCCTCCTGCCACACTCACCCTGCAAGCCATGCCTCCACTGAGGAGGGGGAGAGGCCGGTCGACGATCCTCGTGGAGAAAAGGGAAAGAAATCACCGCGAGGCACTTCTTGCTCTACCAGCCGCTCAAGCCCAACCTCTCATCGAGGCCCAATCTCCCCTGAAAATGGCGCCGAATGTCCTAGCAGGCGAGGGCTCCTCCCGGTACGGTCTCCTTATTCTACTTCTTCTCCATCTCCCTCTCCATCATGATCTTAATCAGCTTCTTCTTGTTTTCTTCTTCTTCTGGCTCTTCCTCTTCTACGTATTACAGGTCGGCCGTGGAGCCCGAATCCACCACGACGGAGGCGTTGCAGGACCCGTTCGTCCCCGTTCCATGTCTCAACGAGGTAGCAAATCTCCACACTGTTATTTCTCCAAGTTATGATGTGGATTTCTTAGATGCTGTCCGCCCCGCATTGGTTTTTCTTCTTCTTTTGCGAGTTGTATTTGTTTTCATGAATATGACTGGATCTCTTGGTCTTTCCTTAATACCGTTGTTCATAGATTCACTATGGATTTTTTGTGATTAGGATTAGTTTATCGTGGTCATGAATAGATCTTTAGGTCCATTTTTTAACACTGCGGCCAATAGATTCAACGGGGATTTTTTGATCTGTATTAGTATTCACCTGGGACCTGGAGTGTAATTGTAGAATTCCTATTTCAATTAACATGAACGATGTAGCGATCGAAGGCCAAGTACCGTGAGAAGGTGGCCGCGATCAGTTCCAAGATTGCCAACCAACATGAGCTTGCACGCTCCCTCATCCAAGCTAATGAGAGCCTACACAAGCAATTATCTATGCAGAAGGAGATCTCGCTAGATTTTGCACGTGACGTCATTAGGCTGCAGAAAGTGCTCGACCGTAACTTGATCAGGCAAGAACAGGCCATCAAGATAATCAACGAGCTCACGGAGGAGAAGAAGAATCTCGTGGAAAGGTGCATTCTCCTGCAGGACGAAGTTAGCGAGGCACTCAGAGGACGCATCGAGGAAACCAAGGCTACCATCTGAGCCTACCATGATAGGAACCGTTGCCTGGATGCAGTCAAGGAGATGAAGGCGGACATGAGCAGAGGGATCACCGTACTCGAGGGTGTTCGGAAAGAGAACGAGGAGCTAAGGGCATGTCTGGAGGCGTACCGGAGCAATGCCCAAGTCCGATTCCTGTTAGCGGGGACACAAATACCTGCTTGTCCTCCTCTCCTTTTGTAATGTTTAGGTTTCAGGGAGCAATGCCCATGTCTGCTTCCCATTATAGGGTGCAATAAGAATCCTAGGGCAACTCCTTATCTATCTGGACATGTGTTGGTGTTCATGTTCATGAATGGACACCATGTTCTCTTTCCATATGTATCTGGACATGGGTTTCTGCATTATGAGTTTGCCACTCTCCCACTACTATTTGGTGATATTGGGAAAAACCCACAGCACACTAAACTGCTAATAAATCTTATTTGTCTTCGAAATTGAAATTATGACAGTGCCACTAGTCGATTCATAAAATGTTGATTAGTCCTAGATTGCTTCTTCCTTGAAATTATGACAGTGCCACTAGTCGATTCAGTTAATTATGGAAACTAACCAGCTTGTCCTGGTGAACTGAACAAACCATACCATATATTTTTGTTGCAGGGAAAGGGGCGAAAGATCGACCAGGACCTGGCGACCTGGCTAAATGACAAGATAGCAATCCAAAGGGAGAAGCGGAATTCCCAGAAACTGGCCTTTGACCAACTACGCGCTGAATCCGCGGTCCTTTCTGACAAGTGCTAGAAACTGAAGGAGTTAAACGCCAAATGGGCGAAGCTACACAGTGAAGGTCGCGCCTCGGCTAGGAAGCAGGCGGAGATCATGAAAGGGATCTTGAAGGAAAATCGTATGGCTACGGACAAAATTCTCTGCCATGTGACGGAGCGCTGGAACCTACAGCTGAAGCACGGCATAGTACTGAAGGAGCTGGCCAATCTTAGGGAGGAAAACAGGCAGCTCCGGGCCAGGCTCGCTTGAACACAACATATGTCCATTTAGTACTGAACTGCCTGGTTTATCCTCTGTAGTGGTGATTTTGTAAGCGTGAACTTAACTCTATGCATGATATGTGTGTTCGTCTGAAATTAGTTTGCTCGAGGATTGAGTTTGGCTTAGTTTGGAAAGCGCAACTGCTAGTTTTACAATTAACTAGTTTCAGGCATTGGTACAACATAAATTATTCATCTCGAATTTCCTTTAACACTATAGTCTATCCTTGTTCACCCTCGCGCGCCTTCTTCAGTTCCTTCAATAGATCTGCAATGCAGCACTCTAGCTTCTTCTTGTCTTCCCTGAGCTGATCCCTCTCCTTTTCTGCATTATGAATCAGCAACCTGTGACTATCCTGAAGCTTCTTTGCAGTTCCAACAACCAAGCTCCCATCGATTCCGTCAGTTAGCTTTGACTGCAAATTCTCGATTTCTTGTTCCAGCTCCTTATTTCGTACCGACAGCTTATAATTTTTTCAGCTGCATCACTTACATCAGTAAATCTCCCCGACCTTTCCAACTCATACATCTCCCATAACTGTGCCAAACATTCCTTAAGTGCATTTGGCCACTCAAGATCCACCCACTCTACTGCTTTACACACCGGGCCAACCTAAAAACACACACACTATAGTGTTATGAACATGCACGATACATTTTACTTCATGTCACAGTTGCACATAATGTAAAAAAACCTGATTTGTACAGCCCAAAAACCTTCTCCTAGTGTTACTGCCTTCGAATGCAACATATCTCCTCAGTTTTAGCCCATGGTCACATGGCACTTCTCCATCAAGATCTAGGCCCTCCCATTCGGAGTCGTAGATCGTCCTTGGTACCTATAGGTAAACGCAAAGCTGAAATCGAACACGATTGCATGAGAGCAAGTGATTTACCATTGCCTAACCCTAGCCCGGGAAAACAGAGGAACTCATATCATGGAAGGAATACTCGATGTCGGAGAGAAGGCTGTCGCTGCTCGACTGATCGTCCTCGCCATTCAAGGATAGCATGGTGAATGCGACGGTGACGGCGTCGGCGAGAGAGAGATAGAGATAGATAGATAGATAGAGAGAGAGAGAGAGAGCAACCCTTCTACCGCTGCAATGATGACTAAATTGGCATGTTACAATAGTTTAATGGATACCATGCCCTTTCCTTGGATTACTGTCTCCTGCCTGATATGGATTCTCTTCACACATTCTCATTTCAAATATTAAACCTGCACTCCCTCCATCTCAATTTCATTGCCTAACGAAAACATACCACTATATTACATCATCCAAAGAAACAAAATCATGTCAACTACAAGGTACTTAAGCATCACTTCTTCAGTCATGGTTTCACAAAACATTACATTATAATCTCCCAACAAACATAACCACAACATGGATTTCATAAAACATCACATTACAATCTCTCAACAAACATAATCATAGAAACAAGTATATTACATCAACTCAAGAAACAAAATCATGTCGACTACAAGGTACTTACACATCACTTGTCCTGTCATGGTTTCGCAAAACATTACATTACAGTCTCTCAACAAACAAAATATCAGAAACAAGTATAGTACATCATCTCAAGAAACATAATCAAGTCAACTACAATGTATTTATGCATCACTAGTCCAGTCATGGTTTCACAAAACATTACATTACAATGTCCCAACAAACATAATTACTGAAACAAGTACGGTACGTCATCTTAAGAAACATAATCATGTCAACTACAATGTACTTATGTCTTATTACAACAACGATGGTTTCAGTGAGTGACATGTCCGAAAATCTCAACAGCTCGCACAACATTATATCGCAATCTCTCAACAAACATAATCACACAAGCACGCTTTAAATGCAACAACAGTCAATATTACAAATACAGGCACGGGAACCCCGCGGTCCATATGACAAGCCCAGGGTAGCAGCTCTCATCAGATCTCATCAACGTCGACCACCTCATTCTGTTCAGCCACTACAGGGGCATCTACATCCAATATAACCTGTTCAACAACATCATAAATGGTACCAAGGAAGAACACCTTCCTGGTTCGCTTCTTTCGCCGCATAATCTGCATAAGATCTTCAGTATCCAAAACATCTATGAATTACTGCTTCTTATGATGCCACCACCAGATTTTTGCCATCTGCTTAGGGCCAATAGTGATTTCCTTACTGATCATCTCTCTCATTTCATCAAGAGTTATGTTTTTGGATTCGATAGTGATCTCCACAGTACATGTAGAAACTGGCTTATTAACTCCCTCATCAAGTTTTGCCATGTATGAATCCACCTCTATGCGTATACTGAACTTATCTAGATCAGCATCTATTGGTCCGTATTCTCTAGGAGCAGAAGCTCTGGCAGCAAGATCTCCAACATCTGCATACATATCATCAATCATCGCTTCAACTTTCACCTTACGATCAGCTGCACAACACTCCCAAACCATCTGAAGCTCATGGGAGTGCTCAATTTGCTGATAGGCATCATTCATGTTGCGCCACACCAATTTTGTCCTCTGTCTAGAACCCCAGGGAATTCTAGCAGCAAGCATATCTACCAGCTGCGAAACAGACACAACCTCTTTGCAATTCACAAGCAGATGCACATCTTGCCCGAACACAACCCTCTCGCAACCAAAATCAAGCTTTGCAGTGTACTGCCGAACATGAACTGTGAAGTCATATAGGTCACTTGTATCAAAACTGTTCCTAATTTGATTAAAAAGGGGAAAATTTCAATTTCAATTCATTCGATTCTATTATGCCGTAACTAATCTACTTGCAAGATAAGGCATAGATAAGAAAAATTCACCTCTTGCTCTTCTCCCGGGTTTTTTTCTTCGAGATCTGAGTGCTGCATCCGCCCACCGGAGCCGAACAATCCACCGCCGGGCTTGCTTTTCTCTTCAACCCGCTGCTCGTAGGTACCTTAGGAGCAGAATCCTTGCTGGCCTGCTCGCTAACCGGGGCTGAAGACCTCGCTGCAGCTATGCGTTGAGCCCCAGACTTGGGCCCCGATGGACCCTTTTCAGCCGGCGACGTAGCTACAACCTTCGCCTTGCAAGACATGCTGGGCCACCGCCGCCGGATTCAGTGTCGGGGGAGGGAGAAAAAAGGTCCTCCGCTGTCGGCAGATTTAGGGTCGGGAAGGGAAGAAAAGGGACCGCCGCCGCCGCCACAGCGAGATTCAGTGTCGAGAGTTAGGAAAATACAGTAATGGATTTACCCCTACGACACGTGCAGGGTGGCTAAGAAGAGTGACCGACGAAGGAGGGGCACAGCAGGAACTAGTGTAACAGAATATCCTGACTTAACGGGCGCGATTTGAAAATATTTGGTTTGGCCATCATTCACTCGAAAGACCCCTCTCAGCAATTGGCGCCCCAACTTTTCGAATCGCGGTGATAAAAATCAACTTGGGTACCGTGTTGCCTGTCCACCCCAACTTTCGGGCCGCAAAATGATATTCTCCTAATTTCGGCGATCTTAAAAAATACAAAGAAAAAAAATATAAAAAGAAATGCATCCATTATTTTCTCTCTTCGTTTCTCACTATGTGCATTAGCTAGTTTCCATGGAAAAATATAATTTTGAAATTTGATAATTTCTGAGAAAAAATTGTATCACAATATATGGAGTACCATGTAAGAATATGCATGGCTTTCAAACCAGATGACCAAGGTCATGGCCATATCTTTTCTATAGTTTATAATAACCTATCCATATTTGTTATGGTGTGTATTGGCATTTAAAATATTATTTACAAAGGAAGCTTCCAAATTGGAAGTTATTTCAATTTTTTAAGGCACAACAATGGCTTTAGTCATGAAGCTACTACAAAACATGTCTTAAAATCCCACTGCCCCATTTTTCACTCAAAGTATATATAGCCTAGGGTTAAGTTTAGGGTTCAGGGTTTTAGTTTGGGTTGAGGGTTTAAGGCTTCATGGTTTATGGTTTAGGATTTTAGGGTTTAGGCTTTTAGGGTTTAGTGGTTTAGCTAGGGTTCATGATTTAGGGTTTAGGGTTGTTCAAGGTTTTAGGGTTTAAGGATTGTTTAGGTTTTAGGGTTTAGGGAATTTTCAATAATAATGTTCAAGCTTTATATATATGGTTATATTCATGGAATAGAATGGCGTTATCACAATTTAATTAAAGTATTTCAAATTTTGATCTATAAGTGCATTATACCTCCTTGGTAAGGGTTTAGGGTTCTAGGGTTAGGAAGTTAGAGTTCTAGGGTTAGGAGGTTATTAGGGTTTACAGTTAAGGGTTTTTGATTTTCAATAAAGTTCAAGCTTTATGCTTATATTCATGTAATAGAATGGCATTACCACAATTTAACGAAAGTATCTCAAATTTTGATCTATAAGTGCACGGTACCTACTGGTTTAGGGTTTATGGGTCGATGATTTAGGGTTTTAGGATTATGTTTTATGGGTTGTTTAGGGTTTAGGGATTAGCGATTTTTCAATAATGCTCAAAGATTGAAAGTCGAATAGAATGGCGTTACCTGCTTTAATGAAAGTATCACAAATGTTGATCTACAAGTGCATGATATCTGCTTGGTTAGGGTTTTACAGTTTAGGTTTTATCATTGTATAGGATTTAGAGTTTAGCAAATTTAGAATAATGCTCAAGCTTTATTGTTATATTCATCGAATAGAATGACGTTACCTAATTTATTGAAAGTATCTCAAATTTTGATCTATAAAGTGCATGATACCTGCTTGGTTAGTGTTTATGGGTTGAGAGTTTGGGGTTTTAGGGTTTAAGTTTTAGGGGTTCTTTAGGGTTTAGGGTTTAGGGAATTTTTGATAATGCTCAAGATTTATGCATTTATTCGTCGAATAAAATGGCATTACCAAATTAAACGAAAGTATATCAAATTTTGATCTATAAGTGCATGCTACGTGCTTGGTAAGGGTTTAGGGTTTCAGGTTTTAGGGTTTTGGGTTTTAGGAATTTTCAATAATGTTTAAGTTGCTTTATGCTTATATTCGTTGAATAGAATGGCATTACATCAATTTATTGAAAGTATCTCAAATTTTGATGTATAAGTGCACAATACCTGCTTTGGTTAGGTGGGTTGTGGGTTTAGGGTTATATGTTTTTACGGTTTAGTTTATGGGTTGTCTTTAGAGTTTAGCGAATTTTTAATAATGCTCAAGATTTATGCTTACACTCGTAGAAAAAAATGGGTGTCAGCTGATTTAATGAAAGTATCTCA
The DNA here is from genome assembly GCA_910589775.1 of Avena eriantha. Classification (NCBI taxonomy): domain Eukaryota; kingdom Viridiplantae; phylum Streptophyta; class Magnoliopsida; order Poales; family Poaceae; genus Avena; species Avena eriantha. The sequence goes on along the minus strand of OU342743.1, from coordinate 288,777,354 downwards.
AATTTTGATCAATGTGTGCATGACACTGATGGCTCAGTGTCGGCACGAGAAAAATGCTGGTGCGATGTTGATGTAGAGCTCGTTGGGAACCCCAAGAGGAAGGTATGATGAGCACAGCAGCAAGTTCCCTCAGTTATGAAACCAAGGTTTAATCGAACCAGTAGGAGCAAGGAAACACCCCAAAGGTGTTGCTAGCTGAGCCTTGGCAGGGCGCACTACCGGTGCTAGTAGCAACATGGAAACCTGCACAACACAACCATAGAACTTTGTCCCCAACTTGCGATGAGGTTGTCAATCTCATCGTGTTTTGCAAAAAACAAAGGATTAAACGTATCGAATAGAAAGAAGCAATAGTTTGCAAAAAGTAAACACAAAGCAGTAAACAGTTTGTAGATTGAATGTTGGGGGGATACCCCCATGTAGGGTCACGCCGGGGTATAAAGGCCGAGTTAGCCGAGGTATGGCAAGGTCAAAGCGAATGCTGGCCGAGTCACCTCAAGGCAGGCCGAATCACGGAGTAACCTGGACTAAGGGATGTCCACCTAACCGAGTCCCGGCCGACATATGTTGTATGCCGGCAGGATTGATGTGACTTGTATGCAGGTACCAGCATGGCCGGATTAACCAGGCATGATCTGGGTTATATCAGGCTTGCAGGAGAAGGAAGGTATCTCCCTGGTCAAAAGGTGGTCACTATATGCAGGAGTGTGAGCGAGGCGGACAGAGAGAAGGACCACCGAGGCATGGCCGACAAGGGTGACACTCCCTGTGTTGGATGACGCTGGCGCCGTAGAGGCTTACGTAGCCTCTACATGGCTTACAATGGGGAAAAGTGACCCGATCGGTTTGCTATTTTGGGAAGAGGCATATTCACTGGAATATGCCTCCATGTATGCCCTAATTAGAGACCTAGCCACCCCTATATAAAGAGGGCTAGGGCATCTGTAGAGAGGGTTGAGCTTTACTTGGTGGATCTCTAGTTGATCCATGAGAGCTAGCTAGTGGAGAGAGTAAGAGAGTTCCTTCTTCCTCCTCTCCCCAATATAGCTCAAGGAGCACTTGTAAACCTTGGATACCTATTGAATACAAAACATCTGTGTGTGGAATCACCACACTATCCCTCCCTGGATTCCTCTAGTGCATATTGTCCCCACCTTTAGCCTATCCATGGCATCTGCCGTGACACCACCACGATAGTTGGCTCCCACCGTGGGGCATGAGGCGCTAGCATGAGTGAATATCCGGATGGGGAACCTCATCGACAACGGCAAGCGCATCGTCTCCGGGCTCGTTCAGCGCTTTGGAGCGCTGGACTTCATCAGCGACAATGCTGGCTGCTTCGACAAGCGACCTCTCCCGCGCAACGGCCTCTTCGTCAAGCTTGGCGCGCACAAGATCTACATCTCTGTCGAGGTGTCGTGCGTTCACCCGCGGCACGTCGTCGAGGGAGCCGAGCCACCCCTTAGCGCGGCTCGTGGGGCGCGTATCACCCGCTCCCCTGGCCACGCCGAGGTGATGATGACGGCGCCTGGCGCTGGCGTGAGCAAGGATCCAGCACCAGATCCGGAGGTAACACCCAAGGAACCAAGGAAAAGTAGAGGTCCTCCACTAGAGAGGCTAGAGAACGTGCTACAACAGGCAATAGATAGCCTAGAGAACGCCGTAGCACCTGCAGTAGATTCGGCTCAGGCACAGGCCGAGTTAGAGGAAACCAGGCAGAAAATACTAGAGGGTGCGAAAAAGATAGCTACGGCTCAGCAGTCGTTGAACATGACACTGCGCGAGTATGCAAAAGCGAATAAGGTAGATGCTGTAAAAGGGAAGGGGAGAAACCTCATTAGTGAGATGAACAAAGAGGGTGATACTAGAGTTGAGGAGTCAGAGAACGTTCTGTCTGTGGGGCTACCGAGGTATAGTACCCCGGCAAAGAACCTCAGAGCAGCAGACGCAGCTGCGTCCGAGTTAGAGGGCCTGACGGGTGAAGCCCGACAAAGGCAGCAAGATAGGTTCAATGAGTTAGTTCGGATCGCTAACAGACAAAATGAAGAGTTGCTCAGGGCAAATACGGCAAGGGCTAGGGCCTCCAAAGTCGTTCATTCAGCAGTAGGTAACCCGGAGAAATCTGCTGGAGCTGGATCGTCACCTCATGGTGACCCAAGAAGAGAGGAGGTGGTAACCTCGGCGAGGAGAAACAAACAGATAGTCCCATATGACCCGGCAAGGGTAGGGAAAGGAAATGTAGTGCAGGGAAATGAGGACCGACGAAGTGTCAGCCGAGGTAACCGCGGCCAAGGCAATGCCGGTCAGGGAAACGCTGTGAACAACAATGCCGGACAACGCAACTCAGCGGGTGCAGGGCAACCGCAGCAGCAGAATATACCACGGCAAGAGCGAAGTGCCGGCCAAGGTATGCAACAGAGAGGCGCTCCACATGAGCAAGATAGATACAATGATGGTGATTCGGAAATGGTGAACACAGGATACCCTAGGCCAGACTATCACGTGATAGGGTTAAGGTTGGGAAGCAGAAACTTGATGCCTGATGACGCCAGGTTAAAACTGGATCGACTTTATAGGTCGGAGAAAATTGAGTGTCAAGGTCCTCCGGGTCCGGCGTGTTTTGGTCCCCGGATCATGAAGGAGCCTCCAGTACCTAACTTCCAGATACCCAGAGGGACCAACACATATGACAGTAGCACCAAGCCGGAAGATTGGTTGATCAACTACACGACAGCGGTGAAAATTGCTACAGGCAACTTGAGATGAGCCGTGAGATATGTACCTTAGATGTTGGAAGGGCCAGCAAGGGTGTGGCTAAACAATTTACCACTGGGAAGTATCAACTGTTGGATCAATTTCGAGGAAATGTTCATCAGTAACTTTTCAAGCACGTATCAGAGGCCAAATATGCCACATACCCTAGCGATGTGCAATCAAAGAACAGATGAGACAGACCGGGAGTTCTTAACCCGTTGGTGCAATGTGCGAAACTCATGTGAGGGAGTGATTGAATCACAGGCTATAGCTTGGTTTGCGCAAGGGTGCAGATATGCAAGCATGCTATGGCAGAGGTTACAAAGGGATATGCCAACTACACTAGCAGAAATGATCCGGATTGTTGATTCATACGTCTTGGGTGATCCGACTCAACCAAGGCTTGTGTCAAACGAGTCAAACGAGGAGTACTACCAGCGAGACGGAGCCGGGTCATCCCGGCGGAATGATTACCGAGGTAAAAGGAGAGATGATAGACCGGATTACAGGTATAGTTCGCAACAAGTTGCTGCTGTAAATCAAGATCAAGCCGGAGTAGGGAGTAATCAGTGTCAGAAAACTGGAGGGCAACAATGGACCCCAAGAAATTATGGAAAGAAAACTTGGACGCTCGAGCAAAAGAAACAGTGGAAAAAAAGAAAGATAGTCTGAGGTATACATACGAGGCAATGCTGGATCAGCCATGCAAATTTCACACGCCAAATCCGAGTAACCCGGCGGGTCACACAACTCGGCAATGTGAGTGGATGAGGAAAATAGAACAAAGTGGTTCGGGGAATGCTCAGGCACCTCAGAACGATCAACCTCGGCAGGAGTTACCCTGGCAGCAATTACTCTCCGGAGAGAACACACAACAGTTAATGTTGCCACCACCTCCGTCGAGGTATGAAAACCATGAAGGGATGCGGTGCATCATGTGGGAAACCAACATCAGTCAGATCAAAGGTACCCCGGAAATGAGGGGAGAAATGGATACAGAGAGCATCACCAGAGTTAGTGTGTGTTTACCATAGAAGAAACGGATAGGAAGAGCTTGCAGCGCCGACATATGGAAGTGAATGCGGTAATTCCCGCAGTGACGAGGTATATGCCTTGGTCGGACCAGGAAATCACATGGAGTATCAAGGATCATCCCAAGCTTATGCCAAGCCCTGGTTCGTATGCACTGGTGCTAGACCCAATGTTCATCGGGCCAAACATCAATGTAAGATTCTCTAAGGTACTGATTGATAATGGCAGCAGGATCAATATTATGTACGTGGATACAATGCGCAAGTTGGGTATCTCGGAGAACATGCTCCAGGCCACGAGAACAACTTTCCATGGTATTGTGCCAGGCATTTCATGTGAGCCCATTGGCAAGGTCTGGGTTGACGTATTGTTCGGCACACGAGATAACTGCCAAACTGAAAATTTGGAGTTTGAGGTTGTGAACTTAGAAAGTGCATATCACGTGTTGCTCGGCAGGCCTGCCCTGAACAAGTTCATGGCAAGTTGTCACATCAGTTACCTGAAGATGAAATTGCCCGGGCCAAATGGAGTGATTACCATAGCAGGAGATTTCCGACGTTCCATTGAGTGTGCATCAGCCGGGTCTAACCTAGCCGAGTCACTCATGATTGCATAAGAGAAGAGAAAGATCTAGGAAGTGGAAGCATTGGCTCAATCCGCTCAGTAGTATATGCCGGCGCTGAGTAACCCGCATGGAAGTGTTTCATTTCAAGCAACAAAAGATACAAAGAAAGTGCCTGTCGATGATCTGTTCCTAGAGCGCACCGTAACAATTGGTGCCGGGTTAAATGACAAATAGGAAAGCGAGCTCGTCAACTTCCTCCGTGAGAATCGAGATATCTTTGCTTGGTTCACACATGAGTATATTCCGCTCTGAGTAACCCGCATGGAAGTGTTTCATTTCAAGCAACGAAATATATAAAGAAATTGCCCGTCGATGATCTGTTCCCAGAGCGCACCATAAAAATTGGTGCCTGGTTAAATGACAAATAGGAAAGCGAGCTCGTCAACTTCCTCCATGAGAATCGGGATATCTTTGCTTGGTCTACACAAAACTTGCAAGGTGTTCCGAGGGAGTTGGCCGAGCACACTTTGAATGTGAGACCCGGAGCAAAGCCGGTGAAGCAACCTCTCCGCCGCTTCGCCGAAGATAGGAGAAAAGTCATTGGAGATGAGATAGCTCGGCTCCTAGCAGCTGGGTTTATCATGGAAGTGCTTTACCCGGATTGGCTATCTAATCCGGTGCTAGTGGAAAAGAAAAAAGATGATCCGAATGTGGCAGTGGTTTGGCGTATGTGCATCGATTACACGAACCTGAATAAGGCGTGCCCAAAAGATCCATTCCCACTACCAAGGATAGATCAAGTCATAGATTCTACTGCTGGGTGTGAACTGTTGTCATTCATAGATGCATATTCTGGCTTCCACCAGATACCTCTGAATCCGAATGATCAAATAAAGACTACGTTTATTACCCCGTATGGGGCTTATTGCTATCACACCATGCCTTTTGGTTTATGTAATGCAGGGGCAACGTACCAAAGATGTATGCAAAAATGTTTACACGACCAGATTGGTGGAAATGTGCAAGTATATGTGGATGATGTGGTTATCAAAACCAAGGAAAGCAAAACGCTCCTTGACGATATTAGGCAAACGTTCGCGAACCTAAGAAGATTCCGAATGAAGCTTAACCCGGAGAAATGTACCTTCGGTGTCCCGGCTAGAAAGTTACTCGGATTTCTTGTCTCCAGCCGAGGTATCGAAGTTAACCCAACTAAAATCCGAGCCATAGAGCGAATGGAACTGCCGAAGTGTCTTGATGATGTCCATAAGTTCACTAGGTGTCTGGCATCCTTAAGTCGGTTTATATGCCGGATGGGAGAAAAGGCACTACCTGTCTATCAACTAATGAAAAAATCCGAAAAATTCGTATGGACGCCGTAGGCCAACGAAGCCTTCATCCAATTAAAGAAAATGTTAGCCACTGCACCAGTGTTAGCCTCTCCACTATCAAAAGAGCCAATGTTGCTCTATATAGCCGCAACCAACCGAGTTGTAAGTGTAGTGGTGGTGGTAGAGCGTGATGAAGAGGGTAAGTCAGTGCAAAGGCTAGTCTATTACCTGAGTGAGGTATTATCCGCATCAAAGCAAAACTATCCTCACTATCAAAAAATGGCATATGTGTACATATGGCAGCAAAGAAGCTGAAGCACTATTTTGAAGAACACCCCATCAAAGTGATATGTGAAGCCCCCATATCTGAGATAATGGGCAATAAGGATGCAAGCGGCCAGATCGAAAAATGGGAAATTGAACTAGCCCCTTATGCTCCACAATTTGACAGAAGAGATGTGATCAAATCTCAAGCAGTAGCTGATTTTTCATGGATTGGGCCAAGATGCAGTACGAGCCACCATTGCCAGATCCGAACTATTGGAGAATGCACTTTGACGGATCAAAAACAAAAACCGGGTTAGGGGCCGGGGTTGTGCTTACTTCTCCCAAGAGAGATCAGCTGAAGTATGTGTTACAGATCCATTTCGTAGCATCGAATAATGTTGCAGAATATGAAGCACTCGTGCATGGGCTCAAAGTGGCAAAACAAGTTGGAATATGTCGGATCCAGTGCTTTGGTGACTCGGATCTGGTGGTTCAACAAGTCTCAGGGTAATGGGATGCTTTGGATGTAAACATGGCGTCGTACATATTTCATGTGCAGAAAATATCGGGATACTTCGAGGGATGGGAATTTCATCATATACCTCGGGTGGAAAATGAAGCTGCCGACGTATTGTCGAAACTCGGATCAACCCGACAGGCAATTCCGCTAGGTGTAGCACTAGAGCACCTCAGAAAACCATCTATCAGGCCATCCCCGAAATCCGACTCAATTTTCATCCTGGCAGATCTGGAGACCGGAGCTGTACCCATGGACATTGATGTGGGAAATGGTTCAGGAAACCCGGGGACTGCTTCACAGAACCCGGGGACTGCGCAGCATGATCCGGCCGAGGTTATGTCGGTGGATCAAATGGAAATATATGAGGATGTGTTTTTGGTGCGAGCTATACCAGCGTGGGCACTGCCCATATTTCAATTCCTGAAGGATGGAACTTTGCCCAGTGAGGAGGTGCTTTCCAGGCAAATTCAGAGGCTCGCGAAGGCGTACACAATTATCAATGCCGAATTATACAAGAGAAGTGTCACAAACGTCCTCCAACGATGTGTTGACCCAGAAGAAGGGCTTGCCATCCTCCGAGATATACATCAAGGGGAATGTGGGCATCACGCCTCATCTAGAGCTCTAGTGGCAAAAGCTTTCCGGCACGGATTCTATTGGCCAAGTGCCTTAGAACAAGCAGAAGATCTAGTAAGAAAATGCAATGGTTGTCAGAGGTATGCAACCAAGACACATATGCCAATGTCGGAGCTCAAGACCATACCAATTACCTGGCCATTTGCTGTATGGTGTTTGGATATGGTTGGCCCGTTTAAACCAGCAAGAGGGAACATGACAAACATCTTAGTCATGGTTGACAAGTTTACAAAATGGATTGAAGTGAAGCCAATAAGAAAATGTAATGGAGCGACCGCCGTGACATTCCTCAAAGACATCATCTTGAGATACGGCTATCCTCACAGTAACATAACAGATAATGGCACAAATTTTGCTGAAGGAGCATTTGTGGGATTTTGCCGAGATAAGAAGATCTGGCTGGACGTTGCCTCGGTAGCCCACCCCACATCGAACGGACAAGTGGACAGATCCAACGGATTAGTATTATCCGGGATAAAACCCCAGCTCATTGGCCGCTGCAAAGATCAGCGGGGTGCTGGATAGAAGAACTACCAGCAATACTGTGGAGTTTAAGAACAACTCCGAATCGATCAACAGGCTATACGCCATTCTTTCTAGTATATGGGGCAGAAGCTGTATTACCAGCCGACATAGAGCATGATTCGCCTAGAGTCACCCAATACAGAGAAGACGAAGTGCAAGAAGCCCGGCAAAATGATGTTGATCTGCTGGAAGAAGTGAGAGAATTGGCATTGTCCAGATCCGCCATATATCAGCAAAATCTCCGACGCTATCATAGCTGGAAAGTAAACCCCCGAGTCTTCCGGGAAGGTGATCTGGTACTCCGGTTGGTACAACGTACTGCTGGCATGCATAAGTTATCCCTCCCAAGGGAAGGGCCATTCATTGTGAGCAAAGCATTGCACAATGACTCTTATTATCTCATTGATGCAAAACCACAAGAGAAGAACAAGGCGGATAGGTCTGGTGAGGAATCAAAGCGTCCATGGAATGTAGCTCTACTTCGTCCGTTCTACACTTAGCAAATAAGTGTGTGTATCCGAGTCTCTCATACGTCGGTATGTATGCCGGCAATGAGTTTATCAATGAAATCGTGGCACCTCGAGCAGTAACTCAGGGACTGCCTTAATAATATTCGTTGTCTTCTATACTTGTTATTTATTTTTATGTCGGCTGGTTTAAGTTGCTTCTGCCTAAGCCAGATTAGTAGTGTGTGAGCACCAAAAACTCAACTCTTCGACTTGCTGCTGTCCAACAAGATTTGGCTTCATGGCAAGCAAGAGAACAAGTTTGGAAGTACGTAGCACATGAAAAACGACTAAAGAAAAGAACGTAATCGAGCCGACATTTGTTATTTGGACTAACTTTATGTTTACCCTGTTTTTACTATGCTGAATTATTTTGAGGTTGTCCTAAAGTTTCCAAGTATTGTTAAGTCAATTTTTGAAACTCGGACTCGTAAGTCATAAAAGCGAACCAAGGTAGACACGAGCCGGGCCAAGAAATTGGAGAAACAAGAAAATAAAACTCGGGGACTACGCCCAAGTTAATCCGGCACGAGCAACTTAGAAGCAAAATATAATTTGTGTGCTTAATACATTTGCCCGCGGCATACCGGGGATCTGACAAACTGCAAAGTGTTTGTTGGTGATCAAGGAGCAGCAGGGGGAGGTAAGTCGGAGCCAGCAGGTGGAACTCCAGCCTCGGCTTCAGCATCATCTTCATCTTCTTCGACGTCCGAGGCTTCGTCCTCTTCCTCCTCACCCAAACTATCTTCGACATATTCGTCGTCAATGGCTTCCAGAAAGCTTGGTCCCTCGTTCCATTGATGGACAAGGGCAAACTGAATGAGGCTATGGGCGCAAGCCTTGCGTCGAGCTATCCAATCCGGATCATTGGACCACCTTGATCCGGTGCGCATGCGCTCGAGAAGGTTCAGATTTATTTTTTCATACCATGTGAGCACGTAGTGGAGGACGGTTTCAGCTCCGGCGCGTTCGGCGGATTCCCTCCAGATGTCAAGCTAGGTCTCGCACTCCATTAACTTGTTAATCAGAGAAGGGGATCCCTCCGAAGTGTCTTCACTAGGCCAAAGAGCATTGAAGATCCGGATGGCTGCATCTAGGATATCCTTACCATAGTTCTTCACAATCTCGACGTGAGAAGATAAGCTGACCAGCAGGTCCTCCATGTCATAGGGAATATTTTCTGCGCCAGGACCAGTTGGGGTACCCCTCTTCTAGCAGAACTTGGCAACGACAGTAGATGCAATGGCATCACCCTCCAGAAATTTGTCTAAAAATGAGACAAGTAAAATAAGTAAAGGAGGTTGACCCGAAAGGATTCATGTCGGCTGAAGGGAAAGAACTTACGAGAAATATGGTTGTGGATCCGGGTCAGCTCCTTGGTGCAGTTGTCACGCCTCTTCCGAAGTTGCACAAGTTCAGCATTTGCCGATTCAAGCTTAACGTCGGCCTCCTTCAGCAGTTCTTGATCTTTGGCAATTTGGAGGTTGAGACGTTCCCGTTCCTCGGTGAAGTCTTGGCCAACTTTATCCATCTCGGTTTTGTGGAGCGCCTTGAGCTTTTTCATTTCTGCCTTGAGCTTGGCAATCTCATCATCTTTGGTCCGGGGGAGGGTGAGCTCATCATCTTTCTTCTTGAGTTCGGCCTGATACTGCCTTGCTTGTTTGAGAAAATGCAGCATCATGTTAGGAACGAGCACACTATCTTCAAGAGATGCTGAAACAGTTTGTTGACCCGGCAAAGCCGAGGTATGAATATTTGTCGAGCCAAGAAGAAAAGGATAAAGAGCGTAGAAGAAGGTTAAGGAAAAATGACTTACCTTTTATTTGGTCCAAGTTCTTCCTCATGATGGTGTTTTCGACTTCCACTTCGGCTGCCCAATCCGAATAACAGATTAGTTCGGCGGGAAAAGACAAATAAAGATGGGAAAAAAGCTAAGGAGAAAACTTACCCCATTTCTCGAACTCAGCGAGAAGTGTAGAGTGTTTCGAGTGCAGCGCCTTATGTGTGTCCAGGAGGCGCTGAAACTCAGCACTCTGGCGATTGGTGGTAACCTGAGAAGAGCAAGGATAGCTTAGTCATGTGCATATTCGAAGTGTACAAGATCCGGGCCAAGTGGAACTTAACCCAGCTCTAGGTGTGTGCATATTCGAAGTGTACAAGATCCAGGCCAAGTGGAACTTAACCCGGCTCTAGGTGTGTGCATATTCGAAGTGTACAAGATCCAGGCCAAGTGGAACTTAACCCGGCATTAGGTGTGTGCATATTCGAAGTGTACAAGATCCGGGCCAAGTGGAACTTAACCCGGCTCTAGGTGTGTGCATATTCGAAGTGTACAAGATCCGGGCCAAGTGGAACTTAACCCAGCTCTAGGTGTGTGCATATTCAAAGTTACTAAGGAGCTACGCTAGTTCTATAAGGAGCAACCGGCCGAGTAACAAGTTACTCCCCGGAGGCTCGGGGACTAATGGTTATATCACTAAGCACTAGTGCATGTTAAAGAAAAGACAAGGTAGCGTACCTCCATCATCCGGCCGGCAAGGTTGATAGCCTTGGCAGCTGTGTTCATCTGTATAGCAAACTCGGCAGGCCCAAATTTCTCCGGGAGATCGTCATTATGGATGAACTCCGCCTTGTTCCAGTTATTGACAAATTAAATCAAGGCCAGAGGATAGCGCTCTCCGCTAAGCATATGGGGTGCAATCAAACCCTTGGCACAGCTTCTCTCCTTTCAACTTGGGCAGCAGCAGGGCTAGTGTGCAATGCAAGTTGCGTGCTAGCTGACCCGGCGGAGGCATCTTTCTTTGGAGAGGTCTTCTTCAGAAGCATGGACGCGTGCGTGCGCTGTCCAGCCTCGATAGATGCTGCCCTGGCAGCGTCAGAAACTTTCTTGCCCTTAGGCTGCTACTGAGAAGTTGAGGGTTGAGCCGTAGATTTGGTCTTGGGAGCTGCCTTGGTGCTAACCGGGCCTTCTCGCCGAGTCTTGGAGGACTCGGACGAGGCAGAAGGAGTTGGTGTTGCTGCTGATACTTGTGCTGTTGATGGTGCTGGTGCTGACGCTGGTGTTGGTGCTGGCGCTGGCTTTGGCGGGGGTGCTATGGGTACCTCGGAGCTAGCAGGTTGCAACTGAGCCGAAGTGGAACTGGGGGCATCTGCTTCCTCGGCAGAGCTGCTTCCCCCTGCTCCAAGGTTGACCTCCTCTGGACGAGGTGGGCTAGAACCCGGAGCAGCCGCTGAACCCTCCTGAATGGGGCTCAGCGGGCGTGTATTGTCGTCGCGGTGGGGAGACGGGCTATGCTGGAGGGGAGAAGCGATGCTAGATCCACTCTGAGGAACCTCCACCGTAGCCCTGCCGAATAAAACGACGAATAATAAGTTACAACAGAAGAAAATCACGAAGCAAAGGATTAGATAGAGAGAAAAGTGACTTACTCATCAGAGGTCAATGGCTCCTTGGGCTTCCGAGCTCTCCGAGCCGTGGCCTTAGTCGTTGGCTTGGTGGCCGCTTTGTCGGCGGACTTCTTTCTCCTCTTGGTTGGCTTAGAAGGTCCGGAAGAAGAAGCAGAAGCAACTCTCCTTTTCTTTGACGCGGCCAGGACTGGCTCGCCCGTGGCGAGAGGAGGATCTTCGTGGATCTGCCCACCCGGGTTAGCTGAAGCCAGAAAGGCGGAAGAAAGGGGTATAGTGTCAAATGGTTCCATCACCTCAACGTCCGAATCATCTTCATCATCAGGCCAATCTCTTAAGGAAGAGAAGTTACCGGTAGGTCGCTCGGTCGCATCGGGGAATGGCAAGAACATTTCCTGATCTGGCTCCTCCTCGTCCGGGGCATCTCGATCCATCGCCCATTTGAGAGAAGGCTCGGTGCCATCCTCAAGGGTTTGCTGAAGAAACAACTAAGGAAAAATGCAAAGGGATTAAACAAATGATAAATTTCGGCATATAGTATAACTCGAAAAAAGATTGGATCACGAGATTTACCGTAGGAGGAAGCCTGTCTCGACAGAAATGCTCAATCCCCCACTCCCAATCAGTGGAGAAGTGTTTGCCAGTTGTGAAGAGGGCCTTGACCCGGCGAAATATCTCGGTGTTGCTCAGTTCAAATGAGGAAGTCCGGTTGGGGTCAAGTCACCAGCTCATATGGCACAGCTTGTGTGTGCATTTCTGGAGAGGGGAGATCCGGTTGCGGACGAAAGTGATCATCGCATCCTTGTTGCGTAGCCCAGCATCCTTCAGCTCCTAAAACCGTTTGTTGACTTGGTTCGCCAAGACAGTGGGTTTCTTGGAGATCCGGTCCCATAGATCCGGATTGGGAGGACCCGGAGCATAGGGACGCAACCGGATCAGATCTTCATTCGTGCCATTTCTGACATAAAAGAAGGTTCGGGCCCAGCCCTTGTAAGAATCGAGCCCCGTGACCCAGGGAAAGATGGATTGTTTCAGGGGAGGAATAGAAGCTGCGCCGAACTGCGTAAGTCGTTTGTCCTCTGGGTCAAGCTCCTTATTTGGAATCACGTTCCAGCGTAGACCGAAAAACCGGATCCAGAGCTCTTTAGTGGGCCACAGTCCGACATACCCCTCTATGGTGGAGGCAAAGGAAGAAAGGGAAGTGATGGCGTTCGCCGGAAGGTGGTGCGGTTGAAGCTCATAGATGTTGAGCCAGTCGTGGAAGAAATCGCTAACGGGAGGCCGAACCCGTGCTGGAAATGGGAGAGGAACACCACGAACTCACCGGGGTTGGGTGAGGGTGCGAGCTCCTTGGAGGCGAGCCAGGCAACGACGCCCTCTGGGATGCGGCGCGTGCGATAGAGCCAGTCGAGGGCGTCCTGGCACACCCAGGAGCCAGCCTAGGCGCCGCGTTCGGCGTTCTCCGCCACCTCCTCCATCTCTGCCTCCGCGACGGCGAGCTCTTCCTCTGTCATATCTAGGTTGCTGTCCTCACTAGCCCTATCAGAGGTGGGGGGTAGTGCCTTGGATTGGCGCGGACCCGTGGCGGTGGAACTGCGCGGGAGCGGCAACAGGGCAGGTGAAAGGAACGGTGTAGCGGCGGCGCTGTCGCTAGGAGGAAGAAGAAGAAGAAGAGGTAGAGGGGCGCGAGAATGGGGAAAAATACCAAGGGGCGCGCCCCTCCCCTATTTAACCACGCCCCAGCGGGGCTAGTGGGATCGTGCGCTGCGGCAAGGCCACATGGTGTGGCCGTGTATCCACCGAGTCAGTCAATCACAGGCAATCCACAGGAAGGACCACAGGGCGCAGGGAATCCCACGACGCGACATGGTGATACAGTTAACGAGGAGACAGACACGACGTGACATGCGCAACGGTAACACCTGACATTAACTGCAGCAGTAACTGGCGCATGCCCTTAAAATGAGCCAATATAATGATTGCCCTCCACGTGGGGAAGCATACGAGAGAAGGAAGCATGATCCGGAGAACTAAAGGGTAACCCGGCCAGCGAGTGAAAACTCGGAATGTGCCAAGGGAAAAGCCAACCAATGAAATCCGGGATATGAGGTAACTCGGAAAAGGGAGCAAAAGGCTCGGTAAAATTGAACCTGCTGTGGCCTTAGCAGCTGGAGCTGCAAAGGCCACACTAGCTTCGGGGACTAATGTTGGGGGGATACTGCCGGGTAGGGTCACGCTGGGGTAGAAAGGCCGAATTAGCCGAGGTACGGCAAGGTCAAAACGAATGCTGGCCGAGTCACCTCAAGGCAGGCCGAATCACGGAGTAACCCGGAGTAGGGGATGTCCACCTAACTGAGTCCCGGCCGACATATGTTGTATGCCGGCAGATGTGACTTGTATGCAGGTACCAGCGTGGCCAGATTAACCAGGCACGATCTGGGTTATATCAGGCTTGCAGGAGAAGGAAGGTATCTTGCTGGTCAAAAGGTGGTCACTGTACGCAGGAGCGTGAGCGAAGCGGACAGATAGAAGGACCACCGAGGCGTGGCCGACAAGGGTGACGCTCCCTGTGTCGGATGATGCTGGCGCCGTAGACGCTTACGTAGCCTCTGCATGGCTTACGATGGGGAAACGTGACCCGGTCGGTTTGCTATTTTGGGAAGAGGCATATTCCGTGGAATATGCCTCCACGTATGCCCTAATTAGAGACCTATCCACCCCTATATAAGGAGGGCTAGGGCATCTGTAGAGAGGGTTGAGCTTTACTTGGTGGATCTCTAGTTGGTCCATGAGAGCTAGCTAGTGGAGAGAGTAAGAGAGTTCCTTCTTCCTCCTCTCCCCAATACAGCTCAAGGAGCACTTGTAAACCTTGGATACCTATTGAATACAAAACATCTGTGTGTGGAATCACCACACTATCCCTCCCTGGATTCCTCTAGTGCATATTGTCCCCACCTTTAGCCTATCCATGGCATCTGCCATGACACCACCATGACATTGAATGTAAAAGACAAGGACCGAGATCCATAGTTCACTAGAGGTGGCTCTCCTTAAGATAGATAACATGCTGGGTGAAAAAATTACAGTGGGGCAATTGACAAACATCAAGAAAGTAATACATGCATATACTAATCATCTTGACCCCTTTGGAACTTGATTGGGAATTACAACATTATACATAGACCGCCATCCAACTGCATCTATGACTAATAATCCACCTTCAGGTTATCATCCGAACCCCCTCCAGTATTAAGTTGCAAGCAACAGATTATTGCTTTACGAACTGCGTGTAAAGTAAACAATACGATTGTTCTATGAACAAAGGATTGTTGTTTTCTCCCTAGTAGCAACATCACATCTAGTACCTTAGAGATTTCTGTCACTTCCCCAGATGACCAGAGGCATGAACCCACTATCGAGCATAAATACTAACTCTTGGAGTTGCTAGCATCTACTTGGCTAAGATAGCTACTAACAACGGACATCATGCAAGATCACAAATAACAAAGACATGATAGAAACAATAATCAATCTGAAATAGCATCTCAATATCCATCGGATCAACGCAAACACAACATGTAGAATTACAAATAGATGATCTTGATCATGAACAGAGCTTACAAGATCCAGACATGAAAGCACAAAGGAGGAGAACCAGCCATCTAGCTACTACATGGATCAGTAGTCCAAGGATGAACTACTCACACATCACACCGGAGGCTTGCATGATGATGAAGAAGGCCTCCAGGGTGAATTCCCCTCTCCGGCAGGGTGCCGGGAAGAGCTTCAGATCCCTCCCGATCTAGGGATGGAGATGATGGTGGCTACAGACTCTTTCGTGGATTTTTGATCGGGCCCTTAGGGTTTTCGTCCCGAGGGCATCTTATAGTCGGAAGGGGAGGCTGAGGGGGTGCTGGGGTAGGCCAGACCACCCCCTGGCGTGGACCAGGCATGGCCGCGTGGCCAGGTGGTGTGGCCGGCCCCCAACCCTTCTCCGTCTCGTATTCTGGCATCTGATGACTTCCGAAAAAATAGGCACTTTGGCTTTTGTCCCGTCCAATTCTGAGAATATTCATTTTCTGAATTTCCTAGAACCAAAAATAGTAGAAAACAGGCAGCTAGCACTATGGCTCTTGTTAATAGGTTAGTCCAAGAAATCATATGAAAAGTACTCCAAAGTGTGGACAAAACATAAGAAAGTGGATAAAACCAAGCATGGACCATCAAAAATTATGGATACATTTGCAATGTATCAGACACCTGCTTGGTTAGGGTTTATGGCTGAGGGTTTAGGGCTTTAGGGTTTAGGGTTTAAGTTTTAGGGGTTCCTTAGGGTTTAGGGAAAATTTGATATTACTCAGGATTTATGCTTATATTCGTCAAATAGAATGGTGTTACCCAATTTAACAAAATTATCTTAAATTTTCATCTATAAGTGCATGCTACGTTCTTGGTGAGGGTTTAGGGTTATAGGGTTTAGGGGTTTAGGATTTGGGTTTTAGGGGTTTTAGTTTTTGGGAATTTTCAAAAATGTTCAAACTTTGTTGTTATATTCGTGCAATAGAATGGCGTTACCGCAATCTAATGAAAGATCGAATCTTAGATTTTGATCTATATGTCCATGATACCTGCTTGGTTAGGATTTATATGGGTCGAGGGTTTAGGGTTTTACGGTTTAGGTTTTATGGACTGAATAGGGTTTAGGGGTTTTATCGAATTTTCAATAATACTCAATCTTTATGCTTATATTTGTCGAATAGAATATATATGGCGTTACCTAACTCATTGAAAGTATCTCCAAATTTGATCTATAAGTGCATGATACCTGATTGGTTAGGGTTTATGGGTTTAGGGTTAGGGTTTTAGCTTTTACTCTGACATAGTGGAATGATAGTATAAGCCAGGTTGTATGATTTTAACGATTTTATCTCGGTTTAGCGAAAAATGTTTGAATTTTGAACAACAAGCGATGGGAATCTCTACTTCCCGTAATTATGGCTCACTGATACGTTGGTAAAGAATCTATAATTTTTGATGTTCTATTCTTGTTTTATATCTACTTTCTTATGTTTTGTCCACACTTTGGAGTATTTTTATTCACTTTCTTGGACTAACCTATTAACAAGATGCCATAGTGCTAGCTGCCTGTCTTCTACTGTTTTTGGTTCCTGGAAAGTCAGAAAATGAATATTCTCAGAATTGGACGGGACAAAAGCCAAAGTCAATATTTCACCGAGGGGGACACAGAGCCAGAAGACGAGACGGAGAGGGGCCAGAGGCCGTCCACAACACCTGGCCGCGCGCCTAGGCCTGGCCCGTGCAAGGGGGTGGTATGGCTGCCTAGGGAAACCCCTCGGCCTCACCTTTTGCCTATAAGATGCCTCCGATACAGAAACCCTAAGTACCCGATCACTAGATCGGGAGGGATCTAAACCTCTTCCCGGCACCCTGCCGGAGGGGAGAATTCACCTTGGAGGCCTTTTTCATCACCATGCAAGCCTCCAGTGTGATGCGTGAGTAGTTCATCCTTGGACTACGGGTCAATGTAGTAGCGAGATGGTTGGTTCTTCTCCTTTGTGCTATCATGTTTAGATCTTGTGAGCTTCGTTCATGATAACTTCAAGGTGGATTATTAGTCATAGATGCAGTTGGATTATGGTCTATGTATAATTTCGTAATGCCCAATCAAATCTCATAGGAGTCAAGATGATTAGTATATGCATGTATGCTTTGTCGATGTTTGTCAATTTCCCCGCTGTAATTTGTTTACCCAACAAGTTATCTATCTTAAGGAGAATCACCACTAGTGAACTATATACCCTGATGTCTACGCACTTCTATTCTTGTAGACAGTTGTTGGGCCTCCAAGTGCAGAGGTTTGTAGAACAACAACAAATTTCCCTTAAGTGGATCACCCAAGGTTTATCGAACTTAGGGAGGAAGTGGTCAAAGGTATCCCCTCTCAAGCAACCCTGCAATCAAGATACAAGAAGTCTCTTGTGTCCCCAACACACCCAATACACTTGTCAGGTGTATAGGTGCACTAGTTCGGCGAAGAGATAGTGAAATACAAGTGGTATGGATATAAGACAATGGTGCCAGAAAATAGCTTGATGGCGTGGAAGAGACTAAAGCCAAACTGAAATAAAGATGGAAGCAAGCAAACATGTAACATATCTAGTTGCAAACGGTGTTTCAGTGTTTAGAAACAAGGCCTAGGGATCATACTTTCACTAGTGAACACTCTCATATAAATATCTCCTCTTTATGATACTACTCTTCGGTTGGACACTCTAATCCATGTTAGGGCTATAACAACACTCCTCAAAGTTCGCTTTTCCCATCTAGATAACCCCACATAATCACCTTGAGCACTAGATGGTTCCAACAAACACCACAATTTCATAGAGACATCCAACTCCAAATATAACTCATAACAAGTATTTGTAATCTCTAGCCTAAGTGCCACCATGGTGTGCACACTGTCACTTTCACACACATGGGGAGAGCATAGATCTATTAAAGCACTTGAGTAGCAAGGTAGATCTACTTGATTACAAAGCTCATGATCACAATATGATCATGCATAGAGAGAGATGAACACATAGCTACCGGTAGAACCCTTAGCCTCAAGAGAGAACTACTCCCTCCTTATCATGGGAATCAGCAACGGTGATGGAGATGGTGGTGGAGATCGATGAAGATGGCGGTGAAGATGGTGAAGCGGTGGCGGCGCGGAGGACTACTTCCCCGCCGCCGGCATCGCATGGGAGCACCGCCCCTTAGCCCCCCTCCTTTATGGCTTATTGGGAGCCCTCTCCCATGGACATGGGATCTATGGGGGAGGCAAAAACGTGGCTTTGGTGGCTGCAAATTTGTGGGTGGAGGTACCTCCCATGAATTAGGATTCCTCCCTTTATATAGCTTCTCGGTTTCCCGTCACCCCCATCTTGGGCTGCAGTAAATCGGGCCTATCAGGCCCATCCAGACTCAGAATCAGCTAAATTTTATTTCTAGAACGTTTGTCATGAAATTTCCAACAACTTGGTAGTTGAAGTTTTCCATTTGACGCCGTCTTCGACGCAAAACGTGACCATCTTCAAAAAGAGTTTTGAGATAGATTTCTGGAAAATCCAAATTTGACTCCAACAAAGTTTCCACTTGTATTCTTGGTAATTCCTACACATTAAAGTGTAAAACAAGAATATTGTGCACTTTTGCAACTATTAGTAGGTTAGTCCAAATAAATCATAAACTTGATATAAAAAGGAGTATCAAAAGCATATTATTAGCATAAAACCATCAAAAAATTATAGATACGTTATGGATGTATCAACATCCCCAAGCTTAGTTCCTGCTCGTCCTAAACAATAAAAACCATATAATTTTTGAAGTGACTTGCACCATCATAAACTTGATCAAAGTATTTGTAAAACATTGATGTCTGGTATCATAGTACTTCAACATAGCATGAAAGATAAAGTTCTAACAATAAGACATAGCAACTATGTTGTAACATGAAAATGCACAAACAAAATATTCATGAATAACAATGCTTTGCAAGACATTTGTTTGTTTCACATAAAGAAAACATAGCATAATGGCATTCAGCTTGTTCCTCATAGAGTAGCAACACATAAATGCATAGGACACCTTCAAAGTTCATAAGGGTGACTGGATACAAATAGTTTAAGAACAAGCAATATCAACATTATGAATCAATCAATAAGTTTTGGGACACTAAGAATGGCCACTATGCTCTCTCAATAGGTGCATAAAGATAGAAGATGGAGACTCAACATAAAAGTAAAAAGAAAGGCCTTCATAGAAGGAGCAGGGATTCAAGTCTCATAAAGAGCTTCCAAAAATTATGGTACTTATTAGCTTTCAGCTCTCATTGCCCTATCATAAGCATCTTGAAGTGATTAAGGTTAAAGTGAACAAACTATGGAGTATATGCTTGACAAAGTATAAGTTGGAAATCTCATGTCCCTTGAATACGAGGGCTGCTACTCATGCTACTCAAGTTTAGTCACCGGTAAGTTCTTGTCATAGTAAGTACATGTGTATCATAGAGAACCGCCAACGGGGTACCCCTTGCCCGATGATACGGAAGAATCCCCATATCAAAATGACAAGGCAAGCAGACAATAAGCATCTCAGCAATCATCTTATTTACCATGGGAAAATGGTACTTTTTTCTCTCTTTCCTCTTTTCTCATCTCTTTTTTCCTTTTTCCTTTTCAATCTCTATCTCTTTTTATAAGAAGAATGCTTCATAGATTGCTCATTATGGTTACGCTGCAGGTTTCCACCATGATTAGGCATAGATTAGACCAGCCGCCCAGACGTTTCTCTAACACACATACATAACTCCATGGACTTACAAGCTCCCTTTTCATTTCACACCCACGACATCCATAAACGAAAGAGCATGATATCAACTGGGTACAATGTACAAGTGCAATGTTGAAAGAGTTCCCCATGACAACATCGTTCTGCTAATCCCCAACGTATAAGTGCAAGCATATACAACATAGATGACACAATGGTTCAAGTTTATTAAGTGCAAGAATAGTAAAGTGTGCCATCAAGTTTGTGAGAGCTTTAATCACTAATTTTCACATAACAAGTTTAATTCAGAAGGTAGATAAAAACATGAATATACTTGGAATAGCAAATGCTAATAGGTAGGTATGGTGGACTCTTTGGAATAACTTTGTTTTATTTGGAGTTGGATGCATGATTGGAACTCATACTTGGTTATGGAGGCTAGCAAAAGACTGGGAGCGACCAACTAAGAGAGCAATAATGGCCATAATCATGCAAAGCGACAAAACATCATTAATTAAAGCATAAAGTGATATTACGAGTCGAAAACTAAAGGATCATAAAGGCTATGGTGACTTGGGATAGTCTTAACATGGTGTGAGCATGCACCAAGTCAACCCAAATAAAGCATAAAAGGAGAATACCACAATACTATGCTTTAATATGCTAAAGCAACGCATGATTCTTTCAAGGCACATTAAGCAATCTCAATTGTTTATAACATGTCATGCTACAGCAAAAATCACTAAGCATAAAGCGAAGACAATATCCAGAATGACATGACAAAGCATAGGCCACAGTAAAAAACAAGCTCCTTTTTACCACTTAAGCATGAACTTTCCTACTCTTTTCCAATCCAAACCAACTTATTTGAAAACTAATGTATGAATGAGGGGGTCCAACCAATTTATTAAAGCAAACCAAGCAAACTAAGCAAACAAAAAAGCATAAAAAAAAACGAAGACGCTCCAAGAACAACACAACTATGCATAAAACAATAAAAATGAAGTGTTTGGAAGAAACCTGTGATTTTTATTGATGAAGAAGGGGATGCCTTGGGCATCCCCAAGCTTTGACGCTTGTACTTCTTGAATATTTCTTCGGGTGACACGGATGGCATACCCAAGCTTGAGATTTTGTCCATTCTTCATCTCATTACATCATTCTTTCCCTACACCTGAAAATTTCCTTCATACAAAACTTCACACAATCTTCATTAGGAACATTAGTGCATTCAAAATAATAAGTCTTTTGGTTCAGTTTCAACACAAGTAAAACTTCCATTAAAACAAAAGCTACTGTATCACTTCCTTTAAAAAGTTCAAATGATCAAAGAGAAAGAGATTAACTGGCAAATGCAAATAATGGCAGAAATCTGTCAAAACAGACCAACATGTAAAAACCGATTTTTTCGAAGACCTTCTGTTGCTCAAATCGAAAAGTGTTGAACTAACGAAAGTTGGGTAACAACCTAGGGCAGAATCAAAAAACATTACAGCTCAAACCGACGTATAGTGATTTTTCACGAATTTTTACAGCGAAGCACAAAAATCTGTTTTGGGACAGCAACTTTCCCAAGCATTACTTCTCTCTCGTTAGAGGTTACTCTTGGCACAAAAAGCAAATAAAAAAGGATAAGGAGAGGTTATTACTGAAGTAATAACTTCCAATACTCATCTAAAACTTTTGGGTTATCTCCCAATAAGTACTTTTCTTTAACGCCTTTAAGTTAGGCATGATAGTTTGAGAAGATGCTCACATAAAAAATATGAATTGAAGTAAAAAAGAGCATCAAGAAGCAAATTCAAAGCACATTTAAGTCTAACCCACTTCCTATTTATAGGAATCTTGTAAATAAATATGTCATGAAAGCACAAAGCAACAAACATAGTAAAGCAAAACAAGTGCAACTTCAAGACTTTCAACATAAAGAGGGGAAACTTACTAATGTTGAGATACATAAGATCATGTTCCCCTCTCTCATAATAACTTTCAGTAGCATCATGAATAAAATTAACAATATAACAATCACATGAAACATTCTTATCTTGAGCCACATGCATAAAATAATTAATACTCTCCACATAAACATAGTCATTCTTATTAATCATAGTAGGAGTAAATTCCACAAAATAGCTATCATTATTATTCTCATCACCATAAGCATCAAATATAGGAGGCATATTGTAATCATTAATTTTCTCCTCAATAGTAGGTGGACTGAAAATATCATATTCATCATGTAATCATCATATACTGGAGGTTTGGTATCATCATAAGCAATAGAATAGCTATCTTCTAAAGGTGGGGAACTAAAAAGATCATTTTCATAAACACTAGCTTCCCCAAGCTTAGACTTTTCCATAGCATTAGCAATAATGGTGTCCAAAGAATTCATACTAACAACATTGCTATTAGCATGCAAATAAAGTTCCATAGGTTTTTTAATTTTCTCTTCAAACACTTCATGTCCTAACTCAAGATAAATACTATAAAGCTCTCTAGTTTTGTTGTTGTTTTCCATTAAGCCTAACTAGTGAAAATAAAAACAAGAAATAAAAAGATATGATTGCAGAATCTAAAGGAAATAACTTCGAGCACTCACACACACCAGCAACCGTACTAGAAGATAGCTTAGTAGCCAGAGGATGTGAGTACCTTTTACCTTACCTCCCCGACAACAACGCCAGAAAATAGCTTGATGTCTACGCACTTCTATTCTTGTAGACAGTTGTTGGGCCTCCAAGTGCAGAGGTTTGTAGAACAACAGAAAGTTTCCGTTAAGTGGATCACCCAAGGTTTATCGAACTCAGGGAGGAAGTGGTCAAAGGTATCCCCTCTCAAGCAACCCTGCAATCAAGATACAAGAAGTCTCTTGTGTCCCCAACACACCCAATATACTAGTCAGGTGTATAGGTGCACTAGTTCGGCGAAGAGATAGTGAAATACAAGTGGTATGGATATAAGACAACGGTGCCAGAAAATAGCTTGATGGCATGGAAGAGACTAAAGCCAAACTGAAATAAAGATGGAAGCAAGCAAACATGTAACAAATCTAGTTGCAAACGATGTTTCAGTGTTTAAAAACAAGGCCTAGGGATCATACTTTCACTAGTGTACACTCTCATATAAATATCTTCTCTTTATGATACTACTCTTCACTACTCTCCGGTTGGACACTCTAATCCATGGGAGGGCGATAACAACACTCCTCAAAGTTTGCCTTTCCCATCTAGATAACCCCACACTATCACCTTGAGCACTAGATGGTTCCAACAAACACCACAATTTCATAGAGACATCCAAGTCCAAATATAACTCATAACAAGTATTTGTAATCTCTAGCCTAAGTGACACTGTGGTGTGCACGCTGTCACTTTCACACACATAGGGAGAGCAGAGATCTATTAAAGCACTTGAATAGCAAGGTAGATCTACTTGATTACAAAGCTCATGATCACAATATGATCGTGCATAGAGAGAGAGATGAACACATAGCTACCGGTAGAACCCTTAGCCTCAAGAGAGAACTACTCCCTCCTCATCATGGGAATCAACAATGGCGATGGAGATGTTGGTGGAGATCAATGGAGATGGTAGTGAAGATGGTGAAGTGGCGGAGGCGCGGAGGACTCCTTCCCCACCGACGGTATCACAGGGGAGCACCGCCCCTTAGCCCCTTCCTTCATGGCTTATTGCGAGCCCTCTCCCATGGACATGGGATCTATGGGGGAGGCAAAAACGTGGCTTTGGTGGCTGCAAATTCATGGGTGGAGGTATGTCCCACGAATTAGGTTTCCTCCCTTTATATAGCTTCTCGGATTCCCGTCACCCCATCTTGGGCTGCAGTAAATCGGCCTATCGGGCCCATCCAGACTTAGAATCAGCTAAATTTTATGTCTAGAATGTTTGTCGCAAAATTTCTAACAACTTTTTAGTTGATGTTTTTCATTTGACACCGTCTTTGATGCAAAACATGACCATCTTCAAAAAGAGTTCTGAGACAGATTTTTGGAAAATCCCAATTTGACTCCAACAAAGTTTCCACTTATATTCTTGGTAATTCCTACACAATAAAGTGTAAAAAAAGAAAATTGTGCACTTTTGCAACTATTAGTAGGTTAGTCTGAATAAATCATAAACTTTATGTAAAATGGAGTATCAAAAGCATGTTATTAGGATAAAACCATCAAAAATTATAGATACGTTATGGACGTATCAGACCCCGGTCCTTTCTTTACCATCAATCTACAACTATTTACTGTTTTCTATTTACTTTCTGCAAGCTATTACTATCTTCCACACAATACGTTTAATCCTTTGTTTTCAGCAAAATTGGTGAGATTGACAACCTCACTGTAAGTTGGGGGCAAAGTTCTGTGGTTGTGTTGTGCATGATTCCAAGTTGGAAACAACACCTTGGAGGTGTTTCCTTGCTCCTACTAGTTCGATAACCTTGGTTTCATAACTGAGGGAAAACTTGATGTTGTGCTCATCATACCTTCCTCTTGGGGTTCCCCAACGATCTCGATATATTTTGGGCCATCAAGCTATTTTTCTAGCAACGTTGCCGGGAGTCAAGGACATCTTCACAAGGGGAGTCCCTCATAACCAATCTCTTTACTATGTTATTTTTGTTTTGCTTAGTTTATTTCTGCTTTGTTTTCTTGTTTCTTTATCAAAACACAAAACAATTAGTTGCACTAGTTTTCTTTCTTTATTAAAAACACAATTTTTTTATTAGTTCCTACCTTAAGTTTTAATTATGTCTAGCATTGCTCCAATCACTATGTCACCTGAGGAAATGATTTTAACTTTCAAACAAGGAATTGAAGAGAGTTTCAAGGAAGCTTGGTCTAAGATCTCTGATTATATGAAAAAACTGAACCTAAAATGACCCAAAGCTTGGTTCTTAGCAGCTTTTACTTTGGAACTGCTCTTTGCTATAGATATGCTTTGGATGCTGTGGCAGGAGGAGATTTCCTCCAATGTAATAAGGATGAAGCTTTTAAAGCCATAAAGAAATTAGTCTTAACTTACAACTTGCCTAGCAAATCTGATTATTCCTTTATAAACATATTTGCTAGATTAAACACTCTTGAGACCCGCACTACTAGTTTAAAAGAATGCTATAATACGCTTAGAGAGCATCATGATTATGGCTTCCTATAGTAAAGATTGTTATAAATAATGAAACTTTTCATACTCGCTGTGATATCATGTCTAAATTCTGTCTTATGCCTAAAGATATCTATGAATCTTTGAATCTTTGGGGACTTTCTGAAGGAGGAGAAGAAATATTTCTTGCTAATAATGCCACAATATTACCCATTGGAATAGCTTAAGGAGTGTTTACAAAGATCCTAGGCAAAATGGTTTCTACTGATTATCTTGTTATTGAATGTGTAGGAAAAGGACAAATTACACTTGGAAGATCCCTATTAAAACTCCTTGGAGCAATAATAGATGTGAAAAAGGGCACCACACACTTTGCTTCTCCACCAAACAATCATATGTTCCCCAAGGTTAAGAATAAAAGTAAGGGAGGTAAGGGCAAGAAATTTGGTTTTAATGCTTCTTCATTTGAGAATACTTGATCCTCTTTCTTGCTTCTTATGCCTAACTTAAAGGCGTTAAAGAAAAGTACTTATTGGGAGATAAACCAAAAGTTTTAGTTGAGTCTTGGAAGTTATTGCTTCAGTAATAACCTCTTCTTATCCTTTTTATTTTCTTTTTGTGCCAAGCGTAACCTCTAATGAGAGAGAAGTAAGACTTGAGAAAGTTGCTGTCCCGAAACAGATTTTTGTGCTTTTCTATAAAAATTCGTGTAAAATCTATGTATGTCGGTTTGAGCTGTAATGTTTTGTGCTTCTTCCCCAGGTTGTTATACAACTTTCATTAGTTCAACACTTTTCGATTTGAGCAACAGAAGGTCTTATAAAAAATTGTTTTTTACCTGCTGGTCTGTTTTGACAGATTTCTGCCATTATTTGCATTTGCTTCTTGTTGATTCCTTTTTGGGTTCTTTTTAGGGAATTGAGATTTTTAAGGAAGTGCTAAAGTAGCTTTTGTTTTAATGGAAGTTTTATTGGTGTTGAAACTGAACCCAAAGACTTATTATCTTGACTACACTAATGTTGCTAATAAAGATTGTGTGAAGTTTTGTATGAAGGAAAAATTTCAGGTGTAAGGAAAGAATGATGTAATGAGATGAAGAATGGACTAAAGCTCAAGCTTGGGGATGCCACCCGTTTGACCCCAAGAAATATCCAAGAAGTACAAGCGTCAAACCTTGGGGATGCCCAAGGCATCCCCTTCATCAATAAAAATTTCAGGTTTCTTCCAAACACTTCATTTTTATTGTTTTATGCACAGTTGTGTTGTTCTTGGAGCGTCTTCGTTTTTTCGTTTTTGTTTTCGTTAGCTTGGTTTTCTTAGTTGCTTGAATAAATTGGTTGGACCCCCTCATTCATGCATTAGTTTTCAAATAAGATTGGTTTGGATTGGAAAAGAGTAGGAAAAGTCCATGCTTAAGTGGTAAGAGGAGCTTGTTTTTGACTGTGGCATATGCTTTTTCATGTCATGCTTGATATTGTTTTGGCTTTATGCTTAGTGATTTTTGCTGTAGCATGACATGTTATAAACAATTGAGATTGCTTAATGTGCCTTGAAAGAATCATGCATTGTTTTAGCATATCAAAGAATAGTATTGTGGTATTCTCCTTTGATGCTTTATTTGGGTTGACTTGGTGCATGCTCACACCATGTTATGACTATCCCAAGTCACCATAGCCTCGATGAGCTTTAGTTTTCGACTTCTAATATCACTTTATGCTTTAATTAATGATGTTTTGTCGCTTCGCATGATTATGTCCATTATTGCTCTCTTAGTTAGTCGCTCCCAGTCTTTTGCTAGCCTCCATAACCAAGTATGAGTCCCACTCATGCATCCAACTCCAAATAAAACCAAGTTATTCCAAAGGGTCCACCATACCTACCTATTAGCATTTGCTATTCCAAGTATATTCATGTTTTTATCTACCTTCCGAATTAAACTTTTTATGACAAAACTAGTGATTAAAGCTCTCACGAACTTGATGGCACACTTTACTTTTATTGCCCCTAATAAACTTGAACCATTGTGTCATCTATGTTGTATATGCTTGCACTTATATTTTGGGGATTAGCAGAACCATGCTGTCATGGGGGACGCTTTCAACATTGCACTTGTACATTGTACCTAGTTGATATCATGCTCTTTTGTCTATGGATGTCATCAGTGTGAAATGAAAGGGGAGCTTGTAAGTCCATGGAGTTATGTATGTGTGTTAGAGAAACGCCTAGGCCGCCGGTCTAATCCATGCCTAATCATGGTGGAAACCTGCAGCATAACCATAATGAGCAATTTATGAAGCATTCTTCTTATAAAAAAAGAGATAGAGATTGAGAAAAAGAGAAAAAGAAAATAAGAGATGAGAAAAGAGGAAAGAGAGAAAAAAACACCATTTTTCCATGGTAAATAAGAAGATTGCTGAGATGCTTATTGTCTGCTTGCCTTGTCATTTTGATATCGGGATTCTCCCGTATCATCGGGAAAGGGGTACCCCGTTGGCGATTCTCTATGATACACATGTACTTACTATGACAAGAACTTACCGGTAACTAAACTTGAGTAGCATGAGGATCGGCCCTCGTATTCAAGGGACATGAGATTTCCAACTTATACTTTGTCAAGCATATACTCCATGGTTTGTTCACTTTAACCTTAATCATTTCAAGATGCTTATGATAGGGGCAATGACATTTGAAAGCTAATATGTACCATAATTTTTGGAAGCTCTTTATGAGACTTGAATCCCTGCTTCCTTCTGTGAAGGCCTTTCTTTTACTTTCATGTTGAGTCTCCATCTTCTACCTTTATGCACCTATTGAGAGAGCATAGTGGCCATTCTTAGTTCAATGTGCATTGTCCCAAGACTTGTTGATTGATTCATAACTTTGATATTGCTTGTTCTTAAACTATTTGTATCTACCCACCCTTATGAACTTTGAAGGTGTTCTATGCATTTATGTTTGCTACACTATGAGGGACAAGCTGAATACCATTCTCATTATGCTTTCTTTATGTGAAACAAAAATGTCTTGCAAAGCATTGTTATACATGAATATTTTGTTTGTGCCTTTTCATGTTACAACATAGTTGTTATGTCTAATTGTTAGAACTATATCTTTCATGCTATGTCAAAGTACTATTATCCCAGCTATCAATGTTTTACAAATACTTTGATCAAGTTTATGATGGTGCATGTCACCTAAAACAAATTCTTTCTTTTTATCACTTACCTACTCGAGGAAGAGCAGGATTTAAGCTTGGGGATGTTGATACGTTGCTAACGCATCTATAATTTTTGATGTTCCATGCTTGTTTTATATTACTTTCTTATGTTCTGTCCACACTTTGGATTATTTGTATACACTTTCTTGGACTAACCTATTAACAAGATGCCACAGTGCCAACTTCCTATTTTCTAATGTATTTGGTTCCAGGAAAGTCAGA
The DNA here is from genome assembly GCA_910589775.1 of Avena eriantha. Taxonomy (NCBI): domain Eukaryota; kingdom Viridiplantae; phylum Streptophyta; class Magnoliopsida; order Poales; family Poaceae; genus Avena; species Avena eriantha. Next base: position 288,748,925 of record OU342743.1, on the reverse strand, counting down.
AAATGAATATTCTTGGAATTGGACGGGACAAAAGCCAAAGTCAATATTTCACCGAGGGGGACACAGAGCCAGAAGACGAGACGGAGAGGGGCCATAGGCCGGCCACACCACCTGGCCGCGCGGCCAGACCTAGACCGCGCCAGAGGGTGGTGTGGCCACCTAGGGCACCCCCTCGGCCTCCCATTTCTCCTATAAGATGCCTATGATACAGAAACCCTAAGTATCTTATCAATATTCCACAAAAGAGTCTGTAGCCTTCGTCATCTCCATCCCTAGATCGGGAGGGATCTGAAGCTCTTCCCGTCACCCTACCGATGGGGAGAATTCACCTTGGAGGCCTTTTTCATCACCATGCAAGCCTCCGGTGTGATGCGTGAGTAGTTCATCCTTGTACTACGGGTCCATATAGTAGCTAGATGGTTGGTTCTTCTCCTTTGTGCTATCATTTTTAAATCTTGTGAGCTCCGTTCATGATCAAGATCATCTATTTGTAATCATACGTGTTGGCTTTGCGGGGATCCGATGGATATTGAGATGCTATTTCAGATTGATTATTGATTCTATCATGTCTTTGTTATTTGTGATCTTGCATGCTCTTTGTTGTTAGTAGCTATCTTGGCCGAGTAGATGCTAGCAACTACAAGAGGGAGTATTTATGCTCGATAGGGGGTTCATGCCTCTAGTAATCTGGGGAAGTGACAGAAATCTCTAAGGTACTAGATGTGCTATTGCTACTAGGGAGAAAACAACAATACTTTGTTCATAGAACAATCGTATTGTTTACTTTACACGCAATGCTTAATGCAATTATCTGTTGCTTGCAAATTAATACTGGAGGGGTTTTGGATGATAACCTGAAGGTGGATTATTAGTCATAGATGCAGTTGGATTACTGTCCATGTATAATGTTGTAATGCGCAATCAAATCTCATAGGAGTCAAGATGATTAGTATATGCATGTATGCTTTCTCGATGTTGGTCAATTGCCCCGCTGTAATTTGTTCACTCAACATGTTATCTATCTTAAGGAGAATCACCACTAGTGAACTATGGACCCTGGTCCTTTCTTTACCATCAATCTACAACTATTTACTGTTTTATGTTTACTTTCTGCAAGCTATTACTATATTCCACACAATACGTTTAATCCTTTGTTTTTAGCAAAATCGGTGAGCTTGACAACCTCATTGTAAGTTAGGGGAAAAGTTCCATGGTTGTGTTATGCAGGATTCCAATTTGGAAACAACACCTTGGAGGTGTTTCCTTGCTCCTACTGGTTCGATAACCTTTGTTTCATAACTGAGGGAAAACATGCTGCTGTGCTCATCATACCTTCCTCTTGGGGTTCCCCAACGAGCTCGATATATTTTGGGCCATCAGTCACTTGCATAGTGGGTCCAAAAAGTCAGTGTAGGTCGGAGTGGGTAGGCAGTTAAATATTGAAGAAGGGCTGGGAAATGTAGATGGGGTGATGCACTTGGGAGAACGCGAATTTACCACCTATATCCCTTTGTTATTGCAGTGCTCCCTTAGATTCTTGTTTCCGGAGCAAGGATAGAAGAGGAATTTTGCATTCTAGAAAGAGGTGAAGCATGTTTGAATGTATGTGCGGGATATTTTAATGGATGGGTGCGTTGTTTGGGCGCTGTACCAAATTTTGAGGTCGAAGCTTCTAGCATACGCTACTTCGGGATGGGGCCTCTCAGACTCGCTATCAGCGTCTAGGCCCACAGGCCAGCGAGAGTTGCTTCCCAGCATTTAAACGAGTTTCTAGGCATTTGCTGAAATTTTCGAACAATTTAAGGCTTTCAATAAGATGACCATCGTCCAAAAAAAGGTGACCAAGGTCATGGAAATAGTTTATGATGACGTGTCCGTATTTGGTAGATCGGTGCATCTTTGCAAATCAACCAATATGTCTGCTTCCAAATTTGAAGTTTGTTTTCGAATTTCCAAGTAACAAAAATGTGTTTTGTTGTGAAGCAACTACAAAGATGACGGCTCAAAATGCCACCGACCCTTTTTTCACACAATGTATAACGCCCTTTCAAGCTTCCAGGCTAAATTTGTGCAATAAAATAATTTTTGGGGCTGGATGTTTTTTTTGGGGCTGGATGTTTGAATGGATGGCCGAGATGTTTGAATGGGTGGGCGGGATATTTCGGCGCTCTACCAAAATTTTGAAGTTGAAGATTTTAAGGTACGCTACTCCCACTTGGGATGCTGTCCCCGTCAGATAGACCCACATGCCTGTATGCTTTCCAACATTTAATGAGTTTATAGATATCTGCCGAAATTAATGAACATTAATTCAAGGCTTTCAAACAAGAGGAGCAAGGTCACAACCATAGTTTCTGTACCTTTTTCATCTTTTGTACTACTCTATAAATTGAAGCATCTTCGCCAACCAATCTTACAAACCTTTCCATATTTAGTAGATTGATGCATCTTGGCATTTCAAGCAATTATTTACAAAGGAGATTCCAGATTTGATGGATAATGCCCTACTTTCATGAGTTTCCAAGATTCCTAGCTGAAGATGCTGAAATTAAATAACTTTTTGATGATTAAAATTAAGTATGTCTATTTACGAACTACAAAGTGTGTGATATAGCTTGCTCTTGACTTCTTAAAAATAGTTTAAAGGTACCGGATTAGTCAAATATTGGAGAACCACCGAGAGGTTTGCAAGATTTCAATTTTTTGATATGAATAGTAATGACACCAAATTTGGGCCAGTTTTTTTTTAAATAAAGAAAAAAAATATAAAACAAAATACAACCATTCATTTCTCCGTTGGTGTCTCACTGTGTGCATTGGCTAATTTCCATGAAAATATATAAACTTTGATAACTCTTGAAAAACTCGTTTCACAATATGGCATACCATGTTTGAACATTCATGGATTTCAAAAACTAGATGACCAAAGTCAAGGCCATATGTGTTACCATACTTTATGATAATGTAACCATGTTTGGTAGATTGGTGCATATTGGTATTTCAACATTGTTTAGAAAAAGAGCTTCCATATTTGGAGTTATTTTAAAATCTCCAAACGATAATAATGGCTTTAATTTTGTCATATGATATATAGCGTACCATATATAAATTTGCATGGCTTTCAAACCAGGTGACCAAGGCCATGGCCACACCTTTGCTATAGTTTATAACAACATGTTTGTATTTGATAGATTTTGGCATTTAAAATATTATTTACAAAGGAAGCTTCTGAGTTTGAAGTTATTTTCAATTTTTCAAGCGATGATAATGGCTTTTGTTAGGAAGAAACTACAAATAAGTATGGCTCAAAATCCCATTGCCCTAGTTTCCACACAAGATATATATAGCCTGGGGTTTAGGGTTCGTGTTTTTTGGGTTGAGGGTTAAGGGGTTTAGGGTTTATGGTATATGATTTAGGATTTTTGGGTTTAGGGCTTATGAGTTTAAGGTTGGTATTTAGGGTTTAGTGTTTTCTAGGTTTAAGGTTTATGAATTTTCAATAATAATGTTCAAGCTTATATATATATGCTTATATATATTCGTGGAATAGACTTGTGTTATCGACATTTAATGAAAGTAGCTCGGATTTTATCTATAAGTGCATCACACCTGCTTGGTAAGGGGTTGATGGGATGAGGGTTTAGGGTTTTTATGGTTTTGGGGGTTTAGGTCTTTGGGGTTTAGGTTTTTTGGGAATTTTTGATAATGTTCAAGCTGCTTTATGTATGCTTATATTCATGGAATTCAATGGTGTTAGCACAATTTGAGGAAAGTTTATCTGAAACCTTGGTCTACAAGTGCATGTGATACCTCATTTGCCATTGTCGTTTAGGCGGGGTTGAGGGTTTAGGGTTTTAGGATTTAGGGCATTTTTTCAATAATGTTCAAACTTTATTGTTATATTCGTGTAATAGAATGGCATTACCGCAATTTAATGAAATATCGAATCTCAGATTTTGATCTATAAGTCCACGATACCTGCTTGGTTAGGGTTTATATGGGTCGAGGGTTCAGGGTTTTATGGTTTTACAGTTTAAGTTTTATGGACTAAATAGGGTTTAGGGGGTTTATTGAATTTTCAATAATACTCAAGCTTTATGCTTATATTTGTTGAATAGAATATGCGTTACCTAACTCATTGAAAGTATCTCAAAATTTGATCTATAAGTGCATGATACCTGATTGGTTATGGTTTATGGGTTGAGGGTTTGGGGTTTTAGGTTTATGTATTATTAGGGGTTATTTAGGGTATTTTCAATAATGCTCAAGATTTATGCTTATATTCATCGAATAGAATGGAGTTACGAGTTTAATGAAAACATATCAATTTTTGATCAATAAGTGCATGCTACGTGCGGGGTTGAGGGTTTAGGGTTTAGGGCATTTCCCATAATGTTCAAACTTTATTTTATATTCGTGGAATAGGATGGCGTTATCGCAATTAATGAAAGATTGAATCTCAGATTTTGATCTATAAGTCCACGATACCTGCTTGGTTAGGGTTTATATGGGTCAGGGTTTAGGGTTTTACGGTTTAGGTTTTATGGATTGAATAGGGTTTAGGGGTTTTATCGAATTTTCAATAATACTTAAGCTTTATGCTTAGATTCGTCGACTAGAATATATGGCGCTACCTAACTCATTGAAAGTATCTCCAAATTTGATCTATAAGTGCATGATACCTGATTGGTTAGGGTTTATGGGTTGAGGGTTTGGGGTTTTAGGTTTAGGTTTTATTAGGGGTTGTTTAGGGTTTAGGGTATTTTCGATAATTCTCAATATTTATGCTTATATTCATCGAATAGAATGGAGTTACCAGTTTAATGAAAATATATCAAGTTTTTATCTATAAGTGCATGCTACACGTTTGGTAAGGATTTAGGGCTTAGTGTTTAGATATTTGGGTTTCAGGAATTTTAAATAATGTTGAAGCTTTATGCTTATATTCGTGGAATAGAATGGCGTTACCGCAATTTAATGAAAGTTTCTCAAATTTCGATATATAAGTGCATGGTACCTGCTTGATTAGGGTTTATGGATCGAGGGTTTAGGGTTTTACAGTTTAGTTTTATGGGTTGTTTCCGGTTTAGGGTTCAGAGAATTTTTGGTAATGCTCATGATTTATGCTTATATTCGTCTAATAGAATGGCATTACTTGATTAAACGAAAGTATCTCAATTTTTGATCTATAGTTGCATGATACCTGATTGGTCAGGATTTAGGGGTTTAGATTTTATGGTTTAGGATTCCATGAATTTTCAATAATATTTTCAAACTTTATGGTTATATATATTTGTGGAACAGAATGGTGTTACCGCAATTTAATGAAAGTATCTCGAAAATTGATCTACAAGTCGATGATATCCTGCTTGGTCATATTTTTTGTTAAATAAAATTGAAGGTGAAGGGAATATGCCTGAGAGGCAATAATAAAGTGGTTATTATCTTATTGCATGTTTATGATAAATGTTTATTTTTCATGCTATAATTGTATTAATTGGAAATGTTAATACATGTGTGTTTAAAAAAAACAAAATACAAAGTTCCTAGTAATGCCTCTCATATAAACTAGCTCGTTGATTAACAAGGTGATGGAGGTTTCCTGATCATGGGCATTGGATGTTGTTAATAACGAGGTCACAACGTTGGTGGAATGATGTGATGAACATTCATCCGAAGTATAGCATTACGATCAGAGTCATTATGTTTATATTGCTATAACATCATACGAAGTAATCTTAGTCCTTAGACCATGAGATCATGTTAATTGCTAACACCGGAAGAGTATCTTGATAACATCAAACGTCACACCGTAACAGGGTCACTATAAAGGTGGGTTCAGTGCTACGAAGGTGTTATGTTGAGGCTCATGGATCAAGAGCGGGATTTGTCCATCCCGATGATGAATAGATATACTCTGGGCCCTCTCGGTGATATCACATTGAAATAGCTTGCAAGAAAGTGATGTGATCACTAGAATGTTATATCACGGGAACGAGAAAAGAGTGCATGTTGGTAACGAGATCAAACTAGGTATTTGGATGCCGATGATCGAATCTCGGACATGTAATATATCGCGAGACGAGGGATTTAGTTACGACGTTAAAGGTTCACACAATCACAAGAGTCGTCGTTGAATATGTGGGAGTCAGTACAGATCTCTAGGTCCCACTGCTGATTATTGATCGGAGAGGGCTCTCAATCATGTCTGCATTATTCGCGAACCGTAGGGTGACACACTTAAGGGATACCGAAACCATTTGGAGCAAATATGTTTCAGATAAAGATTTAAGAAAGCGCTGGAATCATTTCGATGGAAACCGGAATTGTTTCGGGTGAAATTGCAGAAACTGGTTCTGCATGTGATATTGAAATGTTGCAGGGGGTTTTATGTGAATTTTTGTAATTAATGTAATTGACAAAATTCTGAATAAAATAAATAAAGTAATTTTATTTAATGAGAGCTTGCATTAAATTTGGTGGAAATTTAATGCATGTGAGTGGAAGTGTGAGTGGAGGCATATTTATGTGAGTGGAGCATCCACCACATGAATGATGGAAGATGTGGGGGCACCACCATGGCTGCCAGACCATGGCCCTTGATTCCCCCCCTCTTCCCTATAAAAGGCCCCCTCTCCTCCTCACAACACACACCTCCTCGTGAAGGATCTCTCCCCCCTCTAGTTATTCCCCATGGTCTCGGATTAGCCAGATACATGTTCTCGGTTGGTTTATCTGGAAAGGAGTTGCTTCTTCCGCTGCTTTGCTGGAGCGAGGGACGGAGGTTGTCGGGGTACCGAACGTGTGTGCGATCACGGATGCACCGCTGCTTTGCGGTGCTGGACTTGGTGGTGCTGGACTTGCTGGAGCTGGATCTGATGGACGTGCCGGAGCCGGACCTACTGGACTTCATCATGATCTTGAGATCGGCAAGTGTACGACTACATCATCCATGAGTTCCAACTCGTTAACAAAGCTTTGTTGTCTTCGAGGGTAAGTTCTCTATGGATGTATATCCACCCGTTGCTTGTATCTAGTAGATAGATCTTGGCGTATAGTTCCCATCGTAGGATTTTTTTTGTTTTCTATGCTGCGAACCCAGCAGTGGTAGCCTGATCTATGCGTAGGTGCTTTGCACGGGTAGTACACATATGTTTATATGTGGGCGATGATGATCATGTTATTGCTTCTTTCATGTATTTTGGATATTGGTGGCATAGTGGGATGAAGCGACCCAGACAAACTTTACATGGCATTGCACATGAGACCGATTCTACGACTGACATGCAACTAGTTTTGCATAAGTGGCTGGCGGGTGTCTGTCTCTCCTACTATAGTAAATATCCGATTTACAATGAGTTGCTAATAACTTGGTTATCCTCGTTGTGGTTCCATATTCGTAGGTAAGACCGGTTCTATCTTCGAAAGCCCTAAGCCACGTAAAACTTGCAATGGATAAATTAGAGGCGTCTAGTTTAGATTGTTGCTGGGATAGTGTCATGATATGGTAATGTTGTAAGTAGATGTATGATAGATACTCTTACAACACACTTAACGTGTAAGTTCCATAGACCTTGGCCTTACACACAAAGGAATGATAGAGATCATACTACGATGCATATGATAGTGATCAAATGCATGGACCATATCATTCCACTTTACACATATGATGTTTGCATCTTATATTGCTAGTTTAGCATTTTTAGTAGCATTATAAGATGATCCCTCATTTAAATATCAAGCTAAAATGTGTTCTTCCTTAAGTATGCACTGTTCTATGGATCGTGTTTCGAGACATCACATGATGATCGGGTGTACTCGACTCTACGCTTTCATACAACGGGTGTAAGACAGTTTTACACACACGAATACTAAGGTTCTTACTTGGCGAGCCTAGCATGTACAAACATGGCCTCGGAACACGGACCGAAAGGTTAAGCATGAGTCATATTGTTGATGTGATGCCCATATTGATGCTCGCCTTTGAAGCTACACCGACTCACGTGATGATCAGACTTGGTGTAGTGGATTTGGTTCATGTAATCACCAAAAAGGCACGACGGATGTCGTTTTTGAGTGGGAGTTCATTTCTAATTTGGATTAGTCGAACTCAATTTGTCATAAACTAAATCGAAGTGAATTTGCATAATTTGTTGTAGTCATTGGCATCTGTTCACTACCTTATGCTTAGTTTTAATTGCGATAACAGAACTATAGAATTCTGGATATTTACTTTACGAACTGGTATCGTATTGTTTTAGATGTCAATTTAATGTTTAGAAGTCCTATTGCAAACTTTTAGCAAACTCTATTTACTGCATGAAGTTTAATAAGTAGTATTAAATCAAGAGTAAGAATTCCAATGTTAGTATCTAAAGTATCATGTTTGCCTCCATGATTATTGATATTCAAAAGTTGTTTTAATATCAAGATTATCTAGGAGTTGAAAAATTGTTTCAGAAACCATCATGTGTGGAAGATATTGTGATATCAGAAACAATGCTTTTGGTTGCAATTTGATAGAGTATAATTTAACAAAATACACATTCTCATATTGTATGAAAATTCGTGAAGGATGGAGATGCTAGGCATCCTAATCTACCAAAAAGGTTTTGGGAACTAACATTATACTCGCGATTCTTCCTTATAGGCTATAGGTAGCTTGATCATGAAAGTTGTCATGATAAGGATGAATAGAAGATGTAAGTAAAATGTTTACTACACTAATAGATTACTAAAGAATGGATTTTTGAAAGAACACCAAACATTTGATGTTGGTGATCCACTTCAAAGTGCAAGTACAAAGGTATTAGTATTTGACTATATACACTTTGTACTATGTGTCATGTGAATGACACCACTATTGATGTTGATAGATTCTTTTAAAAGAAAAAGAATTGTTGAAAGAGAATCTATAAAATATTTGGCAAAAAAGAAAAGGTTGGAGATGTCCAACTTAGGTATATAGAAGATATACATGTTATGGCTATATTCCTTGCTTGTTAAACAATGTGGTTCTGAGGTATTGTATACCGGTATTGGATACCGAATTGGTTGGTGTGAAGTGTCATACAGAACAACACAATTCATGAACTGCAACGGCCTAAGTAACTAGCAAGAGAATAAGTGATGATGTTCATCGAAAACAAATAAAGTGTTATTGTGTTTTTCGTTGTCGTCAAACCTAGCCTTCAATATTTGTTTTCATAATTGTTATTTTGTTCCGGTATTACGATAACAATGGTTATTCAAATAATTACCGTATTCCATAAAGGATGGATGAACTTTTACAAGTCTAGTTGGAGAAATCACATCCATAAACATTATTGCTAAAATGTCGTAAGACAAATGATTGGAATATCACTTTTGAAGTGACATCGCTATTTGAATTATATTGGAAAGTAAACATGAGGAAACTTCATGTTGATGGATTTTTGGAGTCTTTTGATTTTGATCAATTGACGGTTGTGAAACTTTCCTCGAGATAATTGAAACGCTGTCCATAGGCCAAAGAGGAACGAATGACTAACTTATTGGATATTATGCATGTTGATGTATATAGTCCACTATGTGTAGCCATATGCGATGGATCTTTTTGCTTCGTATGCTTTCTCCAGAAATTTAAGTGAATATATCTATATATTTACTTAATAAGGAAGAAGTATGAAACATTTGCAAAATGTTCAAAGACTTTCAAGATGAAGTGAAAAATCATTGTAACAAGAAAATAAAGATTTTATGATTCGATCATAAAGGAAGATATTTGAGTTACAGGTTTAGCAAAACACCTAAGATTTCAGGAATTGTTCCAAGAATTTGCATTTCCCGATAAACCACATGAGTATGGTATGTTCGAGAGATCAAATCAAACCTTCTTTGACATGGTAAGTTCAAAGGTGTCATTTATAAAACTGCCATTATGTTTTAAGGATTAAAGCTTTAGAGACTACTGCTTTTACACTGAAAAGAGCACCATCGTGATCCGTTGAAATGACACCATATGAGTTATGGTTTGGGATAAAACCCAAATTGTCTTTTCTTAAATTTTGGTATGCTATGCATAAGTAAAATGTTGACAACAAAAGTCGGATAAGCATGTCTTTGTAGGTTATCCCAAAGAATTTGTTAGGAATTCCTCCATAACACCGAGGACAAAAGAGTTTGTCGCTTAGAACGTCAAGTTTCTTGAAAAGGAATTTTTCGTGAAAAGTTAAGTGGGAGGACAATAGAACTTTGATAAGGTTGTTGAACCTTAGCTATATGTGCTAAGTAGCGCAGCGCCGGAAAGTGTCCCGGTGGCGGCCACAATGCTCATGGCTCCCGTGATTACAAAGGGTGTGATCTTGGAGATTAGAGTTCTTATTGAACCATGTGGGTCGGTAAGAATCAAATAGTAAGATTTGAAACAGAAGTCATTATTGGTTTGACAATGATGAGCCGACTGCATGCAAAGAAGTGATTATGGGCCCTGACTCCATAAAATGACTAAGAAGTCGTAGAATTCGTGATAGTATCCATACACGAGAAATCAAGTTTCTGAACTTGGAACACCCTCCGGAAAGGCGTGAAGCCTATCGGTCGTGTTTGGATCTATAAAAAAATAGACATGGATGTTTAACATCTATGAAATAGTTGATATGTCGGAAAGAAGTTTACAGCAATGTTCAAGGAGTTGACTATGACAAGATTTGATCTTTCATAGCAATATTTCGTCTTGACGGATTAATGTAGCAACCACTACATATAATTTGGTATATGGTAGTTGAATAAACGAAACAAGGTTCTTCTAATAGAATGGCTACCTAGGATGTGTACATGACACGGTCCGAAGGGTTTTGTTAATTCAAAGGGTGCTAAAAGGGCATGCAAACTTCAATAGTTGAAGTGAGCATAGCGGAGTTGGAATCTTCACCATGATGGAAATGTTAAAGGAGTTTAATTTCATCGGAGATGATGAAGATGCTTGCATTTGCAAGAAATTAAGTGGGAGCGCTGAGACAAATTTCCAATACATTATGCAGAGTACATATTGTTGATTGGAAATGATGTATCTTTTATTGACATAAGTTAAGAATTTCATTAAAATAGGATTTCGATGAAAGACTTGGGCAAAACCGGAATATTTGGCATCAATGTCTATATGGATAGATTGAGGCGCTAATATAGTTATGCCACACGTACATATATGAGATATTGAAAGGGTTCAGTATGGATAAAACAAGAAATGTTCTTGCTGCATGGAAAGGATTGTATCAAGATTCAAGTGTTTCAACACTTGGTGAGTAAAATCACATGAATATTTTGATCGATTATACCGTGATATGTATATATCCAGATATGTCCTATGCTCTAACTGTTATGAGCACATACCAGAATGATTCATAAGATGATCATTGGACGATAGTAAAGGTATTCTTATGAGCTTTGGAAGAACTACGAATATATCATGTATACGTGACAAATAGTTAAAGGTAGTTCATTGTAAAGTGTTACATTGATACTAGTTTTGTCACAAGATACAAATTAAATTTATCTCAATTTAGACTATGGGTGGCCTAATGTAATGGAAAGGATGTTCCATGATGGATTTGGATGAGTTCCAAAGTTGAGACATTGTGACGGATACTACAACAAAAGGCTAAGTATATGACTACTATAGTAGTAGCAAAGGAGGGCATTTGTGTTAAGTAGTTTGTTATCAAACTAGGTGTGGTTCAAAGTAGGATAATACTATGAAGATATATTGTATGACAATAATATCAACATATTTTAACCCGAACGAACTAAAGGTCTCACCAAAGGACCAAATTTATACAATGCCATCTCATTTGAGAATGAGTGATGCGTAGAGATGCAAAGACATGCAAATACACACGAACCTGAAACTATCGGATCCGGAGATTATGTTAACCACTAGCAATCGCGTATATGCAACACCATAAAGCCATAGGTGTTCAATATGCAAAGTTTTTCAAACTAGATTATTGACTCTAGTGCAAGTGGGAGACTGAAGGGAATATGCCCGAGAGGCAATAATAAAGTGGTTATTATCTTATTCCATGTTTATGATAAATTTTTATTTTCCATGCTATAATTGTATTAATTGGAAACGTTAATACATGTGTGTTAAAAAAACAAAATACAAAGTTCCTAGTAATGCCTCTCATATAAACTAGCTCGTTGATTAACAAGATGATGAAGGTTTCCTGATCATGGACATTGTATGTTGTTAATAACGAGGTCACACCATTGGTGGAATGATGTGATGAACATTCATCCAAAGTATAGCATTACGATCAGAGTCATTATGTTTATATTGCTATAACATCATACAAAGTAATCTTAGTCCTTAGACCATGAGATCATGTTAATTGCTAACACCCGAAGAGTATCTTGATAACATCAAACGTCACACAGTAACATGGTGACTATAAAGCTGGGTTTAGTGCTATGAAGGTGTTATGTTGAGGCTCATGGATCAAAAGCGGTATTTGTCCATCCCGATGACGGATAGATATACTCTGGGCCCTCTCGGTGATATCACATTGAAATAGCTTGCAAGCAAGTGATGTGATCACTAGAATGTTATATCACGGGAACAAGAAAAGAGTGCATGTCGCTAACGAGATCAAACTAGGTATTTGGATGCCGATGATCAAATCTCGGACATGTAATATATCATGAGACAAAGGGATTTAGTTACGACATTAAAGGTTCACACGATCACAAGAGTCATCGTTGAATGTGTGGGAGTTAGTACGGATCTCTAGGTCCCGCTGCTGATTATTGATCGGAGAGGGGTCTCGATCATGTCTGCATTATTCGCGAACCATAAGGTGACACACTTAAGGGATACCGACACAATTTGGAGCAAATATGTTTCAGATAAAGATTTAAGAAAGCGCTGGAATCATTTCGATGGAAACCGGAATTTTTCAGGTGAAATTGCAGAAACTGGTTCTGCATGTGATATTGAAATGTTGTAGGGGGTTTTATGTGAATGTTTGTTAATTAATGTAATTGAAAAAATTCTGAATAAAATAAATAAAATAGTTTTATTTAATGAGAGCTTGCATTAAATTTGGTGGAAATTTAATGCATGTGAGTGGAAGTGTGAGTGGAGGCATATTTATGTGAGTGTAGCATCCACCACATGAATGATGGAAGAGGTGGGGGCACCACCATGGCTGCCACACCATGGCCCTTGGTTGGCCCCCTCTTGCCTATAAAAGGCCCCCCTCTCCTCCTCACAACACACACCTCCTCGTGAAGGATCTCTCTCCCCCTCTAGTTATTCCCCATGGTCTCGGATTAGCGAGATACATGTTCCCGGTGGCTTTATCTAGAAAGGTGTTGCTACTTCTGCTGCTTTGCTGGAGGGAGGGACGAAGGTTGTCGGGGTACCGGACGTGTGTGCGATCATGGATGCACCGCTGCTTTGCGGTGCTGGACTTGGTGGTGCTGGACTTGCTGGAGCTGGATCTGATGGACGTGCTGGAGCCGGACCTACTGGACTTCATCACAATCTTGAGATCGGCAAGTGTACGACTACATCATCCAAGAGTTCCAACTTGTTAAAAAATCTTTGTTGTCTTCGAGGGTAAGTTCTCTATGGATGTATATCCACCTGTTTCTTGTATCTAGTAGATAGATCTTGGCGTACAGTTCCCATCGTAGGAATTTTTTGTTTTCTATGCTGCGAACCCAACAGAAGGTACCCAGGTACTAAAACAAGGGAGAAATAGGAAGAGTTCCTTGAGATTTAGGCACTGTTTGGTTGGGCTCTAATTCTGGCTTTTGATTTTTTTGCTTATAAAGGTACGAACATGTTTTTGGCTTTGTTTTTTAGCTTTTACTCTGACATAGTGGAATGATAGTATAGGCCAGGTTGGATCATTTTAATGATTTTATATCGGTTTAGCGAAAAATGTTCGAATTTTGAACCACAAGCGATGTGAATCTCTACTTCCCGTAATTCTGGCCCACTGACATGTGGGTCACTTGCATAGTGGGTCCAAAAAGTTAGTGTAGGTCGGAGTGGGCGGGCCGGTAAATATTGCAGAAGGGCTAGGAAACGTGGATGGGGTGATGCACTTGGGAGAACGCAAATTTACCACCTTTATGCCTCTATTATTTCAGTGCTCCCTCGGATTCTTGTTTCCGAAGCAGGGATAGAAGAGGAATTTTGCATTCTAGAAAGAGGTGAAGCATGTTTGAATGGATGCACTGGATATTTTAATGGATGGGTGTGATGTTTGGGCTCCGTACCAAATTTTGAGGTCGAATCTTCTAGCATACGCTACTCCAGCGTGGGGCCTCTCAGACGCGCTGTCGCCGTCTAGGCCCACACGCCAGCGAGAGTTGCTTCCCAGAATTTAAACGAGTTTCTAGGAATTTTCTGAAATTTTGAAGAATTTAAGGCTTTCAAGAAGATGGCCATCGTCCAAAAAAAGGTGACCAAGGTCATGGAAATAGTTTATGGTGACGTGTCCGTATTTGGTAGATCGGTGCATCTTTGCAAATCAAGCAATATGTCTGCTTCGAAATTTGAAGTTTGTTTTCGAATTTCCAAGTAACAACAGTGTGTTTTGTTGTGAAGCAACTACAAAGATGATGGCTCAAAATGCCACCGCCCCCTTTTTCACACAATGTATAACGCCCTTTCAAGCTTCCAGGTTAAATTTGTGGGGCTGGATGTTTTTTTGGGGGATGGATGTTTGGATGGATGGGGTTGAATGTTTTTTTGGGGGCCTGGATGTTTGGATGGATGGGCGGGATGTTTGTATGGGTGGGCGAGATATTTCGGCGCTCTGCCAAAATTTTGAAGTTGAAGCTTCTAAGGTACGCTACTCCCACTTGGGATGTTGTCCCCGTCAGATAGACCCACATGCCTGTATGCTTTCCAGCATTTAATGTGTTTATAGACATCTGTCGAAATTAATGAACATTAATTAAAGGCTTTCAAACAAGAGAAGCAAGGTTATAGCCATAGTTTCTGGACCTGTTTCATCTTTTGTACTACTCCGTACGTTGAAGCATCTTTGCCAACCAAGCTTACAAACCAGTCCATATTTGGTAGATCGGTGCATCTTGGCATTTCAAGCAATTGTTTACAAAGGTGATTCTAGATTTGATGGATAATGCCCTACTTTCATGACTTTCCAAGCTTCCTAGCTGAAGATGCTGAAATTAAATAACTTTTTGACATAAAGCCATTCATTCACAAAGTGCAATGCTATGTGAATTAGTTTCCATGTATTTTGACAAGTTTTGGATCAATTTTGATCTATGGTGACTGGCAAGTGGGCCACGTATATGGTGGTGCCCAAAGCAGGGTAGGTCAGAATTTCCAAAGTTATCCCTCCACACCCCTCCGCGTTGTGTATTAACTTCCACCCTCTGCCTCTTAGGCCTCAACCCCCTCCCCACAAAACAGACGCGCTTACGACCGCTCCTCATCACCAATGTGCGTGAAGAAGCTTTCCCTACCCGTCGGTCTTCTTGAGACGCACCGGTGGGCACGTCGATCCCACGGTAGTCCTTCTATCTCTAGCTCGATCTGGTTGGCATTTTATTGCCCTTTCAAATACTCCTACGTAGTTTAATTTGTCCTCAATCTGCATGGTCATAGTTTATTCTATGCTAGATCTGTGTTCCTAAATTCCTTCGGTGATTTTTGCTGTCAATATGTTTGCCAAAACACATAGGCATATATAGTTTTTGTACTTCATCTATATGTTTCGTGCTTTTCTTTATATAATAGCCAACCTTGTATGTCATAATTAAACAGATGGGGAGATTTTGGATAGAGATTGCTCCATTAGGCAGCGCAAAATGTATCCTTGATGTTCTACGATTTATGGGATTTGTTAGAGCTCATTGTGACAACTCAAAAGTACATTGCCCCTGCCGATTGTGTGCGAATCGTAGGGGGCTTCCTCAAAGTATAGTGGAAGACCATATTTTTACATTTGGGATGCTAAGAACATATGTTAGATGGGTATTTCATGGTGAGCCATATGATCCTCCATATGAACCGGGGGAAGCACATCTTTATCATCAAGATCAAGTAGGGGAAGCATATGTTGATCAACTAGATCCACTGACAGAGGCAGCTCCTGAGCATCTAGATCAACTTGGAGAAGGGGGAGGAGAGAAAAAGCGCAAGCTGCATGAAACACGTTTCATTTCTGGTACTACCGCTATGCCAGACGACAAGGTATATCTATAGAATGACAAATCTTCAGGTTGTGTATTTGATGTTTGTCCATGAAGGTATCTGTTAATCTACTAATCACAGAAGCAGATGACCAAAGAGGACTTTGATGGTAATGATGATGACCTGTTCATTGATGAGCCTGTACCTACGGCTGTGGATGGGGTACACTGCGTATGGATGGATTTGATGCATGGCTGCTGATCATCAGGGGTGTACTTTTGGTTCCATTCATGACCACTAGCCCAGCTGCAAAACTCTTGGGGTGTAGAGCTATCCCATGATTTGTTCGCTACTGTCGTAGTTCTGTAATATGGAGCTACCTTATTATGATTTCTAGGCCTTTGTTAGTAGAACTATAATTATAAACTATTCCGTATATTAGTATATGCGGAGTATATGTGTGTTTGTGTGTGTTTCTAGTATGAAATCCGAGCGTATCATTTTATCGGTTCCTAAACTATTTTGAGGCCCTATGCTACAACTACCGCCGTCTTGTCCACTGCTTCGTGAGACGAATCAGCAGAAGGGTAATAAGCTGGGATCAATTTCATTCGAAGAGGGGCGATTTTCTCTATCCTTGGAGAGGAACCCGGGAGAACTAGTACTGGTACCAAGGGAAGGAGGAGGTTGACTCGGTCAATTATCTCACCCACTTGATGTGGGACCTGCTTTAACTCACCCTTGACGTGGGTCCCGCTTGAAACAGCTTTAGGCCACCACATGATAGCTGGGATCAAAAATTCGGGATTCTGTCCCGGCAAAATGTTCCCGCCACTACCCCTAATACTTACTATAGAAAAAAGTGTATCACCCAGCCCTACTACTAGTACTAGTACTACTACTACTACTCCCCAGCCCATGCCTTTCTACCGACGACAAGACAAGAAACCATCACTAGCTAGCTCACATCCAGCAAGCAACTGTTAGAACTGGTGCAACCTCCGATTGGGGAGATCTTGTTGAAATAGGTGGGTGTATTTGCTCACCTCGAAATCCGTCTTTTCTTAATTTGCTTCCAATTGGGCCATTGGGTGTACTATTAGTACTAGGAGTAGTAGTATTCGGTATGCTTTGATTGTGGAGTTCTTGCTTATTGCTCACCTCGGAATCACCTAATCAGGATATTTTTCCTCTTCTCTAATCGATTGGGTCATTTGGGTGGGGTGGGGATCGGGGGTGGGGGTGGGGGGAGGTGGTACTGATTTCATATGGATTCCGGATCAGGGCATGGTCACCACTGTTCTGATTGGGGCATTTACTCGGGTTCAATTTTGGTGTTCTTCACTTCTGTAACCTTTAGTTGCTACTCGTAATGTGCAATGGATTTTGCGTCAGATTCTGTATGGAGAACTATGGGTCAGTGGAGCGCACGACCACTACAGACAGGGATGGTCCTGTTAGTTCCCTTAAAAAGTTTCCTAAAAAGGTAATGTAGCAGTATATTCGTTGCGTTCTTCCATTCTTTCCAATGTTGAAAGTGGTTGGCTGCAACCTGGATGTATCCCTGTGCTAAAAGTTGTCTCTATCTGCATCCTGTTTTTGTGGAAGCCTCTGTGACACCATCTCTTCTTCATTTACTGTAGCACGGTGGTACATACCTGTGAACATGCGGTGCTCCAGGTGCGGCAAACAGGATGGTACCCCCACATGCCGCAGGATCCGATGAGTACCACTACTCACCAAAAAACAAAGCGCAAGGCCACCGACCAGCTGGGAGGGCCCAGCTTAAAGAGAAAGGTATTTGTTCTTAATACCCTTATTACCATGGTGCAGACAGATTTAAGTATTACCTGCTTAGTGTGATGCATGCTTATCAGATGTTCACAAACATACGTGTGATTTTATTAATTATGGCACTGTGTTTATGTGAATCCAGATCTGGATCTGTCAGACTGTCTCATACAGTTAGTATATGACTACTATGTACTATAATCCCTCCGTCCCAAGGCTTAGGCATATACTGTATTTTTTGAAAAGTCAAGCAATGGAATATTTGACCAAACTTTACATAGTATCGAACTGTTGAGCTCTGTTGCTATTTATGCAGATTGAAGGTGCTACTGTGGAGGCTGAGGTTGTTCTAGAGGCTAGTAGATTTATGATGCCCGCACCAAAATAGGACATCCTCTACACAACGAGGAAGCGCCAACACAGTACCCAGCTGGGCAGTGACCTCTCTAAGAAGTGGGTATAATTTGGAAATTCACAATTTCACATGTTATGATTTTCCATGTTATTGTTATCAGCTAGTACTATATGTTTACACTCATTAGAAGTTCCCAAAAATAAAATCTCTTTGCTTTATAGGCAATGGTTTTTTCTTATATTATTAGATTTACTTGCTCTTTACATAATTTAACCTTTCCACTTAATTTCAATCAGTACCACGCACCAGCTGCTCAGCCCGTTTTGCTACCCTCCTCTTGTCAAGCTTGTGGATTGAAAGGGGGCCCCTGTATACCATTCCAAAGGTAGAGGGATGAAAAATGGTGCATGGCCACCCTTCGCAAAGGGTACCCATGGTATTGATACGTTGCTAACGTATCTATAATTTTTGATGTTCCATTCTCGGTTTTTATCTACTTTCTTATGTTTTGTCCACACTTTGGAGTATTTTTATACACTTTCTGGTAGTAACCTATTAACAAGATGCCATAGTGCCAGTTGCCTATTTTCTGCTATTTTTGGTTCCAGGAAAGTCAGAAATCAATATTCTCGGAATTGGACCGGACAAAAGCCAAAGTCCATATTTTACCGGAAGTCTCACGGAGCCAGAAGACAAGACGGAGAGGGTCCACAGGGTGGACACACCATATGGTGGCGCCGGCTAACCCTGGCCGTGCCACCAGGTGTTGTGGGCCCCTGGCCGCCCACCGACCTTGCCTCTTCGCCTATAAGATGCCTCCCGATGCAAAAACCCTAAATCGAACAGCCTCCATCCATGAAAAGTTCTGCAGCGCCACCACCACCGAAGGGGAGATTCGGGGGACAGAAAGTCTCTATTCCGGCACCCTGCCAAGATGGGGAAGAGCCCCTGGAGCCATCTCCATCGATCTCCACCACCATCTCCATCGCCGTTGTTGATTCCCATGATGAGGAGGGAGTAGTTCTCTCTCGAGGCTAAGGGTTCTACCGGTAGCTATGTGTTCATCTCTCTCTCTATGCACGATCATATTGTGATTATGAGCTTTGTAATCAAGTAGATCTACCTTGCTACTCAAGTGCTTTAATAGATCTCTGCTCTCCCCATGTGTGTGAAAGTGACAGCGTGCACACCATGGTGGCACTTAGGCTAGAGATTACAAATACTTGTTATGAGTTATATTTGGAGTTGGATATCTCTATGAAATTGTGGTGTTTATTGGAACCATCTAGTACTCAAGGTGACAGTGTGAGGTTATCTAGATGCGGAAGGCTTCCTTTGAAGTGTGCTGTTATAGCCCTACCATGGATTAGAGTGTCCAACCGGAGAGTAGTTCAGGGTAGTATCATGAAGATAATATATTTATATGAGAGTGTTCACTAGTGAAAGTATGATCCCTAGGCCTTGTTTCTAAGCATTGAAACGCCGTTTGCAACTAGATCTGTTGCATGTTTGCTTGCTTCCATCTTTATTTCAGTTTGCCTTTAGTCTCTTCCACGCCATCAAGCTATTTTCTGGCACCGTTGTCTTATATCTATACCACTTGTATATTACTATCTCTTCGCTGAACTAGTGCACCTATACACTTGACAAGTGTATTCGGTGTGTTGGGGACACAAGAGACTTCTTGTATCTTGATTGCAGGGTTGCTTGAGAGGGAATACCTTTGACCACTTCCTCGTTGAGTTCGATAAACCTTGGGTGATCCACTTAAGGGAAAACTTGCTACTGTTCTACAAACTTCTACACTTGGAGACCCAACAACTGTCTACAAGAATAGAAGTGCGTAGACATCAAGCTATTTTCTCGCGCCGTTGCCAGGAGGTAAGGTAAAATGTACTCACATCCTCCGGTGTGAGTGCTCAAAATTATTTCCTTTAGATTCTGCAATTTTGTCTTTTTGTTTCTTGTTTTCACTAGTTAGGCTTAATGGGAAACAACAACAAAATTAGAGATCTTTTTAGTATTTTTCCTAAGGTAGAACATGAATTGTCTAAAAAGATAATTAAAAAACCCATGGAACTTTCTTTGCATGATAATATCAATGTTATTAGTATGAATCTTTTGAACACCTTTGTTACTAATGCTATGGAAACGTCTAAGCTTGGGGAAGTTAGTTTTTATGAAAATGATCTTTTTAGTTCCCCAGCTTTAAAGAAGAAAATTTGCTCTGATGATACTTTATCTCCCATATGTGGTAATTCTAATGATACTTGTGATATTTTAAATCCACATACTGAAAGCATCTCTTTTAAAATACCTATAAAAATTGTTGAACGTGTTATGAACAACTGTTATTTGGGAGATGGAACTGTCCATCCTGGTGATCATTTAGTCTTTATAGACGAATTATGCAAGTTTTTCAAGTGTGCAGGTATTTCAATGAACCAAGTTAAGAGGAAGCTATTCCCTTTTTCACTTAAGGTCATAGCAAGGGAGTGGTATGACCTACTAGATGATCCTCATCATTTGGAGTGGAAGGAACTTGAATCTCTCTTTTACTCTAAATTTTATCCTCCTCATGAAATTCATAAAGATATGAATTACATTTATAATTTTCATCCACATGATGGAGAAAGTATTGCCCAAGCATGGGGGAGATTGAATTCACTAATGCTCAAATATCTAATTCATGAGCTCCCCAGTAATATTGTTATTAATAATTTCTATGCAAGGCTTTCAGGACATTACAAGGATTATCTAGATACTTGTTTAGAGGGATCCTTCACGAGTAAGGAGGTCAAAGCTAAGTGGGATCTTCTTGAAACAATTCAAAGCAATACCGAATATTGGGATAACAACAAAGGTAAAGAACCAGGTATAAACTATGAGTATAAATGCATTAAGTCTTTCGCTGAAACTGCTAATTTTCAAGAGCTTAGTGCTAAATATGGACTTGATTCTCAAATTCTTATTGATTGTTCTAGAACCTTTGCTTCTCATATTAATGCTCCTAAATAAAAATGGGACATGTATCATGAGCCTTTTAAAGACACTTGCAGGGATAATGAAATTGTTATTAATGATAGCAATAAACATGCTCAAACCTCTGAAAGTACTATTTCTTATAAGCCTGTTAATTTTTGTGGAATACATAGTCCTTGTGAGAAGAATCAAATTGAAGAAGAATATTATATCACCCATAGGAATGAAAAAACTAGAACATGGTATAGGGCTCTAAATGATATTGGTAAAAACGTTTGTGCCCTCTATCCTTTTATTTGTGAACTTTGCTTTGAAGTGGGTCATTTCAATTTTCAATGCTCAGGCCATAATAATAGCCCTTCTAATCCAATGAGTACTGCAAGTTTGTATTGTGATGACATGATCACTCCTAATCAGCATGATGAACTTACATTATTTTTGGGGTGTGAAGAATTATCAAGAAAAACTTCTTTGGTAGATATGAGTGCTTTTGATATCAATAGTGTCCTGCATGGTTGTCATCTTTATAGTGTTGATAATTTCCACACAAATACTTACATACAAAATATTATAGAAGATGAGGTTTTACCAAAATATGACAAGACTATTATGTGTTTTGATCTTATTAATGAAAAGGAGGAATCCTCCAAAGTTTCTTCTATTGTCTCTAACAATGAACCAAGGTATATTGAGAAGCTTCCTTTCAAGCCTCTCCCTCCTAAAGAGAAGAAGAAAAATAAGAAGAGGAGGAGTAAAAGGAGAGATGAAACGGCATTTTCCCCTAAGCATGTTGCTCCTATTATAGTTTTTGATGAGTATAAACTCGATGATGTTCCTATGCCTATTACTATAGTAGTGATCATGATTGGGAAAAGCACACTACTTTTGATATTGAAAATCTCTTCGGTACCAATTATGCAAATGATGATGTTAATAATTGCTGCACTATTAGTACTATCCATGCTCCTTTGGAAGATAGCTATTTTATTGCTTCTGATGATATTATACCTCCAATATATGATGATTATAATGATGAATATGATATTTTCAGTCCACCTACTATTGAGGAGAAAATTAATTATGATTACAATATGCCTCCTATATTTGATGATTATGGTGATGAGAATAATAATGATAGCTATTTTGTTGAATTTTCTCCCACTACAATTAATAAGAATGACTATGTTTATGTCGAGAGTATTAATTCTTTTATGCATGTGGCTCATGATAAGAATGTTTCATGTGATTGTTATATTGTTAATTTCATTCATGATGCTACTGAAAGTTATTATGAGAGAGGGAAGCATGGTTTTATTCATCTCAATAATATTAAGTTTCACCTCTTTATGTTGAAAGTCTTGAAGTTGCACTTGTTTTGCTTTACTATGCCTGTTGCTTTGTGCTTTCATGACTTGTTTCTTTACAAGATTCCTATGCATAGGAAGTGGTTTAGACTTAAATGTGCTTTGAATTTGCTTCTTGATGCTCTCTTTTACTTCAATTCATGTTTTTTATGTGAGCATCTTCTCAAACTATCATGCCTAACTTAAAGGCCCTAAAGAAAATTACTTATTGGGAGATAACCCAAAAGTTTTAGTTGAGTCTTGGAAGTTATTATTTAAGTAATAACCGCTCATTATCCTTTTTATTTGCTTTTTGTGCCAAGAGTAACCTCTAATGAGAGAGAAGTAATGATTGGGAAAGTTGCTGTCCTGAAACAGATTTCTGTGCTTCACCATAAAAATTCGTGTAAAATCTCTGTACGTCCTTTTGAGGCGTGAATGTTTGTGCTTCTGGCCCCGGTTGTTATCTAACTTTCGTTAGTTCAACACTTTTCGATTTGAGCAACAGAAGGTCTTCGAAAAAATTCATCTCTACCTGCTGGTCTGTTTTGACAGATTTCTGCCATTATTTGCATTTGCTTCTTGTTGGTTCCTTTTTGAGTTCTTTTGGGGAATTGAGATTTTTAAGGGAAGTGCTTAAGTAGCTTGTGTTTTACTGGAGGTTTTATTGGTGTTGAAACTGAACCTAAAGACTTATTATCTTGAGTGCACTAATGTTGCTAATAAAAATAGTGTGAAGTTTTGTATGAAGGAAAAATTTCAGGTGTATGGAAGGAATGAGTAATGAGATGAAGAATGGACTAAACTCAAGCTTTGGGATGCCACCCGTATCACCCCAAGAAATATCCAAGAAGTACAAGCGTCAAAGCTTGGGGATGCCCAAGGCATCCCCTTCTTCATCAATAAAAATCTCAGGTTTCTTCCAAACACTTCGTTTTTATTGTTTCATGCACAGTTGTGTTGTTCTTGGAGCGTCTTCTTTTTCGTTTTCGTTTTGGTTTTTCGTTTGCTTGGTTTTCTTAGTTTTCTGAATAAATTGGTTGGACCACCTCTTTCATGCATTGGTTTTCAAATAGTTTGGTTTGGATTGGAAAAGAGTAGGAAAGTTCATGGTTAAGTGGTAAAAGGAGCTTGTTTTTGACTGTGGCCTATGCTTTGTCATGCCATGCTTGATATTGTTTTGGCTTTATGCTTAGTATTATTTGCTGTTGCATGACTTGTTATCAACAATTGAGATTGCTTAATGTGCCTTGGAAGAATCATGCGTTGTTTTAGCATATTAAAGCATAGTATTGTGGTATTCTCCTTTGATGCTTTATTTGGGTTGACTTAGCACATGCTCACACCATGTTATGACTATCTCAATTCACCATAGCCTTGATGATCCTTTAGTTTTCAACTTGTAGTATCACTTTATGCTTTGATTAATGATGTTTTGTCGCTCTGCATGATTATGGCCATTATTGCTCTCTTAGTTGGTCGCTCCCTATCTTTTGCTAGCCTCCTTAACCAAGTATGAGTTCCACTCATGCATCCAACTCCTAAAACCAAGTTATTCCAAAGAGTCCACCATACCTACCTATTAGCAATTGCTATTCCAAGTATATTCATGTTTTTATCTACCTTCTGAATTAAACTTGTTATGAGAAAACTAGTGATTAAGGCTCTCATGAACTTGATGGCACACTTTACTTTTCTTGCCCTTAATAAACTTGAACCATTGTATCGTCTATGTTGTATATGCTTGCACTTATATGTTGGGGATTAGCATAACCATGCTGTCATGGGGAACGCTTTCAACATTTCACTTGTACATTGTACCTAGTTGATATCATGCTCTTTTGTCTACGGATGTTGTCGGTGTGAAATGAAAGGGGAGCTTGTAAGTCCATGGAGTTATGTATGTGTGTTAGAGAAACGCCTGGGCTGCCGGTCTAATCCATGCTGTCATGGTGGAAACCTGCAGCGTAACCATAATGAGCTGTCTATGAAGCATTCTTCTTATAAAAAATGAGTCAGATATTGAGAAAAAAAGAGAAAAAGAAAAAAAAGAGATATGAGAAAAGAGGAAAGAGAGAAAAAAGCACCATTTTCCCATGGTAAATAAGAAGATTGCTGAGATGCTCGTTGTCTGCTTGCCTTGTCATTTTGATATGGGGATTCTTCCGTATCATTGGGCAAGGGGTACCCCGTTGGCGGTTCTCTATGATACACATGTACTTACTATGACAAGAACTTACCGGTAACTAAACTTGAGTAGCATGAGGAGCGGCCCTCGTATTCAAGTGACATGAGATTTCCAACTTATACTTCATCAAGCATATACACCATAGTTTGTTCACTTTAACCTTAATCACTTCAAGATGCTTATGATAGGGGCAATGAGAGCTGAAAGCTAATAAGTACCATAATTTTTGGAAGCTCTTTATGAGACTTGAATCCCTACTTCCTTCTATGAAGGCCTTTCTTTTACTCTTTTTTTGTTGAGTCTCCACCTTCTACCTTTATGCACCTACTTTGAGAGCATAGTGGCCATTCTTAGTTCTATGTGCATTGTCCCAAGACTCGTTGATTGATGCATAGCTTTGATATTGCTTGTTTTAAACTATTTGTATCTAGTCACTCTTATAAACTTTGAAGGTGTCCTATGCATTTATGTTTGCTACTCTATGAAGGACAAGCTGAATGCCACTATGCTATGTTTTCTTTATGTGAAACAAACAAACGTCTTGCAAAGCATTGTTATTCATGAATCTTTTGTTTGTGCCTTTTCATGTTGCAACATAATTGCTTTGTCTTATTGCTTGAACTTTATCTTTCATGTTGTGATTGAAGTACTATGATCCCAGCTATCAATGTTTTACAAATACTTTGATCAAGTTTATGATGGTGCATGTCACCAGCATGAGTTAAGCTTGGGGATGTTGATACGTTGCTAACGTATCTATAATTTTTGATGTTCCATGCTTGGTTTTTATCTACTTTCTTATGTTTTGTCCACACTATGGAGTATTTTTATACACTTTCTGGTACTAACCTATTAACAAGATGCCATAGTGCCAGTTGCCTGTTTTCTGCTGTTTTTGGTTCCAGGAAAATCAGAAAATCAATATTCTCGGAATTGGACCGGACAAAAGCCAAAGTCGATATTTTACCGGAAGACTCATGGAGCCAGAAGACGAGACGGAGAGGGGCCACAGGGTGGCCACACCATATGGTGGCGCGGGCTAGCCCTGGCCACGCCAGCAGGTGGTGTGGGCCCCCTAGCCGCCCACCGACCTTGCCTCTTCGCCTATAAGATGCCTCCCGATGCAAAAACCCTAAATCGAACAGCCTCCATCCACGAAAAGTTCTGCAGCGCCGCGCCACCGAAGGGGAGATTCAGGGGACAGAAAGTCTCTGTTCCAACACCCTGCCGGGAAGGGGAAGTGCCCCCGGAGCCATCTCCATCGATCTCCACCCCCATCTCCATCGCCGTTGCTGATTCCCATGATGATGAGGGAGTAGTTCTTCCTCGAGGCTAAGGGTTCTACCGGTAGCTATGTGTTCATCTCTCTCTCTCTCTATGCATGATCCTATTGTGATCATGAGCTTTGTAATCAAGTAGATCTATCTTGCTACTCAAGTGCTTTAATAGATCCCTGCTCTCCCCATGTGTGTGAAGTTGACAGTGTGCACACCATGGTGACACTTAGGCTAGATATTTCAAATACTTGTTATGAGTTATATTTGGAGTTGGATGTCTCTATGAAATTGTGGTGTTTGTTGGAACCATCTAGTACTCAAGGTGACAGTGTGGGGTTATCTAGATGGGAAAGGGTTACTTTGAGGTGTGCTCTTATAGCCCTACCATGGATTAGAGTGTCCAACCGGAGAGTAGTTCTGTTGGGGATATACTTTCCGGGTATCCTCACAGTTCCTCACGGACCAGGGTGGCCCACTTCGGGTTAGAGCTTTGCTTCACGGGCGGCCCAGTTAGAGAGAGAAGACGGAGTCCAAACCGGCTACGGGAAGGCCCAGAAGACTTACCGACTTAGGCCCATAATGTTACCTGTAGTTCAAGATGTACTCTGTAACCAACTCTTAGTCATAACCGGATTGATCTCTCCTGTAAACCCTAGACCGGATATCTATATAAGTCGTCCTAGGGAGAGCCTTTAGGGAATAACCTCAATAGTCTACAATCTCAACTCGCACAGGCGATACCCTTGTAACCCATATTCCGGCTCTGCTGTATTACTGGATTACTAGCAGGAGTAGAGTCCATCCAAATCCGGCGGATTCGAACCTGGGTAAACTTGTGTGCTCACCGTCCTGGAACACCGTACGTCTCACACCCCTCTCTTCCGCACGCCTCGAGGACCCCCTCATGGCGTACTTGTCCTCAATCCGACGATAGTTGGCGCCCACCGTGGGGCAAGTGAGCTTCGGATCTGTGTTCCGAGCGGAATCTGCAAGAATCGGAATCGGCGAGACCATCACCGTCGGTCGCATCCTCTACGCCAGCGACATCCCTCTCATCGTTCTCGACGAGACTTGCATTCCGGCTAGGGAGGCCGTGACTGCCTATACTATCATGTCTTTTGGCGAGATCGATGTTTACATCAGTTTCGCTGAACCTGCCCAACCCACCCCAGCGGTGATGATAGAGGCAGAAGAATCATCTGGGTCCCCTTTGTCCGTGGAGGCGGTAGAGTTCCGGATCTCAGAAAACCCTAATCCCACCCAACCCGCACTAGTTGTAGAGATAGTGGAGAAATTTGAGCCTGAAGAAGACCTCACGATCCAAGTCGAATTTGGAGTGGATCTCCTCGGAGAAGCCAGATCCCAGATCGACCCACCCGTGGAAGTCGAAATCCAGGAGGAGCATATCAACGACACTGATTCCGGCTCTGACGATGCCGGGACAGACATGCCTTTCCTCAGGTACACACTAAGACGTATGATACTGCAAGGCGCAAGCACAGATGCAATCCTCGAGACAATTAAAAGTTTCGATATGGCTGATCGCGAAAGCCGTAGGTACCTCAGGAAGCACGCATCGCACTTCGTCGGATATGTTGGATCCGGATCCGGCTCTGCCGATGCTGGAGAAAACACCAAATCGGTGCTGGAGGCAATTGGAACAAACGCCGACGTTCCTGCATCCTCGGATGAATCCATGACGTCGGTAGATTTCCGAAAGTTCTCCGCGGAATATGAAGAGGAGTACAACTCCAAAGCTGCAGAGGAGGGAGAAGCCATGGATGAAGGATCCGGGGAACACTCTCCCAAAGCGCAGGATGACATGGACGTTGGAGACAATCCCGAAGTTCAGATGTCCGAAAGTACCGATCATAGCTTGACTCCGGGAAACGGACCCAAAGCCGTCTTTGCTACCGGCGCTGCCAAGAAGGCAAAGAAGAAGAACAAGAAGAACAAGACCCCGACAAAAGACCCTCTGGCAGAGGAGGTGATTGCCGAGGAATACGAGGAAGACCCGGATGGAGCACTAATCCCAGACGAGCCGAAAAAAGAAGCATCGGTGGATGGACACGTGATCACTGAAGGTGCACGTAAACTCATCGATGCCGCATTAACCACAACTATCCCTACAGTTGCAGAACTTACTACAGATGAGCTGGATGAAAGGGCCCAGGCCCTAGAAGCGCGTCGTCAACAACTCCTTGATGAAGCCAAAAACATTGAGGTGGAGAAGAAGCACATGTCAAACAAGGAGTACATGTCCTGTCTACATCAGAAGACACGGAAGCGTCACATAGATGACAACCAATTCCCACGTGTCCAGGCCGTACTTTTTGGAGCTGAAATGGGGAAGCCACGGAAGGATAGCAACGGAGATTGGGTTTACCCAACACCAGTGCAAAATACCGTGGCAGCTCGCGAAATTCTATCGACTAATCCAGGACTAGAGGAGATACATTTGGGTATCAAGCTACTCAATAAGGGACTGGAGCAGCAAAAGGTCGCCCTGTCTGGAAGTCAAAAGCTAGTCTCAGATTCCTGTTGGAGATAAGCCCAAGAGGCAATAATAAAAGTGGTTATTATTATATCTTTATGTTTATGATGAATGTTTACATCCCATGCTATAATTGTATTATTAGGAAACACTAATACTTGTGTGTTTTGTAAACATATAAGAGTCCCTAGTAAGCCTCTTGTTGAACTAGCTTGTTAATTAATTGATGATCATGGTTTCCTGATCATGGACATTAGGATGTGATTAATGACAAGGGTATATCATTAGGAGAATGATGTGATGGACATACACCCATAGTAAGCGTAGCATAAGATCAAGTCATTAAGTTCGTATTGCTATAAGCTTTTAAATGCATAGTAACCTAATCCTTCGACCATGAGGTTGTGTTAATCACCATCACCGGATGGGTACTTTGATGACATCAAACACCGCTTTGTAACTTGGTGGTTATAAAGGTGTCATTGGGTATTCTGAAAGTATGTGTTGAAGCGCATGGACCAAGATTGGGATTTGTCCATTCATATGACGGATAGATATGCTCTGGGCCCTCTCGGTGGAATGTCATCTAGTTAGCTTGCAAGCATGTGATCGGGTCACAAGGGATGACATAACATGGAACGAGTAAAGAGTACTTATCAGTAACGAGTTAGAACTAGGTATGGAGATACCGACGATCAAACCTCGGATAAGTATAGTATCGCGTGACAAAGGGAATTGGTTTCGTATGTAAATGGTTCAATCGATCACGAAGTCATCGTTGAGTATGTGGGAGCCATTATGGATCTCCAGGTCCCGCTGATGGTTATTGATAGGAGATGTGTCTCTGTCATGTCTACATATTCACAAACCGTAGGGTGACACACTTAAGGTTCGAAGTTGTTTTAAGTAGATATGGAATGTGCGTTGGAGACCAAATGTTGTTCGGAGTCTCGGATTGGATCCGGGACATCACGAGGAGATCCAGAATTGTCCGGAGAATAAGATTCATATATTGGGGATCATTTTCTGAGTTAGGAAATGTTCCGGAGTATTTGTATGAGGATTCTACAAGGTTTCGGAATGTTCCGGAACGTTCTGCAAGATTTCTTGGAGTTTGCTTGAAAACCAAGAAAGGGATATGGGAGTCCTTGTGGGGCAAGACAAGGAGTCGTGGGGGAGGAGGACTCCTCCCCCCCTCCCTAATCCGCCGGCCATAGGAGGGAGGGGAGTCCTACTAGGACTCCCCCTCCCATGGCGCCTCCCCCCTTTAAATAGAGGGGTGGGGGCGCCACCTCCAAGCCCTCCGACACAACTCCAAATCTCCGCCGCCTCTCTCCTCCTCCTTTCTTCTGCTCAGGCTTAGGCGAAGCCCTGCAGAATTCTCTACTCCACCACCACCACCACGCCGTCGTGCTGCTGTGATTCCGTGGAGAAGATCTACTACCTCCGCTGCTCGCTGGAACAAGGAGAGGAAGGTCTGCTTCGACTCCGCACGTGTGACCGACTGCGGAAGTGCTACCGGAACGCGGCGCCGAAAGGATCGTCCACACGATCTTGAGATCGGCAAGTGATCGACTACATCAACCACGAGATCTAATCTCGTAACGCTTCTAGATCCACAAGGGTTAGTACAGATCTATCTCGTTGCACATGTCTAATAGATTAGATCTTGGCTTTTATCTAGATTAGATCTGGGTTTTTGTTCGTTCTTGCGGTAGAAAATTTATGTTTTCCATGCTACGAACCCATCAGCGGTATCAGAGCCGTGTCTATGCATAGATCTGTTGCACGAGTAGAACACAATGGTGTTGTGGGCGTTGGTGCTCGTGCCATCTTTTGGTTTGTGTACTTTGCATCTTGCGGCATGGTGGGATGAAGCGGCTCGGGCTAACCTTACATGTCATCGCACATGAGACTTACTCCACGCTTGACATGTAACTTGCTTTGCACAAGTGGCTTTGCGTGTATCTGTCTCTCCCACCATAGTATAGATCCAATTTACACTTTGCACTTGATAGCACTTGTATCAACGTTGTGGTTCAGTTTCGTAGGTAAGATCCGTTCTCGTTCGAAAGCCCCAAACCACGTAAAACATGCAAAGAAAATTAGAGGCGTCTAACTTGTTTTTGCAGGGGTTTTGTGATGTGATATGGCCATCATGTGATTGTGATTATATTTGATGTATGCAATGATCCTTGTTGTAATATGACAACCGGCAGGAGCCTAATGGTTGTCTTTAATTCTGTTAAGACCTGCGTGTCTATTCATCTTGTAATAGCTTTATTCCAAGTAGTTGTAATAGTTGCTAGTGATGATGGGCAACCATGAAGCGGCACCACTAACCTTGACGCAATGCTGGTGATGATGAAGATCATGTTTGTGCTTTGGAGATGGAGATCAAAGGCGCAAGAAGAAAGGGCCATATCATATCACACTAATTATGAATTGCCTGTGATGTTAATCCTTTATGCATCTTGTATTGCTTAGATCGCAACGGTAGCATTATAAGATGATCCCTCTCACTAAATATCAAGTAATAAAGTGTTCACCCTTAGTTGGCACCGTTGCTAAGACTTGTCGTTTCGAAGCATCTCGTGATGATCGGATGTGATAGATTCTACGTGTGCATACAACGGGTGCAAGCCAGATTTGCACATGCGGAAACTAAGGTTACCTTGACGAGCCTAGCATGTACAGACATGGTCTCGGAACACGGAATACCGAAAGGTAAAGCATGAATCATATAATTTATATGATGAACATGAAGATTGTTCGCCGATGAAACTACATCTTCTCTCGTGAAGATCAGACTTGGTGTAGTGGACTTGGTTCGTGTAATCACTAAGACAATGTGAGGGATGTTGTTTTGAGTGGGAGTTCACCTAGTTAACTTAAGTATTAAATTTGAACTCAATTCATCATAAACTTAGTCTAAACTACTTGCAAATTTGTTGTAGATTATGGCGACCCCCTCCATCAATTTCAATGCGTTCCTAGAGAAAGAAAAGCTTAAGAACAATGGAAGCAATTTCACGGACTGGTTCCGTGGACTGAAGATCGTCCTCAGGGCTGGTCAGTTGACCTATGTGCTCGAAGCACCGCTGGGTGACCCACCTGCAGATGATGCCACCGATGACGTAAAGAATGTTTACGCCACTCGGAAAAATCATTACTCCACAGTTCAGTGTGCCATCCTATACGGTTTAGAAGTGGAGCTCCAAAAGAGTTTTGAGCACCACGTCCCGTTCGAGATCATTAAGGAGCTCAGGCTAATTTTTGAGACTCACGCGGCCATGGAGAGCTATGAGGCCTCCGAAAAGTTCTTTAACTGTAAGATGGAAGAGGGAAGCTCCGTTAGCGAGCACGTGCTCACCATGTCTGGGTACGCAAACAAGCTCCAAGAGTTGGGAATATCGATTCCTAATGAGTTGGGGATTCATCGTCTCCTCCAATCACTGCCACCGAGTTATAAGAACTTTGTGATGAACTACAATATGCACTGCATGAACAAGACGTTGCCTGAAATATCGTCCATGCTAAAAACTGCTGAAGTGGAGATCAAGAAGGAGCACCAAGTGTTGATGGTCAATAAGACCACCAATTTCAAGAAACAGGGCAAGCCTAAGAACAAGGGCAACTTCAAGAAGGACGGCAAGAAAGCTGCCGCACCTGCAAAGAAGCCCAAGGCTGGTCCCAAGCCTGAAACTGAGTGCTTCTACTGCAAGGGTGCTGGTCACTGGAAGCGTAACTGCCCCAAGTACCTAGCGGATCTGAAGAACGGCAACATCAAGAAGAAAGGTATATTTGATATATATGTTATAGATGTGTATCTTACTAGTAATCGTAGTAGTGCCTGGGTATTTGATACTGGTTCGGTTGCTCATATTTGTAACTCGAAACAGGAGCTGCGGAATAAGCGAAGACTGGCGAGAGACGAGGTGACGATGCGCGTTGGAAATGGCTCCAAGGTTGATGTGATCGCCGTTGGAACGCTCCCTCTACATCTAACTTCGAGATTAGTTTTAAATTTGAATAATTTTTATTTGGTGCCTGCGTTAAGCATGAACATTATATCTACATCTTGTTTATTGCGAGACGGTTACTCTTTTAAGTCCGAGAATAAAGGTTGTTCGATTTATATGAGTAATATCTTTTATGGTAATGCACCTGAGATGAATGGTTTATTCTTACTGAATCTCGATAGTAGTGATACACATGTTCACAACTTAGATGCTAAACAAACAAAATTGAATGATAATTCTACATACATGTGGCACTGTCGTCTTGGTCACATTGGAGTGAAGCGCATGAAGAAACTCCATTCTGATGGACTTCTTGAATCACTTGATTTTGAATCACTTGAAAGCTGCGAAGCATGTCTAATGGGAAAAATGACTAAGACTCCATTCTCTGGAATAATGGAGCGAGCTACAGACTTATTGGAAATAATACATACCGATGTGTGCGGTCCAATAAGTTTAGCATCGCGTGGTGGATATCGTTATGTTCTCACTTTCACGGATGACTTAAGTAGATATGGGTATGTCTACTTTATGAAACATAAGTCTGAAACTTTCGAGAAGTTTAAGGAATTTCAAAGTGAAGTGGAAAATCATCGTAACAAGAAAATTAAGTTTCTGCGTTCTGACCGCGGAGGTGAATATCTGAGTTATGGGTTTGGCATGCATTTAAAGAAATGTGGAATACTTTCGCAGTTGACACCGCCGGGAACACCATAGCGTAATGGTGTGTCCGAACGTCGTAATCGAACTCTCTGAGATATGGTTCGGTCTATGATGTCTCTTACAGATTTACCGCTATCGTTTTGGGGCTATGCATTAGAGACAGCCGCATTCACTTTAAATAGGGCACCATCTAAATCTGTTGAAACGACACCGTACGAATTGTGGTTTGGTAAGATACCTAAGTTGTCGTTCCTTAAAGTTTGGGGTTGCGAAGCATATGTAAAGAAGTTACAACTTGATAAGCTTGAACCCAAAGCGGAGAAATGCGTCTTCATAGGATACCCTAAAGAAACAATTGGGTATACCTTCTACCATAGATCCGAAGTCAAAGTTTTCGTTGCCAAGAATGGATCCTTTCTTGAGAAGGAGTTTCTATCGAAGGAAGTGACTGGAAGGAAAGTAGAACTCGATGAGGTTATCGAATCTTCTCTCGGATTTGAGAGTAGCGCAGCACCGGAAGATGTTTTTGTGCCGCCTGCACCAATAGGAGAGGAAGCTAATGATGGTGATCATGAGACTTCGAACGAAGTTACTGCTGAACCTCGCAGGTCAACGAGGGTTCGTACCACTCCTGATTGGTATGACTCTGCCTTGAACGTCATGTTGGTGGACAACACTGATGACCCTGCGACGTATGAAGAAGCTATGGTGAGCCCAGATTCCAACAAATGTCTAGAAGCCATGAAATCCGAAATGGGATCCATCTACGAAAACCAAGTATGGACTTTGGTGGATTTACCGGATGGCCGTAAGGCTGTCAAGAACAAATGGATTTTCAAGAGAAAAACAGATGCTGATGGTAATGTTACCGTCTATAAAGATCGACTTGTCGCGAAAGGGTTCTGACAAATTCAAGGAGTTGACTATGATGAGACATTCTCACCAGTAGCAAAGCTAAAGTCTGTGAGGATTTTGTTAGCAATTGCTGCATATTTCGATTATGAGATTTGGCAGATGGATGTCAAAACGGCATTCCTTAATGGTGACATTGAGGACGAGTTGTATATGGTACAACCCAAGGGTTTTGTCGATCCTAGTGATGCTGACAAGGTATGCAAACTTCAGCGCTCCATTTATGGACTGAAGCAAGCATCCCGGAGTTGGAATCAACGTTTTGATAAAGTAATCAAATTTTTTGGTTTTATACAAACTTATGGAGAAGCTTGTATTTACAAGAAAGTGAGTGGGAGCTCTGTCGCATTCCTAGTACTATATGTAGATGACATATTGTTGATTGGGAATGATATAGAACTTCTTAATAGCGTCAAAACCTATTTGAAAAATAGTTTTTCAATGAAGGATCTTGGCGAAGCGGCATATATTCTAGGCATCAAGATTTATAGAGATAGATCAAGACGCCTAATAGCGCTTTCACAAAGTACATACTTAGACAAAGTTCTAAAGAAGTTTAGAATGGAAGATAGCAAGAAAGGGTTTGTGCCCATGTTGTCAGGTAAGACCTTGAGTAAGACTCAAAGTCTAGCTACGGCAGAAGATAGAGAGAAAATGAATAATATTCCCTATGCCTCGGCCATAGGTTCTATCATGTATGCCATGCTGTGTACAAGACAGGATATAGCACATGTTGTTAGTTTGACTAGCAGATATCAAACTGATCCTGGAATGGAGCACTGGACAGCGGTCAAGAATATCCTAAAGTACCTGAATAGGACTAAGGATATGGTTCTTTCTTATGGAGGTGATGAACAACTTGTTGTAAACGGTTACACTGATGCTAGTTGGAACACCGATCCAGATGACTCGAAGTCATAGTCTGGGTATGTATTTATTTTGAATGGTGCTGCAGTGAGCTGGAGGAGTGCCAAGCAAAGCGTTGTGGCGAAATCTTCAACTGAATCGGAATACATAGCTGCTTCGGAGGCTGCACAAGAAGCCGTATGGATGAAGGAATTCATTACTGAACTTGGCGTGGTTCCCAGTGCGTTGGACCCGATGACCATCTACTGTGACAACACAGGTGCCATAGCTAATGCACAGGAGCCAAGGTCACATAGCAAGCTACGTTTCCACGCTATTAGCGAGTATGTCCGAGATGGTGACATAAAGATTTGCAAAGTACACACTGATCTGAATGTGGCAGATCCGTTGACTAAACCTCTCCCTAGGGCAAAGCATGACCAACACCAGAACGCGTGGGAGACTGTTGGAGATATTCCCAAGAGGCAATAATAAAAGTGGTTATTATTATATCTTTGTGTTTATGATGAATGTTTACATCCCATGCTATAATTGTATTATTAGGAAACACTAATACTTGTGTGTTTTGTAAACATATAAGAGTCCCTAGTAAGCCTCTTGTTGAACTAGCTTGTTAATTAATTGATGATCATGGTTTCCTGATCATGGACATTAGGATGTGATTAATGACAAGGTTATATCATTAGGAGAATGATGTGATGGACATACACCCATAGTAAGCGTAGCATAAGATCAAGTCATTAAGTTCGTATTGCTATAAGCTTTTAAATGCATAGTAACCTAATCCTTCGACCATGAGGTTGTGTTAATCACCATCACCGGATGGGTACTTTGATGACATCAAACACCGCTTTGTAACTTGGTGGTTATAAAGGCGTCATTGGGTATTCTGAAAGTATGTGTTGAAGCGCATGGACCAAGATTGGGATTTGTCCATTCATATGACGGATAGATATGCTCTGGGCCCTCTCGGTGGAATGTCATCTAGTTAGCTTGCAAGCATGTGACCGGGTCACAAGGGATGACATAACATGGAACGAGTAAAGAGTACTTATCAGTAACGAGTTAGAACTAGGTATGGAGATACCGACGATCAAACCTCGGATAAGTATAGTATCGCGTGACAAAGGGAATTGGTTTCGTATGTAAATGGTTCAATCGATCACGAAGTCATCGTTGAGTATGTGGGAGCCATTATGGATCTCTAGGTCCCGCTGATGGTTATTGATAGGAGATGTGTCTCTGTCATGTCTACATATTCACGAACCGTAGGGTGACACACTTAAGGTTTGAAGTTGTTTTAAGTAGATATGGAATGTGCGTTGGAGACCAAATGTTGTTAGGAGTCTCGGATTGGATCCGGGACATCACGAGGAGATCCGGAATTGTCCGGAGAATAAGATTCATATATTGGGGATCATTTTCTGAGTTAGGAAATGTTCCGGAGTATTTGTATGAGGATTCTAGAAGGTTTTGGAATGTTC
Organism: Avena eriantha; assembly: GCA_910589775.1. Classification (NCBI taxonomy): domain Eukaryota; kingdom Viridiplantae; phylum Streptophyta; class Magnoliopsida; order Poales; family Poaceae; genus Avena; species Avena eriantha. Next base: position 288,712,388 of record OU342743.1, on the reverse strand, counting down.
CGGAAGGTTCTGGAAGATTTCTCGGAGTTTGCTTGAAAACCAAGAAAGGGATCAAGGAGTCCTTGTGGGGCAAGACAAGGAGTCGTGGGGGAGGAGGACTCCTCCCCCCTCCCTAATCCGCCGGCCATAGGAGGGGGGGGAGTCCTACTAGGACTCCCCCTCCCATGGCGCCTCCCCCTTTAAATAGAGGGGTGGGGGCGCCACCTCCAAGCCCTCCGACACAACTCCAAATCTTCGCCGCCTCTCTCCTCCTCCTTTCTTCTGCTCAGGCTTAGGCGAAGCCCTGCAAAATTCTCTACTCCACCACCACCACCATGCCGTCGTGCTGATGTGATTCCGTGGAGAAGATCTACTACCTCCGCTGCTCGCTGGAACGAGGAGAGGAAGGTCTGCTTCGACTCCGCACGTGTGACCGACTGCGGAAGCGTTGCCGGAACGCGGCGCCGAAAGGATCGTCCACACGATCTTGAGATTGGCAAGTGATCGACTACATCAACCACGAGATCTAATCTCGTAACGCTTTCGGATCCACAAGGGTTAGTACAGATCTATCTCGTTGCACATGTCTAATAGATTAGATCTTGGCTTTTATCTAGATTAGATCTGGGTTTTGTTCGTTCTTGTGGTAGAAATTTTTTGTTTTCCATGCTACGAACCCATCAATTCCGACCAATGTCGCACAGATCCGGCATGGGCTGACGTAAGATCCCACTATGTTCAGGCGCAGTATCGTCACCCCGAACGCAGGGAAGACAATTATTCAAGAACCGAATCGTCGGGGCAGCACTGGAGAGCTACACATAACTGGAGCAACGTCGCTCTAGTAGCCGAGAAAGACGCGATCACTGCACTGAATCCGAGGAATCCTCCCCGAAAGGGAGAAGATAAAGAGAAACGTCGGGAGGAGGATCGTCAGAGAATGCCACCTCCTAGACATGAAAACCGTCCGGCTGTGCCTCACCATGGTGGGAATGACGGACGAAGGAACGACGGAAATCATGCTGGCACAAGCCGACAGGGGGCTCGTCGTAGTCAAGAACCTCCCCGGAACCGGAATACTGACGCTCCGGACGGAGGCCGACGATCAGCCGGAAACAACCTAGCTGCACCACCCTCTCCACAACACAGTTATCACAACGGCCCCCAAGGAGGTCAAGGAGGACGACATGGCGGAGGAGGTGGTGGCAGAAGCCGAAGTTCGGCTCCAAGGCACCGCAGCCACAACCGACATTCGGGACGATCCCTATCCCCGAACAATGCAAGACACAAGATAAACTCCAATATAGAGCCTCGGCGCTACGAAAACAATGACGTATACGTGGGCCCAAAATGCTTCGGACCACGCATCAGAGCTACAAAGTTCTTGGAAAGATTCGCTATCTCAAGACATATCCAAGCCTACGATGGCATTGCTCGACCAGACACCTGGTTACAGGATTTCTTCCAAGCTTGCTGCATCGCCAAAGGAGGAAACAGCCTGGTCGCAAACCGATATCTCCCACTTATGTTGCGGAAGACGGCACAATCATGGCTCAATGAACTTCCGGCGAACACCATCCACAACTGGTATGATTTACAAAGTGTATTCTTTCGGAATTTTGAAGGCACATATCGGAGGCCCTGTACGGTTGGAGACCTACAGCGTTGCACCCAGAAAGCCGGAGAAACTTGCCGGGATTACCTCGGATGATGGATTGACACCAAGAACTCCTGCGAAGGAGTAAATGATCAAACTGCGATTGAAGCTTTCATCGCAGGACTCCCAATTGGTTTACTGCGCCATCGCTTGAAGTGTGACAAGGTTACTGATCTGGGAGAGATGATAGAAACATCGAGCAAGTATGCAGATGCTGACGACGATGCAGAGGGATTACTCAATGTCCTGGCTATGCCTCAGTCGGCAAAACAACCAAAGCAACAAGCTCAGAAGCACAAAAATACCTCGGAAGAAAAACCCAACGCGGAGACAGCAGTGGTCACTACTGTTTCCGGGTCTGGAGGACGAGGAGGACATGGCGGAGGCCGTGGACGTGGCCATGGGACGTCAAGGGTCCAAGGCAGAGGAGAGCAACAACCAGGCAAAACCTACACTTGGGCCGACATTGCCAATAACCCGTGTGTGCATCACTTAGAAGCCAATGGGGGCTCGTCCCACACCAACGCTGAATGTCGTTTTAATGACGACATCAAGAGAGATGATACCGCGGGCTACAAAGCTAAGCGGAAGAAGGGAAAGAAAAATCCCGAAAAAGACAAGGAGACCAAGGAAGATTCCGACATGGAGGAAGCTGATGCTTCAAATCCCAAGTCGGAAGGGAAGAAAACTTTTCCCACCAAGAAGGACACTTACGTCACCTTCCGCGGATCTCAACCAGCAAAGGTCAAGAAAGCAGTTCTCCACGAGCTCAACGCAACAGTTCTGGCTGACCCTCAGATCTGGACTGGTCGGAAGGGGCAATAAAGTTTGACCGCGCTGATCATCCGCCTAAGCTACATAGGCGAGGAAAATATGCCTTAATCGTCAATCCACGTATTGACGGTTATGGTTTCTCCAAGACCCTCATGGACGTTGGTAGCAGCATCAATATTCTCTACGTCGAAACGCTACGCCGGATGAAGATCTCGGAAACACAGCTGAACCATAGCTCTATGATCTTTCACAGAGTTGTCCCAGGAAGGCAAGCCAATTCCCTGGGAGAGATCACTTTGGATGTTACTTTTGGAACACCAAAGAATTATCGGATGGAGGCACTTTCCTTCGAAGTGGTCCCGTTCAAGAGCGCATACCACGCTATATTCAGACGTCCGGCTTACTGGGCTTTCATGGCTCGTCCATGTTACATTTACAATATGATGAAAATTCCAGGTCCCAACGGCGTGATCACCATCAGGGGAGACCCGAAGTAGGCGCGAGAGTGCGAAGATGGAAATGCCGCCTTTGCCGAAGCCGTGCTGCACGCCCAGGAGTACCAGAAGATCAAGAAGAGCATAGATCCGTCCGAGATGCCCGCAACAAAGAAGGAGGTCACAAAGCCAAATCCGGAGTTCAAGGCATCAGAAGAGATGAAGACGACACCATTGAAGGATGATGACCCCTCCAAGGTGACCCAGATAGGCGAAGGCCTAAGTAGCGCATAGGAAAGCGCGCTCGTCAAGTTCCTCCAGGCAAATCAAGATATCTTCGCATGGCAGCCATATGACATGACCGGAGTACCTAGGGAACTTGCCGAGCACTCTCTAAATGTAAACCCGAACGCTAAACCCGTCAAACAGTCCTTACGACGGTTTGGTGATGAAAAGCGTAAGGAAATAGCTAACGAACTAGCACGGCTCGAGTTAGCCGGATTCATAGAAGAGGTCATCCATACTGATTGGTCGGCCAACCCTGTAATGGTCCCTAAAAAGGACACCACTAATTTAAGGATGTGTGTTGATTATACTGCCTTGAACAAGGCTTGTCCAAAAGATCCGTTCGCTTTGCCTAGAATTGATCAAGTTATCGATTCTACGGTAGGCTCAGAACTCCTCTGTTTTCTCGACGCATATTCCGGATATCACCAAATCCGGATGAAGGAATCTGATAAAGTCAAAACTTCATTCATAACCCCCTTCGGAACCTTCTGTTTTGTTATGATGCCCTTTGGGCTGAAGAACGCAGGAGCTACGTACCAACGCATGATGCAGCGTTGCCTCCATGACCAACTCGGATGCAATGTACATGCATACGTGGATGATATCGCGGTCATGTCCAAAAAGAAGGAAACGTTGATTTCCGACTTGGAGGAGACGTTCGCCAATTTACGAAAATACAACATCATGCTTAACCTGAAGAAATGCTTCTTTGGAATACCAGCCGGAAAATTGTTAGGTTTCATTGTGTCTCAAAGAGGCATAGAGGTGAACCGCGACAAGATTAAGGCTATTCTCAATACTTCCAGGCCAACTCGCCTGAAGGACGTACAAAGATTAACTGGTTGCATTGCTGTAGTCAGTTGATTTGTAAGCCGGCTTGGTGAAAGAGCCGCACCATTATACAAACTCCTGAAGAAGACCAAGGATTTTGTCTGGACTGACGAAGCTGAAGCTGCACTACAAGACCTGAAGAGAGTAATCTCATCTGCTCCTATCCTTGCAGCGCCGGAACCTCAGGAACCGATGTTGCTTTACATTGCTACGACAAATAAAGTCGTCAGTATCGTCGTGGTAGTGGAGAGGCCAGAGGAAAATCAGGAACACCTGGTGCAGCGTCCGACGTACTTTGTCAGTGAGGTCCTGACAGAATCAAAACAACGATATCCGCACTATCAAAAGTTGGCTTACGGTGTTTTTCTAGCATCTCGTAAGTTACGACACTATTTTCAGGAGCACCCAATTACCATGGTGAGAAAGGCTCCCATGAGAGATATAATCAACAATAGCGATGCCACAGGACGCGTCGCTAAATGGGGCATAGAGCTTGCGGCTTTCGATATTGAGTACAAACCCCAGACAACAATCAAATCCCAGATCCTTGCTGACTTTGTCACTGATTAGACAGAGACCAAGGAGAACATGGTCCTTCCTGAGTCGGAATATTGGACCCTCTTTTTCGATGGGTCTAAGGCTCGAGGGGGCTCGGGGGCTGGTGTGGTGCTCAAATCACCCCAAGGAGATAAACTTTTATACGTGTTGCAGATCCACTTCACACCGACAAACAACATTGCCGAGTAGGAAGCACTGCTGCATGGAATCCGGACTGCTAAGGATATTGGCATCCGACGTTTGATGTGTTACGGAGATTCGGATCTGGTTGCTCAGCAAGTCTCGGATATTTTTAATGCAAATAAGCACATGGCAGCATATAAAGTTGTCGTGGATGATCTATCTAAATCGTTCGAGGGGTTTGAAGTTCAACACATCCCTCGAGCAGAAAATGACGAAGCAGATGCACTATCTCGAATAGGCTCTGCGCGGAAAGAGGTCCCGGATGGTGCATTTTTAGAGCACCTCAAAGTTCCCTCGATAAAGGGAGTAGATGAGGAATATCCGACCAAATCAGACTCACCTTTGATAGCAGTTCTGGCTGTAATCCCCAGCTGGACTCAACCCTACCTCGATTATTTGGTAGATGGAAAATTACCCGAAGACGAGGTACTGAGCCGACAGATTATCCGGCGAGCAAAAGCCTATAATATTGTTAAAGGTGAGCTCCATAAATGGAGTATTTCTGGGGGTTTTCAGTGCTGTGTATCTCCGGAAGAAGGAGTGGAAATCTGAAGGGAAATCCACGAAGGCGAGTGTGGTCACCATGCTACAGCAAAATCTTTAGTGGCAAAAGCTTTTCGACATGGATTTTTCTAGCTTACAGCTCAGGCAGATGCCGAATGATTAGTCAAGACATGCAAAGGCTACCAAAAGTACGCCAAGCAAGCTCATGTTCCGGCTGATCAGCTGCGAACAATACCTATAACATGGCCCTTTGCGGTCTGGGGGCTTGATATGGTAGGACCTTTTAAACGAGCCCCACGTTGATTCACTCACCTCTTAGTGATGGTGGACAAATTCACAAAGTGGATTGAGGCTAAACCTAGCACTAGTTGTGATGGAGCAACAGCCAAAAGATTTGTCGAGGATGTTATAATCCGGTATGGTTATCCACATAGTATTATCACGGACAATGGGAGTAACTTTTCCATGGGAGAATTGGCTGAATTCTGCGATGAGCAAAATATCCGGCTTGACATTGCGTCAGTCGCACATCCACAGGCTAACGGACAAGTCAAAAAAACAAATGGTTTAATTCTACAAGGCTTGAAACCAAGACTCAAAGTACCACTAAGACGTGCTGCGGGGGCTTGGGCAGAGGAACTACCCTCTGTAATTTGGAGTTTACGAACAACTCCGAATAGGTCAACAGGATATACACCTTTCTTCTTGGTCTATGGCGCAGAAGCAGTTCTTCCTAGTGATTTAATTCATACTTCTCCTAGAGTGGCCGCGTATATCGAAGAGGATGCCGAGATGTATCGACAAAATGATCTCAACTTAGTCGAAGAAGTTCGCGTCGTTGCTGAAATGAGATCTACAGCCTATCAGCAGAAGTTACGCAAGTATCATAGCCAGAGAGTCCGAACTAGATCTTTCAATAAAGGTGATTTGGTTCTCCGGCTTGTGCAACAAAGAAAGCACAAACTTTCCCCAGTATGGGAAGGGCCCTTTTTAGTTAGTCGAGTATTGCACAATGGATCGTACTACTTAACTGACATGAGGCCAGTCAAAGAAAGACCTGCTACTGAGAAGAGAAAGAGAGCTGGAGGCAGTACAAATCCGGATGAGTTAGACATACCGTGGAATATTGCTCAGCTACGTCCCTTTTATTCTTAGTTTATCCTTCTTTGTAATCATACATATGTACATGTTCTGTGAGAAATAAAAGTTTTGGTTGCCTCAAAGTTTTTTCTGAGAAGTTTGTACCATCTTATTTCCTAATGATCATGTCATAGTCAAAAATCCCAGAATGCTTGAAAGTACTTTATGCTCATGTTCGTTCTGGTTTAGATTTCCGATTCTAAAACTGCTACCTTCGGGTATAACTCTAAAAATTCTAGTCTTTAATTTGGTTATTTGTCTGATTGCTGGATGCGGGTATTTTCCGAGTAGTGAATTGTTGGTACTGGAAGCCGGCTTTGTTCTGAGTTTAAATTGGTTTAGCAATTGAGCTCCGTTGCTCGGCAAAGTTTTCGGCTGAAGGTTTAGCCGGCTCACAAAAGGGACGAGGCGGAAAGCTAGATAAACGATAAGTAGAGACGGAAAATTCCAAGTGCTTATGAAAAAATTTCAGGCACGCAAAAAATCTAAGACAAAAGTGCTGAATAGATAAAAAACTTAGCACTAGCAAAAGTCATAGTACTTAATATTTACAAGCGCATCATGTTCTTTCATAGAATAATACATAAGTTTGTGGTCTATGATGCAGGAGGAGATGAAGGATCTGCCGGCTCGCTGGTAACTGCGCCTTGATATCGTTCCGAGATGTCTAGATCCGAGGTGGTCCGTTCATCGTCGGAAACTTCTTCGGCTTCTTCTGTAGGAGGAGGCGGGGTATCCACATGGGTGAATAAGGGGACCTCGTAGCTGGTCAGGTCAGCTAGGTGGCACCCATATCCGGCGCAGGAGTGCATGATGGCTTGAAGGTCCTGCTCCTAGCCGTCTTCGTCTACCTTGCAGTACCCTCTGGTCACTTGCCATATCTCCATGTTTCCATGGTGGCTCATGACCATGGTGAGAGCGTTCTGCGCAGCAGTCCGCGTGTAGGACATGTTCCAGTCTCGAACGAGCTGCGACATCTCCTTGGCCTTCTCCCGCACCTGGAAGTCCGACATGCTTGGCATGTCCAGAATCCTGAGAGACTCGCCAATGTCCTCAAGGGACTGGCGGTAGTCATGAAGAAGATCACTGACTTGGGTAAGCCGGTGGGTGCGGAGCTCGGACGAGGAAGAGTCCGTCAAGTTCAGGGGACCTATACACAAAATGAAGATAAGAAAAAACCGACATTGATGAAAGTCGAAGAAATGATATGTCAGACAGATGGAACGTACCAAGAATGACGTCGTCAATCTTGGTCTTCTCCTCCCGGAGACTCTAGAGTTCAGCCCGGAGCGCTTCGGAGAGATCCTTCTCTCTGCCAAGCTCATTTTTGAGGTCCGAGATAACTTTATCTTGAGCGGCGATCTTGCGATCACGCTCTTCAGTGGCCATGGAGGAGGATTCCAGGACTTGAGCTATGCTCGTTTCATGATCCGCCTTGAGCTTATCCAGCTCTTGGCGAAGTCCCTTGTTCTCCACCACTAGGGTCTTGAGGTTCTCGGCCTCTTCAATCATAGCGATGGAGTGTTTCACCGACGCTATAAGTCAAAAAGAACAACAGTTCAGAAAAATTCGACATTGAAAAATCAAAGGACAGGGTTTTTGAATCTCGAAGTGTTTACCTTCGGCTTCATCCTTGACTACCTTGAGCTCATCATTTTTAAGCCGGAGAGCTTTGATCTCTCTCCGCTTATCACAAACATTGGTTAATAATTCCTGGTTATAGGAACATACTTTATGTAAGTCAGAATACCCAAAGTCAGAAAGCTACTTAAGACTCGGGCTAATATTTTTTGCTAAATATCAGCACGAGCCTTGGGGGCTACACTAGTTCGTTCTTTGGCATCCTAATGAAAGCATAAACCCGGATTTCTATATCCTACTTCATTCTTGGGGGCTAGAGGATATGATATAACATAATGTAAAAACAAGAGTTGGAATTCCGACTTACATATTGCTTGCGGGTGAGTTTGTCTAACCCCGCGTTCACTTCAGCTGCCACCTTCTCGGCGAGGGTAAGAGGAATTACTGGGGCTGTTGGAAGCTCGCTAGTCCTGATTCTCTCATCGCGAAGGCGGACTTGAGCGAGAAGGTCAGAGAACTTGACGTCCTCTACTTCTTGAAGGTTAGAGGACTTGCCTGGCGAGCCGCTGGATCTCCTCTGCAGATTTCCGGGATAAGCCAAACTTGGCAAGTCCGGGATTGATGAGGAGGTTGTCGGCGAAGACTTCAGCCGAGGGATCATTACCCGAAGAGGGTTCACCCTTATCTTGAGCTGACGCACCCACGGCGACGTTAGTGTGTGACCCAAGGATCACATGCGCCGTTGGAGGAGCCGGATCTTCTGCAACAACCAAAGAAGGAGTAATCGCTGGTGTTGTAGAAGGTTGAGGGGCAGGAGTCGGAGGAGCCGTGGCAGGGGAAGCTATGGTGAGCTTCGTCTGTCGCAGGGGCTTCGCAGGAATCCCTTTCCCCTTACCCTTGATGAGAGGCTTTGCTCTGAGAATGTAGTAAAGTCGGAAACATGACATCTCAGAAAGAAATTCGAGAAAGGTACAAAGGCGGAAATTGTGAATGAGAGATACCTCTTCACAACAGGCACTTCCTTTGTGCCAACAGCCACTGTCGGAGCTTTGCGCTTCTTGAGCGCAAGATCTGGCAATGTGACCACTTCAGTCTCCTGAGAAAACTCAGGAGGATATCCTTCGAGTGGAGCAAGCTCTGACTCGGGGAGATCAGCAAGCTGAAAACAGGAAAGCATATCAGCATTGCAGTATATAACTTAAAGATTGAAACACATAAAAGGTGTATCGATGGAAGCTTACCAGCACCACGGGGTTTTCCACTATGTACATATCCAGAGAAATCTCCGGAATCCTCCTCTCGATCCGCTCCTTGATCCGCCACTTGATCTGGCTGATGTAGCCTTGAGTGGTATAGGATTTGGGGCTGATGTGGAGAGAGTATTTTTTGGAGGACGTGATGGAGTGCATCAGCCTCTCCCCGTGGTACTGAAGGGGCTAGATCTGGCGTGAGACCCAGCACTGGACCAAGTCGGATCCTTTCAGACCCTTGTGCTTGATAAGATATTCGATCCGCCTCTTAGCGAGGATCAGATCGTCGGTGAGAGCCGGAGCAACCTCGTCCCAGGAAGGCTGGGCCGTGGCGGCTCCGTCGACAAAAACCGGCAAAGCAGTAGCTTTGCCAGGACCCAGAATATCCCTATGGTAGAAGAAAGTGGCTGGCCATTGTTTGACCGAGTCACTCGCAGAAATTTTGTGATAGGCCCGGTCTTGTCTAAGAGAAAAATAATGGTACCGGTGATATAAGGAACACCGGTAGTGATGGAATTTCTCTGGACATGGAAATAGTACCGGAAGAGAAGCAAACTTGGCCTAATGCCGAGAAAGCCCTCGCAAAGAGAAGCGTATGCGCTCATTTCTAGAAGAGAATTGGGGGGAAGATTGTGGAGTTGAACTCCATAGTGATCTATCACCTAGGAAAGAACTCCGAGGGAGGAAAGGACAAACCTCGGTAGAGATGGGTGCCCAAGTGGACATGCTCGCCCTCGCGTGGGTTGGGGACGGTTTCACCGAAGCCGGTCCGCCAGTCGCCGGCGGTGAGATGTCCCTCCTTCTCCACGTTCTTGAGGCCGGTCTCGTCGAGGGCGTAGGGGATCCAGATTCCCCGGAAACTCTCCTTCTCCGCAGCTGCCTCCGCCGTCGCCGCCGCTGCCGCCGCCAAACCAGAGGAAGAAGAAGATGAAGCCATTTTTCTCTGGTGGAAAAGGTGACCTTAAAGTCGGTGCTAGGAGCTCTATGGGAGGAGGACGAGGAGGCTCTGGGTGCGCATGAGGATTGGGAAGAAAGGAACGACAAAGGACTGGTGGAGAGGAGAAGAAGAAATCTAAACCCCTTATATCCACCTACCTACGCCAAGATTCGTGCAAACGCTACAGTGTAACCGCCACGCGTCATGGAAAGAACTGGGAAGGGCCCGCGCGATGATTGCGTCACCTCGATCTCCACGCACGCATTGAAACGGCGCCTCGGTTCTGCGAACCGCGGACCCACCAACAGTCGTGCTGACGGAACGTCTGTCAGATGACATGACTTGACCATGCTTGTGTCAGGTGGCGTTAGAGACCAAGTTCCGGCTTAGTTTAAAAGCGAGCTGGAAAATCCGAGTAACCAATTGAAAGGTCCGACTTACTTTTAAGACCCGGATCGTATTTTTTGTTGTGAAGTTTCAGGAACCCTTCGAGATTCTTCAAGCCGAAGATCAAGCTAGACGATGATAAAATCCGACTTTGGATCTTGGAGGCCTCCGGGGGCTGCTGTTGGGGATATACTTTCCGGGTATCCTCACAGTTCCTCACTGACCAGGGTGGCCCACTTCGGGTTAGAGCTTTGCTTCACGGGCGGCCCAGTTAGAGAGAGAAGACGGAGTCCAAACCGGCTACGGCAAGGCCCAGAAGACTTACCGACTTAGGCCCATAATGTTACTTGTAGTTCAAGATGTACTCTGTAACCAACTCTTAGTCGTAGCCGGATTGATCTCTCCTATAAACCCTAGGTCGGATATCTATATAAGCCGTCCTAGGGAGAGCCTTTAGGGCATAACCTCAATAGTCTACAATCTCAACTCGCACAGGCGTTACCCTTGTAACCCATATTCCGACTCTGCCGTATTACTGGATTGCTAGCAGGAGTAGGGTCCGTCCAAAGCCGGCGGATTCGAACCTGGGTAAACTTGTGTGCTCACTGTCCCGGAACACCGTACGTCTCACACCCCTCTCTTCCGCATGCCTCGAGGATCCCCTCATGGCGTACTTGTCCTCAATCCGACGACAAGTTTAGGTTAGTATCATGAAGATAATATATTTATATGAGAGTGTTCACTAGTGAAAGTATGATCCCTAGGCCTTGTTTCTAAGCATTGAAACGCCGTTTGCAACTAGATCTATTGCATGTTTGCTTGCTTCCATCTTTATTTCAGTTTGCCTTTAGTCTCTTCCTCGCCATCAAGCTATTTTCTGGCACCGTTGTCTTATATCTATACCACTTGTATTTTACAATCTCTTCGCCGAACTAGTGCACCTATACACCTGACAAGAGTATTGGGTGTGTTGGGGACACAAGAGAATTCTTGTATCTTGATTGCAGGGTTGCTTGAGAGGGAATACCTTTGACCACTTCCTCCCTAAGTTCGATAAACCTTGGGTGATCCACTTAAGGGAAAACTTGCTGCTGTTCTACAAACCTCTGCACTTGGAGGCCCAACAACTATTTACAAGAATAGAAGTGTGTAGACATCAGGTATCAGGTATGGATTCCAAGTGGTTTAAACCGACTTGATGTAAGATCTTGTATCTCACTTTTTTTTGTTGTCGCCTTACTTCTCTATCAATTTTCTCATGAAGGTTGTCCCTTGTGTCGCTCACCCCATTATAAACAAGATGTTCGGGAACGATAAGTTTCTAACTCTATATAGCGAGGTCCCTAAAGGCATGCGGCAACTATATGATGTGGATGTCTCCCAGACGATGGCCACCACCTATTTGTGTGGCCGAGGTTGGTCCAAGTATGTCCGTGAGAATTGTCTGAAGCAGGGGGACAAGGTAACATTCGATTTTAGCAAGCCTGGGCATATACTTGCATGCCATCATACACCTGTTGACCAAAGGACCAAGAATAGAGGTAGTACTAATTAATTTGATTATGTACTCATCACAACCTCTAATGATTTTCATGTGACTAACTATTCTGCACCATTGTCTTTACTCATCATATGACCCTGACCACTTCTACAGTCCTCTTCCCCTTATGTACCACCCATAAGGGTGCTAGCATCAAGCTGCTGGCACCGGCACTAACACCGGCCCCAGTTCCTGCAATGACACCTGTTGACCTCAGTAGGAGAAAGAATAGAGGTACTAACTTAATTTGCCTATACACTCTCATCTCTGTCTAGGAGTTATTGTTGTATAAGAAACCATTTTGCTTGTCCACATATCATATGCCTCTGTGACCACTCCTGTAGTCCCCTTACCTACCCCTTAGAAGGTAACTAGCACCAAGCTGCTAGGACCCCCAACAGCACTGGCCCTAGTTCCTGCTCCGACACCTGTTGACCTAAGTAGAAAGAATGGAGGTAGTAACTTAATTTGCTTGTATACTCATCATATCCTCTGATCACTGTCTTGTGAGTAACTATTGTATAAGATACCATTTTGCTTGTACACTTCTCATCTGCCTCTACCATCCATGCAGTCAGATTAGCTACCCCTTAGAAGGAATCTAGCATCAAGCTGCTGGCGCCGACACCGGTTCTGGGACTTCTGGCTCCTGCAATAGCCCCTCTACGATTAGTGGCACCATCTCCTGCACCAGCACCAGCCCCACACAGGGACCGACACAAGCTCCTTTATCACCCTGGGCAGCACCTTGTCAGACCATATCCTACACATGTGTCATCACAAGGTCGCACCATATTATGTTTGTGAGTATATGGCGACAGATAAACTGTTCTGAATGTCTTCTAAAGTTTCACATGATTCAGTGTATCGCTCTTAGTAATTATGCGTCTATATCTTACTTTGACTCAGAAATTGCCTAAGAGTGCCACAAAGCAACTCCAGGCTAGACAAAAGGGCACAATAGTCTTCACGATGCAGAGCGAAGGATTGTGAATCGAGGGACGCTACGCCATTAACTTGACTAATGGGCGCTTGGAAGCTACTTCTAGGTGGATCAAGTTACAGAAAGTAGCCAAACTTACTATTGGAAGAACGGTCAAGCTCGATGTATCTCGCTGCCCTGAATGCGGCATGCTATTCATGAACTTCCTAGCTGTCTAGCTCTTTGGCAGCATGCTATTGTAATTAATTATGTGTCTTATCTCCACTGATCATATATGGGTGGTAAAACTATGATAACCTTTTGCTGGATTGGAGCTATGACTAGTATGTACTGGTATGGTATATCTGTATCTATATGACGGTTCCCTATATGACCAAATATTATGACAATGATTGTGTTCCATTGATCGAATGTGTTTGGAGAAGGGGGAAATCTGATCACGTGGCATGGTTTTTAGAGCTAAAACAAGAAACGTCTCTCTCTATAGTGATATTGAATTTTAGTGTTTGTATTGCTGAATCAGTCACTTTGAAATGCTGCTGAATTGGTCAAGTGATGCTGAATATGAACTAGGAATTTGTCGATATTTTTATTTCTTATTATTCTGTACTCCTTAATCTTTCAAATGGTATTGAATTTGTCAAAAGTTCTGTCATTGCTGCTGGCTGCTTGCTCTAGAGCTTTTGCCTTTGTGTCATCTGAACCGTTGGATGCATTTTGGACAGAGATTAGAGGGTAAAGATATACAGCGTGATTTCACCAAGTGAAGTTATTGGATACCAGCCCTGTTTTGGCCCATGTGGTGTGTGTTCATTAGATATTTTTACATGAATATCTGTCAAAGGAATTATCACTTTTTTTCTCCCTCGAAGAGGTATGTGTTTGAATCTAGCGAGACACAACCCAGTGAAATATGAGATAGGATCCCATTGACCATACCCCAAAAACTTTTTAATTTGGCTTTTTTGGCATTGCCCCCACCTTTAAAAAAACTCTGCCTACCCATGTTCTTAAGAAACTAATCCATTATGTGGATTTTTATAAATCAAGGTTCTAGTAGCACTGCTCTTTTATTTTAAGAGAGATAACATGGAAACACAACAATATTTTTTAGAAGACTGATACATAAGTTTTAGTACTAATACATGTTTAATGATTCAATTTCTATTAGTATCTTTTGTATTGTGGCAAAACACTCAGTTTATGTCTATTTGATTTGATTTGAAGGTCTTTAGTTCGAATCCACTGTTTGTACATATTTATATATATCTTGGGTTTAATTTTTTTGAGAAAGGGTTTACTTTTTAATATCGCATTACAGAGAGGCTGACATCACGGACCCATCAGCCTCCAGCATCCCTCGAGTTTAATGCTCGGGTTTGAAAAAAAAGTTAAATACTTGTACAGAGAGGCTAGCATCAGGGACCCACCCGCCAGAACTTACCAGAGAGGGTGACATGGGGGCTTCAGCAGCAAGACCATACACGGCTGCCACATCAAGAAAGTCTATCATACGCAGGTTTGATATATAGAGAGACCGGCATGTGGGACCCAGTAGCGCGGCCTTATACAGGTTCTGCCTCGAGCGACGTTGCTAAGTTTGAAACAGGGAGGCACGAGCGAGAAAAAAGTCCAGCATGCACACGTTTCTTCTAATGAGAGGATCACATGGGGGACTCAGCAGCCTGGAAAAACGGCTGATGCATCGAGCAACGCTATCAAGTTAGAAACACGGAGGCACGACCGAGAGCAAAAATTCCATCATACACACATTTCTCCTAATGAGTGTATGACATGTGGGGTGGGGCCCTGCATCATGATTAAACGGTAGATGTAGTGAGCAACGCTATCAAGTTCGGAACACGGAGGCACGACCGAGGGAAAAAATTCTATCATACACACATTTGTTCTAATGAGAGGATGACATGTGGGTTCTAGGAGTTTGATTAAACGGCTGATGTAGCGAGCAACACTATCAAGTTCGAAACACGAAAGCACGACAGAGGGTAAAAAATTCATCATACACATGTTTCTTCTAATGAGAGGATGACATGTGGGGCCCAGCATCGTGATTGAACGATAGATGCATTGAACAACACTATCAAGTTCGGAACAGGGTAGCGCGAGCCAAGGAAAAAAAAATCCATCATACACACATTTCTTCTAATGAGAGGATGACATGTGGGGCTCATGAGGTTGGCTAAATAGTAGATGCGTCGAGCAACACTATCAACTCAGAACGGGGTAGCTCCAGTGAAGGAAAAATTCCATGATACACACGTTTCTTCTAATGAGAGGATGATATGTGGGTCCCAGGAGGTTGATTAGACGATAGATGCATCGAGCAGCGCTATCATCTTTGGCACAGGGTAGCACGAGTGAAGGAAAAAATTCCATCATACACACGATCCTTTTAATGAGAGGCTGACATGTGGGACCTAGCAATCTGACGAAATGGCAGATGCCTTGAGCTATGTTATCGAGTTCAAATCAGGGAGAACGACCTAAAAGTATGGTCCGCTACAGACACTGATGCCTGGGACCCACACGCCTCAAAAGACTTCGGTGAGTCAATATCATGCGAGGAAACGAAAATCTTGCTTCTGCCACGCGCTGGCTGAGCTTCCTCCATGTTTTTAGCAGATCCATCGTAGTAGAGGGCCGTGAATCCGGGAAAAAAAGTTTTCCATCGGCCACGACCGAGCTGAGAATTTTGTCGCAGAAGACGTGCCTTCTATGACGACCGTCGGGCCAAGTCGTTGCGGAAGGAAACTTTTCTTGTAGTGTATGCTTTCCACAATAAAACCATCCAACATCATCAATCCATCACACCCAGGGAATTCATTAAATTCCAATTGTTTTCTTTATAACAAAACATATCTTTTCATAACGTAATAAATTATGAATTCCCATTGTGTATCTAGTAAGCATTGCTAAGCAACTATAATACGATGGCTCAAAGGAATCAAGTTATGAAAATATGGCAATCCTGTCTGGGTGTCATAGCATATCATATAAGCAAAACATCCTACACATGCAATCTCTACTGAAAACATACTACATGCATAGGAAAAATAGTAGGACATTTGCGATAGCTCTACTTGCCTATGTTGTATATGTAGTCATTTAGATAATCCTCACAATAGAAAAGGTTGCACTCGCCACAATCACAATAGTTACACTCCTCTCAATCTAACGTTTGGAGCAAAACACAACAAACACACCATTCAAAACATTGTAGTTATGCACAATACAATAAAAAATGCATGCATGCTAATTTAATATTTCACAATGGTTGTGGTTAGGTCTCTGAACGTTATTATATTTTTTTCCATACAACCCCCATCACATAGGGGTCGGGTTCCACTATCAACCGATAACGGAACAAACAGCATACACCATCATCCATCAACGCAAGTTCATGCTCCTGGAAGCCAAGCTCTGTCAAAACAACCAGAGCCAAGCTTTCTAGAGCTAGTTGTCCCAAAACACAAGAAGAAAGGAAGAGAGAGAGAGAGACGCAAGATCACCGCACAACTAGGCTAGTGTTTTTAAACTATGACAAGCAAGCACCACAGACCAACAGAATAGAGTACATGCCAACATAAAACTTCAGACTAACCCCCACAAAGCTTTTCCTGTCTGTATCTCAATCTTCTTCCTGTTCCTCTGCAGGGGACCTAGGACGTTTGCGGCTAGTTGATGGCAGTCCTAGCAGAGGCACCCTCGCCCTGTCCATGCCTTTAGCCTCAGCCAGCGCATTCCTCTACAACATCTCCGCTCCTTCTCGTAGAAACTCCCCTTCTTCAGCTTCATGTAGACCTGCCCAATGTTTCAAGAAAACACAAGCATACATCACTAGGTCCACAGGAGATTTGATTAGTTTGTTTTCAAAACAAGCTCTGTTCCTAAGCTTCCATATAGCCCAACAGATAGCAGCAATGGCTGTTATCTGAATATTACGACTCACAGTCAAAAACCTGACTATCCACCGGAAGAACTGAGAAAAGGATCCAAGTCTGATATCAGCACCAACAGATTTTGCAACCACACTCTAGACATACTTGGCCGCAAGATAATGGAAGAACAAATGTCCGATAGTTTCCTCCTGGTCACAAAATCTGCAAGTTGTATCTCCCTCCCACTTCCTTTTCTTCATATTATCTTTGGAAGGGATTGCATTGTGCCAAATAAGCCACAGCCAAATTTTAATTTTCAGAGGAATTTTTGCCTTCCACAAGTGCTTAAAGCTCCTATCCACCGCACCATTTGCCAGATGATTATACATTGATTTAACCGTAAACACCCCTGATTTTGTCCACAACCATCTTGGTTTATCTTCCTCACCCATCATTTGAACACCAATCATCAACTCCTGCATACACCTATACTGCACCTGTTTATCACTGTCCAACCATCTCCTAAAAGAACAATGCCAGTTTCTACCAGCCATCTCAGACACAGTCACATTCTGTTGCCTACATATGTCAAACAACTCAGGAAATTTCCTATTCAGAGGAATATCCAGGCACCATGCATCCCCCCAGAAATCTGTTCTCACCCCATTCCCCACCACCATTTTTCTCCCAGACATGTAAATTTCTTTGACTTTCAACAGATCAGCCCAGCAAGCAGAATCTTTTTGTCTATGTTTGATGGAAAAAATTCCTCCACTGCCATGGTATTTCTTCCTCACAAACATCTGCCATGGACCATGTTCATACTCTAACCTCCACCACCACTTGCACAACAAACTGATATTGAAAATTCTGATGTTTTTATCCCCAGACCCCCTTTTTTCTTAGGTCTGCACAATATTTCCACTTAACAAGCTGGTATTTCTTTTTTCCTGCTTTACCATACCAGAAAAAAGATTTGGTATGTTTTTCCACTTCCTCCACATTTGTCTTATGTAAAAGGATCATTGACATGGGATAAACAGCCACACTGGAAATGCAGGAAGTGATCTTGATATACCTACCCCCACAGAAAGTGCACCTCCTATCCATCCATCCATCTTTTTACCCATTTTCTCCCCTATGAATCTCATATCAGACACATAACATTTCCTGCTACCTACAGGGAGACCCAGATATTTGTTAGGCCATTCCCCTGTCTGACAGTTAAACAAAGTAGCATACATCTCCTGCTTTGTATCATCTTCCAGAACCATCATCACCTCACTTTTCTCAAAATTGATATTGAGACCAGACATTGCTTCAAAGAAATACAACAACAGTTTCAAATTCCTGGCACCCTCCACCTCATCCTTGATGAATAAAATGGTATCATCAGCATACTGCAAAATGGCTATACCCTTTACAAAAAGATTATCAGCAAGCCCAGTGAACAAATTTCCTGCCTGTGCATTCAGTACCATTTTGGCCAAACAATCCCCTGCCATATTGAACAAGAATGGAGAAAACGGGTCACCCTGTCTCACCCCTTTATAGCTCCCAAAATAATGACCAGTTTCATCATTGATTTTTACACTGAGAGTCCCCTGAGTAACAACACTTTTCAACAAAAGCAGCCAGTCATCATCAAAACCTTTCTGCTTACAACAATGAAACAAAAAGTTCCAGTTAACCTTATCATATGCTTTTTCAAAATCCATCTTTAGAATCACCCTTTGTTGCTTCTGAAAAGTAGCTTCTTTCAAAATTTCATGTAATAATGTGACCCCATCTGCTATATATCTTCCCTTAATGAAAGCTGTCTGACAAGTCTCAATCTGCATCACAGGTTCCACTCTGACTGTCAAAGCTTTTGTAAATTTTTTGAAAATAACCTGTACCAAACAAATAGGTCTGAATTTCTGTATAATGTCACCCTCCTCACTCTTAGGCAACAAAGTGATAATCCCATAGTTGATTCTTGCTAGATCAATCTTATGAGAATGAAAATCAGCAAAAACCTCCATAATATCATGCTTGATGATTGGCCAGCAAAATTGATAGAATTCTACAGGCAAACCATCAGGGCCAGCAACCTTATTTTTCTCCATCTGCTCAATTACATCTTTAATCTCCTCCTCTGAAAAAGGTCTCCCCATACTTTCTCTGTTTGCTTCATTAAGCTTTTCCTCATCAGTCCAGTTATCATCTGCCAGTCTAATAGCAAAACCATCAGCAGGACCAAACAACTTCTTATAATAATCAGTGGCATGTTTCAAGAGATCATAGGTCCCCTGAATCTGCCTTTCTCCATCCTGCATAGAGAAGATCATTTTTTTTCCTTCTGACTCCATTTGCCACTCTATGAAAATATTCAGTATTACTATCCCCTTTCAAAAGCCAGTTATCTCTTGACCTCTGTTGCCAATACTGCTCTTCCTTCTCATATGTTTCTAAGAGTTCTTTCTGAATCTGAGCTTTTCTTATCTGTTGCTCCTTATTAAGTAGAATGGGTTCCTCAATCTCTTCTAACTCCTTCAACTCTTCATCCAGTTGCTTCCTATGTTGTTTCTCCAGACCTCTGATATGTACCCCCACCCTTTCAGATCATTCCTGATATTCTTCAGCTTTTTCTGCAGCCTGTCCAGACTATTTGTGCCTCTAACAGGTTTATTCCACACCTTTTTCACCCTGTCCATAAACTCAGCATTCCCCAGCCAACTTTTCTCAAATCTAAACTCTTTCTTTCCACCTGCTTGTCCTTCCATCGTATCTAGTAGCAAAGGACTATGATCAGAGATCTCCCTAGACAACTTATGAACTGTTGACAAAGGAAACAAGCTTTCCCACTTTTGACAGACAAGAATCCTGTCTAACTTCTCCAAAGTAGGAACATCTTGGTTGTTGGTCCAGGTGAACTGTCCACCTGACATCTTCAGTTCCCTCATACCATAGGTATTTATTATAGAATTAAACATATGACTCCATGTACTTAGGACATGAGTTTTGTTTTTATCAGAGATAAATCTCATGATGTTAAAGTCCCCTCCAATTAATAAAGGAATACTCTGATCCCTGCAGATATCAGCCAATTCAATCAGAAAATCCTCCTTATGCTCATTCTATGCAGCCCCATACACCACCACAAAATGCCAATGAGTTTGTTTATCCAAGTCATAAACTTTTATCTTAACATGGAACTTTCCCACTGAAGAATCACACTTATCAAACCTGGAGGAAGGTAGGCCCCCTACGATACCACCAGATTTCCCCACAGAAGACAGCCAACTCCAGGAAAACTGATTCATAGGATCAATTTTCCTAAAAAATCCATCAGAATAATATTTCTTCATTGTTTCCTGTAAACCCACAAAATCCAGCCTCTCTCTGCATCAAATTGTTCAGATAGGAACTCATACCTTTCTATCCCACACCCCTCCAATTTATAATGGCACCTATCATGATATTTTTTTCCTCTCCCTTGTTCCAGTTACAACACCACTCATAGGGTGATAGTTGTTAACCTTCACAACAGCTGCTTTTAACTTACCTTGCCCATTCTTCACACTTCCACCTGACTTTCTCTTTTTTCTATTCTTCCTAGAAATCACAGGAGTGAACTCAACATCCTCTTCCTCACCATCTCTCCACTCAAGGTATTCTACCTGTCCCACCTGCTCAACAACCTCATCATCCTTCCCCTTTTCTTTCTCAGCTAGTTTATGTTTAGCTAACTCTAAATCTTTAAGAGAATTAATAAATTCGAAACTCAAAGAAGATTGTTCTACCCCCATCTCTAAAGCTCTATTAAAAATTTCATCATCATCTAGCACAGCAAAGGAATTAAACAAGGACAAGTTAGTACCTGACAGATCCCTCTATGTAGATTGAGCCATAGACCTCTCATTCATATTCAAAACCCCACCCTGAGTAGCCAGCCTTTCACTCCTTCTTACCAGATGGTCCTCCACATTTGTTTCATTTTTTTTCAATATTTTCCACCTGAGTCTCCTGCTGAGAACTCTGACTTTCCTGAGTTAAGTTTTTAGGTTGTGAAGCCCCCATCTGTAACTCCACCTGCTCCTGCACCTGCTCCACCCCTGCCTCAGCATTCTATATCTGAATAGTAGGAGGATTGTTTTCCACATCAGCACCACTTTCAGCAGAAGAACTGTCCTGCTCACCAGATCCCTCAGTATTGCTATCATCCTCTCCCCCAACACCACCCTATTCTTCCTCAATTTGCTCCAACAAATGGCCATACATTTTCTTGTGCTCATAATACTTATCACTACTTTTGTTCTGTAACAGATCTTGCACAAAATCCTGGAAGGACTGACCTCCACTAGTAGGGTCATCAGGGTTAACTACTGCCCCTATTTCCTTAGGAGCCAAATCTTGAGCAACCTCCAGGTGTACTTCCCCCATCTCCTGATCCTGAGCCGAATCAATCACAGCTCTATGTTGCACATTGCTACCAGCACCCCCTCTTACCTGTTGATTCTGGCCAACAAAATTTGCCCCAGTATTTTCCCTAATCACAACACCCCTTGCAGGGTTACCACTTGGCCAAACCTGAGCCACCCTAGCACCAAAAGACATGTCCCCTATATCAGTAGATTCCCTATCCTCTTCCCTAGGACCCTTCCCTTTTCCCAATCAGCACATTGTGGGAGATTCCTGTTGGTCTGCCCCCTCTCCAGATGTACCAGTTGCAGCAGCATTTGTCCCCAGGTTAGATTCATCCCTATCAACAGTAGCCACTATGAGCACAGGTCTGCTACTTTCTCCAGGAGCATCAGCAACAGGTTGAGCATCTCCCCCCCTATATTAACAGAAACAGGTATAGCTGGCACTTCTCCAGGAGCAAAAACCTCCCTGGTATATTTAAATTCATATAAGCCACCTTTCATCTCCCCTCTCCTTGTATTAGGCACTAGAGTGACATCTAGACAAGCAACTTTAACCCTAACATATGCCAGATTCCTAAGACTATTTCTGTCCATACCCATAGGTTTGCCTATCAAAGAAGCAACATAAAAAATAGTGGATCTCTCCCTGTATTTCATAGGAATACCCACTATTCTGAACCAGGCCTCCTCCATCCACTCCAGAGGATCCAGATCACCATTCCATTTTGACAGTTCAATCACAGCATCAGGGATTGTCTTCATGAATACTTTTCCAAAGTGGAAATCATCAATGGATTTCGTAGAGGGAGATCTCATCAAAAAATCCATATCATTGATAGGTCTTGCAGTAAATCTCCAGCCATAGCCAACTGAATCTGCTCAAGCTTGAAATTCCCTCTCCAAGTCTCTCCCAGTGACATCCCCTCTGACCATAGTGATATGTGCCAAATTCAAGTTATCAAGAGACTGGATGGAAGATTCAGTTACTGGGATTGAATAGAAACCCTGATCAAAATCAGTACTCCCAAAAAATAAAGGCACATACTCCCATGGCTTCCTTTCTTGACAGACCAAAATGTTATGGTTCTTTCCACAGTTTTCACATTCCTGTACTTCCACAATCTCTGTGTTCGTCTGTGGGAAATTGCTGACCTCCACTGTCCTCTGTTGATTTGCAGGCACAACAACAACTGGTGCATGTACAGAGGACCCCACTAGTGTTGTGGCCACCACCTCAGATTGGCCAACCAGCGGAACAACAGCAGAGAAATTGGTAGCAACAGATGGTGTGCTCCCTGGAATCGAACTAGGAATACTCACAGAAGGGGTAGTACGAACAGGGGGAATTACCTCCAGAGCAGCGGATCTACTAACATTGACAAACACTGGGGCCGGATTTCTGATCACCGGCGGTTGCTCAACAGTCCGCGCAAACACAGGAGCAGGGTGCCGAGAAGAGATGTTAGACGTATTACCTGGCCTCCCCCGAAAGATGGATTTGACGCCATGGAGTGGGAATCCCTTTGCATCTCAGGTCGATGACTCCATCTACTCTGGTTTCTGGCCTGTTCATCCTCTCTACGGCGAGCCTCCACCAACACCCTCTCCCTTGCCAGATCCTCACGGTGTTGCGGCTCTGCCCTCGCAACCCTATCAGCTTCATCACGATGACGATTCTCCGCGCGTGCCTCAACTTCTACTTGTCGTCGTTCCTCTTCCAGATGGTCCTCCTCCCACCGCTGCTCTTCTTCCCTGCGCCTCTCCTGCTCTCTGATCCAGCCTCCATCACGACGACGAACATCTGGAAGACGCCTATCCCCTAACTGCCGCCCTGCATCGTCGTCAAATCTCGACCTGTCCGCATAGGGAACATGTCGATTTTGACGCCGCAAAGGAGATCTCCTCGGACCCTGGTAGCAGCGATCCATCATCGGCGGCGGATCCGTCACAACCTGTGCAAAAGACCTAGAATCCCTAGATCTAGTTGCTCTCCACACAGTAGGGTTTGCAGGTTGGGGAATCGTGGGAGGCGATGCAAGCGGCGACTGAATGAAAACCACTCTGCCCACCCCCTCCAACCTAGGGTTGATAGAAATCCCCGAACCGCTCGATGATCTGGATTCCCCTTGCGGACTATGATTCACCATCACAGCCGCGACCCCTCGAGCAATATCCTCTGTTGGGTGGCCCTCGCGAACAAGTGGTCGACCTCCAGAGATATGGCGCCACGCACAACCGCCGACCATGATCGTCCGACACGCTCGCGCATAGGACGGCGCGCCGGCCCGATCGTGTCGGTGCCACCGCACATCTCTCCGCGGGCCGACCAGTACGTGCCATACACCACATCGTACACGATCCCCATACATAAAAGGTTGGTCAACCTGGGTCGGGGCTGTGAAACGCTGCCCCGTTTCGTCGAGCAACGTGATGAGCGCATCAACCACCTCAATCGCGCCCGATCTACGTGGAGCCAAATCTGCAGTACCTGATCGTCTGAAAATCGCCTGCCGCCGCTCGATCACCGGCGGTGAGGTAGGAGCCGACACCGGCGTGAGGGTAGACGTGAGGGTAGACGTGGGAGTAGACGGCGTCATCCTCGTGTCCTCAGTCTTAAAGATACTTGATCTTTTCCTCCGAACGTTATTATATCATATGATGCACATGGAAATGGTTTTAATGCATAAAACTATTTATTATTAAAACTATATTGGTTTGAATGGGTTTAACTCACTTTATTTAAACATCTTATGTTTATGCCGAATTAAATTGTGATATAAATACCACTAGATAGGTAATGCAATTTATAACCATTAGCAATTTGAATCACCCAAAACGGATTTATAGATATTTTTCTATGATTAAATAACTAATACAATGCATTTATAGCTTTCTGTAGGCATTCATATTTTAAAAGTACCAAATAATTCGGCATGCAATTTCTTTGAATAGGAAATTTCATTATCTTCATTTGCAACAAGTTTCACCTAATTTGGATTTACATAATAATTATCATGATTTAAATACCATTAAGTAGACTTAAATATTCATGAAAATATTCAATGAACAAGGTGACAATTTTATTGCATATTAATATGCTCCTCATTTTCCTGAATCCAATGATATATTATTTGTCAAATTTAGACTTATAGAATTTTTTATATGATTTTTGTAAAGTTGAAAGAATTTATGTCTATTTAAAACTGAATATCGAATAAACAGAAAAGATCCGCCATGCGGCGAGATCTGATGGGACATACCCTTTTTTTTAAGTGAACACGTCTGTGTCACTGGATTAAGATCGAACAATATGGAGAGGAGGCTCGATCGTCGGCTCGGCTGCGGCCTGGGTGTCCGGCTGTATCTCGGCTCGGCTCGGCTCGGGAGATCTGGAACGTCGAAATTTGATCGGGCGGTCAGGAAAGAGAGCTTCCATCCTCACCGACGATGGCGGTCTGTGACAACGGTACGACTCAGGTGGTGATGGTGGAGGCGCTTCCGATGGTCTACAATGATGGAGGAGAGTGTGACGAGATGATCTGTGACACGACGGTTACTCCTATAGCCTTGTTGATGTACTTTTATTCCTGTAGCATCGAGGAAGGGCGGCTGGCCGTGTTCAGGTCACTGCGGGCTCCAGTGACTTCATGCGGGCTCTTTGGTTCTCCTGCAGATGGGGAAACGACACTGGGTGAGGTGTGGGGGCGTGAAAATATCATTTTGCGGTCCGAAAGTTGATGCGCCCAGGCAACGCGATACTCAAGTTGCCTGTAATCAGTCGCAATGACTACAATTGGCGTGCCAAATACTCAGAGGTTTTTTTGGCATGAATTCAACTTTACGTTTGAATACAAAATATTAGGCTAACGGCCGTCAAGTTGGCCCCTCCTGTCAGTTTTTGCTGTTATGTCGCTCTCGTCGCTCAGGCGTCAATTAGGCTTGCAATGTTGACGCCTGCATCCATTACGCGTCTTCTTCTTTTTCAGAGCGGCAATCTGTGGGGTGTCGAGGCCATGGCGCGGATCTGGGACGTGGACGAACCTGCTCGGCCCTGCTCTCCTCCCTATAGGCTTGCAGCGTTGGCGCCTGCATCCATTACGCGTCTTCTTCTTCCCCGGAGCGACAATCTGTGGTCTCGACCATGGAGCAGAGCTAGGACGTCACGAACCTGCTCGGCCCCACTCTCCACCCCATCCCGAGTCAGAGCTCGCCCTCACCATGTCCCCACCCATGGCACGGTGCGGGGACGAGAATTGGTTCCTGGTGAGATCTGTCACCGTGTCAACCATGCTCGGTCCTGTTTTCCTCCTCCAAAATCCGAGCTCGCCGTCACCGTGGTCGCACCCACACTAATTTTGTCACCTCTACCGAGGTGTCTATGGTAGCTCAAGTTCTGCCAAGTTGAACCTGTAAGCGAATTCGGAGCTGGGCGGCGGTAACCCATTGTTGAACCTGTAAGGAATTTGCTCAAGACTGCGTGCTGCTCCAAGGTCTTCAGCTGATGCATTCGGCTTTTTCCAACGTCCATTGCCGATGTAAGATTATTTAGTTACTTCAATACAAAATTTCAACCAATTTAACTTGTTGATGTATTCCTTGACAATTATAATATAATCGAGCACTAGAAATATTTTGTAGTGTGCATGAGCATGATCAGTAATATAATTGACCACTAGAAATTTTAAGGCACTCCATATAAATGAGTAGATTAATATGTATATATATACATAAGGTTCACCAGAGACACCACGGATATATTGTCTTACACGCCACACACAGGTAATAATTAACTAAAACAAAATAAAAGCAGGAGCAGCAGCAGGAGGCCGGGACACGGAGACGCCTAGCAGGGCAGGGACATTAGCAGGAGGCAGGGACAACCTAGTCGATGGGATACAGGCCAGTCCTGAAATAATCCCGGAGGAATTTGCCGAATGCTGCGTGCCGCGCCAAGTTAATCGGCATATGCCTTCTGCCTCTGCCTCTAGCAACGCCCACCGCGTGCTAGATCATGCTGTCGAGGTCCATGTTGATTGCTCTGCCACGGAATGGGTAAAATAGTCCCCCCTATAGTAGAAATAGATTAGCCCACACCGTATCCACCTCAGCATATAGCGGCTCTTGTTGTCTCTGGATTCCTTGCTATCGTCCACTTCATCATCATCATCCTGTTGATTTTTAAGAAAATAACTTAGAACTCATACATATGATTGAATTGTATTACAACTCAAGAATTGACAACATGTATATATAAGACAATATGTCCGTGGATATCAAAGAGAAAGCATCTCAGCAATAGTTTGATCAGTTCATATATCATTTCATCTCAACACAATGACAATTAATTGCATCATAGTGTATGTAGAATAAATCTAGGGGCCTCATAAGTTTCTTCAGGGATGGAGTGAGCGAACCAAGTAACAATTACACAACCAATAATGTTCTTGTACATCGCCCCAGGTTCGCTAACTCATCCCTGAAAAAATCTGACATCAATGTGTCTGCCTCTCTTTTGGGGCAAATTTGAATCACTGGCCACAATAAGAAATTGAAATGTAATCGTACAAAACAATATTTAGGGATATACATAGTCAGGTACAAAAACAAGCCTAAATATTATAATTATAAATAAAAAACCAAACAATTAATCTTCAGGTACATGTTAAAATACTTATGATCAAAACCATTCATATACATATGCATCATACGAATCATTCAAAGATCATAAACAATTCAAGGATCAAATATGTAGTTCCATATGAGAATAAATCAAGGGCCTCATAATTTGTTTCAGAGATGGAGTTGGCAAACCTAAGTACCAAACAACACAACCTATATTGTTTGTGTGCATTGCTGCCTCAAGTTCACCAACCCATTCCTAAAACACAACACCATCATATGTGTCTCCCCTTGAACACTTTTGGGGCATAATTCAATCATTGGCCTCGGTGAAAAACTGAAATGTAATTCTTATACACTATGAATGCATGCATGGAATAGATAATTCAAATATCATAGTTCTATGAATGTAGAATAAAGATTGCAGCCTCATAAGTTTCTTCAGGGATGGTGTAAGCGAACCAAGTAATAATTGCACAACCTATATTGTTGTTGTACATGGCCCCAGGTTCACTAACTCGTCCCTGAAAAAATCTGACACCAGTGTGTCTGCCTCTCTATTGGGGCAAATTTAAATCATTGGCCACAATAAGAAATTAAAATGTAATCGTACAAAACAAAATTCAGGGATATACATAGTCAGGTACAAAAACAATCCTAAATACTGTAATTATAAATAAAAACCACACAATTAATCTTCATGTACATGTTAAAAATACTTATGATCAAAACCATTCATATACATATGCATCATACGAATCAGTCAAAGACCAGAAACAATTCAAGGATCATATATGTAGTAACATATGAGAATAAATCAAGGGCCTAATAATTTGTTTCAGAGATGGAGTTGGAGAACCAAAGTACCAACATCACAACCTATATTGTTTGTGTGCATTGCTGCCGCAGGTTCACCAACCCGTCCCTAAAATACGACACCATCATATGTGTCTTCCCTTGAACTCTTTTGGGGCAAATTTCAATCATCGGCCAGGGTGACAAACTGAAATGTAATTCTTATATACTATGAATGCATGGAATAGATGATTCAAATATCATAGTTCTATGAATGTAGAATAAAGATTGCTGCCTCATAAGTTTATTTAGGGATGGCGTAAGCGAACCAAGTAACAATTGCACAACCTATATTGTTCTTGTACATGGCCCCAGGTTCGCTAACTCATCCCTGAAAAATCTGACGCCAATGTGTCTGCCTCTCTTTTGGGGCAAATTTGAATCATTGGCCACAATAAGAACTTGTAATGTAACCGTACAAACAATATTCAGGGATATACATATGCATCATACGACTCATTCAATGATCAGAAATAATACAAAGATTATATATATAGGTTCCATCTGACAATAAATTAAGGGCCTCATTATTTTTTCCAGAGATGGAGTTGGAGAACCAAAATATCAACATCATAACCTATATTGTTTATGTACATTGCTGCCTTAGGTTCACTAACCATCCCTAAGAAAACGACACCATCAGATGTGTCTCCCTTGCACTATTTGAGGCAAAATTGAATCATTTGGGCTTAGTAAGGAATAGAAATGTAATGTTATAGGCATGTTGTGTATTGAAATCAACACTCAACTAGCAAACTCAATTAGATGGCAGATGAGCAGATTGGGGTTTTGTGACTAGACGGATTGGGGTTTTGTGACTAGATGGAAGATGCATCAATCGACCGTTTGAACCATATATATACTACCATACTTCAAGAAAAAAAGAATCTATACACGAATGAGCAAATCCTATGTATAGATATTGAAATCTGTGGCTACGACTAGAGAAGCTAGAAATGTAGTACCTCAGACTCCTCATCGGGAACGTCCTCGAACTCATCATTCTTCGTGATTGCGTCGACAATTTCTTGGACGATGATGGGGTCGTTCATGTAGAGTACCAGATTTCCTTCGCCTGCCGCCTGCACCCCATCCAGATCTACCGCTGGCACCACGATGTTGTCGGCCACCTGTTGCTCGATGGTGACGAATACTGGCTGGACGGATGAGCTCGAACCGTCGACAGCGCGGTGACGAGTGACGTTCATGCCTAGAGAAGACGCCTCCCCCTTCTTGGCGACGATCGAGCCATCCGCTGCTGCGCCTTCAACTGGCTTCACCTCTGGCTCGTCTCCACGTGTACGCTTCATGGCGCACCTAGGGCAGGAGGTGGTGCAAGTGAAGGAGCTTTGGCGCGCGTGGTATGTGCAGATTGGGGTTTTGGGACTAGACAGATTGGGGAAAATGACACGAGCTCATGGAAGAATAAGGCCGAGCGGGTTTATAAACACTGGACCGTTTGTAGTCCTCGAGTGGACTCGTGTGGTAGGATGGGGAATGGGGCTACCACGATCTCCAACTTTTTTTTGAAACAACCACGATCTCCACTTTAGAACTGCATTGAAAACACGCTCATGGCAGACCTCGATTCCACTGCATGCAAGTGGCGCGGAACCAATTTCTAGCAACATTAGATCTACTCGAGGGGCCCCCTTGACGCATGGAAGTTACTTGCGGTAGGGCCCAGTTGGAAGTGAGATTGGGAGCGCTGCGTAAAAATGGGATATGTCTTATTAAAATCAAGTGGCAATAAATTGCAGCGCCCCATCGACAACTGTGCACTCGATGACCCCGTTTCCCTGTGCATGTGTTGTAGTAGCAGTAGTAGGCTTTTTAGACTTGATTAAACATGACATGACCAGTCGACGACTTTTTTCCATGGAAGGCTTCGTGTTCCTTCTTGTAGAAGTCTCGCTGAGGGAGACGTCTGTGATGTCTCACACTATACTATGAAGGGAACGACGTGTGCAACGATCCTCGTTGGATCACACATGATTAATGGTTGGTGCGCATGATCCGCATGACAACTGTGACAACCAATCAGGGCATAGCAAACAGAGTGAGCACAAGTTTGGGCTTCTACGAAAGAGAGAGAGAGGGCAAATTGAGTAGTATCAAAAAACTAAGGGCAAAACTGAGTAGTATAAAAATGGAAAGTGAGTGTCTTGTCCAATGAAATACATCATGGCATACATCAAATTATGCCAAGATAGATCCACTAGAGTTCATTGGATGTGTATTCTTCTCATAAACCACATTTATCCACTAGAGTTCATTGCATGTGTGTTATTCTCATAAAGCACATGGATCCACTAGAGTTCATTGGATATGTGTTATTTTTATAAACCACACGGATCCACCAGTGTCACTGCATATGTGTTCTTTTCATTAACCACAACTAGTCATTGCGTGTCTTTTCTTCTCACAAACCACATATGGATCTACCAGAGTCATTGCATGTGTGTTCTTTTCATAGACCACATATGGATCCAGAACTAGAGTCAGTGGATGTGTATTCTGTCGGGAGGATGACCTCCTGATACCCCAACCAGACAAGAAATACGGCAGTCAAACCGCGTCCGGCTAGTTAAGCGCATCCAGACATAGCAAGTCAAACCGGCTACTGTGAGGTAGCCGGAACGACGAGAAGCAGCCGGCTACAGGAACGTAGCCGGAACTAATCAAGGAGACAGGGCGATGTGCGGAATAGGGCGCGGTACGCCTTGTACGGTGACAATACTGGCAACTACTCGGCCATACCGAAGACTTTACGGGGATGATGTGGGAACAGTGTTCCGGTGCTGACGACAGGCTCGCACGGCGTTCACTGTACCCAAGACAGCCATACCGCTCGTACTCTGATGGGACACGGTTGTACCGGATACTGTAGATGACCACCCAGCTGGGACCCACCCGTAGGGCCCGCCAGTAAAATTGGGCAGTGAAACCGTTGCCTCTTTGCCTATATAGGGAGAGGCAAGGTTCTCATAGCGGGGGTTGGTCTCAATGCATTTAAGACAGTAGCTAGAGAATACAGCTCAAGGAGCACTTGTAGCTCGTATATCGTTCATACTTAGATCGGCAGGAGTAGGAGTTTTACCTCACCACGAGGGCTCCGAACCTGGGTACTTCTTGCATCCAGCTATGCTTTCTCTTTTCCAATCCCACCTGCGGACACTGTTGATAGCTTCCCTGCTAGTCCCCACACCTCTATCTAACCTTCTTAGGTACTGCCGTTTCCAATACAACGACAGTTGGCGCCCACTGAGGGGCAAATGGCTTCGACCAGAGTCATGTTCCGCACGGGACCCCACACTTCAGCCGGCGAGCGCGTGGCCTCCGGCCTAGTGCTCACGCTCGACAAGTTCGACTGCGTCATCAACAACGCTTCCTGCTTCGCCGGAACAACTTTCCCGGCAAACGGCTCTATCCTACTTTTCGGCGAACTCCCCGTCTATGTCGCCACCGTTCTGGAGCGTTTCCCTAGGGAGATAATCTCCGTCGTGGAGCTACCGCATCCGAGAAGCAGCGCCTCTGTCGCTTCCTACGTCGTGGAGGTCATGATGGCCGGCTCCCGCTCTCACCCCCGCCAGCCGTGGGAGCGGGGCGCGGACGAGGGCAGAACCTCCGCCCCATCGTAGCCTCGGAATCCGGTAGAGGAAGGTATTGATCGGCTCCTGACGCTGGTTAACCTCGGGGACAACCCGGAGAAGGCGGAAGCCAACTTCACAATGGAGAGACAGATCATCCTCTAGGAGGCCATGGAGCTGGCGGCAACCCGCAAGCAACTCTAGATCACATGACACGAGTACGACCGCGCGCACGGCTTCACCCCGGCTACCGCGGAGCCGAGTCGGCGCGGCTAGGTGCGGCGCCGGGGAGGCAAGCTAGGCGGAAATATGGAAAAGGACGGGGAACCTTATCCCGTGCCCGCCCTCATCCGACCCACCTACAGCACGCCCATCAAGAACCTGCGGGCGGTGCGAGCCGTGGCAGAAGAGCTTCCCAACCTGGAGGGTGAGGATCGAGCCTGCCAGCATGCTCGCGTACAGGACCTCCTCCAGATCGCATACGAGCAGGCTGACGCCAACCAGCAGATGCAGGAGGACCCCAGCTACTCCAAGGGGAGCAAGCCGCCTGTCAACAGCAAGGGCGCGCCTCGCGACACTCAACAGGCGTCCTCCCCTCAGCCGGCTAAGGCCTGCAGCAAGCGCCACAGCTCTCGCAACTAGGGCCAGCCGCGCTAGGAGCAAACGGTGAACAGCAACCCACGACCTCCCCCTCCATCAACCGGAGCACCATGACCCGCCGGTTCCCGTCTCTCGGGCTGGGTGGGAGTGCCCAACCCGGATCGTCCGGATGCCTGTGACGATATCGAGCTCCTCGCTCAAGCGCGCGTCACGGAGGAAGAAGACTCCACTGGACCGGTTTTTTTCGGACCCCGCATCCGGAACGAGCCGTTTCCGGATAAGTTCACCCTGCCCAGGGACACCCCCAAGTACGACAGCAGTATGAAGCCGGAAGATTGGCTGACCGACTACGCTACAGCAGTCAGCATCGCCCATGGGAACAAGCGCACAACTGTGCGCTATGTCCCCCTTATGCTAACCAGGTCGGAAGTACATGGCTCAACAGCCTTGCACCCAACAGCATCAACGCCTGGCCAGACTTTGAGAAGGTGTTCGTCCGCAACTTCAATGGCACGTACAAGCGCCCGGGACGCCCACGCGACCTAGACTTGTGCTTCCAGGGCGACCGCGAGACCGACCGCGAGTACCTCGCCAAGTGGACGGAGCTACGCAACACTTGCAAGGACATCCTGGAGAGCCAGGCCATCAGCTTCTTCATCAAGGGATGCCGAGAAGGCACCATGCTTCGCCGTGACGAGCCGAAAACCATGGCGGAGCTCATGACGGTAGCGGACCAGTGCGCCGCGGCGGATGCTGCCATGAAGAAGCCCCTCCGAGTAAATGCTGACGGGCGTCCGACTCCTACGGAGCCGGCTCGTGACCGTCCGACCATTTCGGCTGGAGAAGCCGGATCCTCCAGACGCCACGGCAACGACAACCGGTTCCATGGGCACCGCCAAGCCGGACAGCAGAAGCCCCACTACCACGTGCGGCAGGTCAATGCTATGGAGGGTGCGCCCGACGCACCGGATAACGATGCAAGGAGGCAGAAGCCGTGGCTCACCTTCGACCAGATGTTTTACGGCCCGTGCAAATGGCACAGCGGTCCCTTCAAATCGGCTACGCACACCACCCAGAATTGCAGCTGGACTCGCCAGCTAAAAGACCAGGGCAGCCAACCATGTCTCCCCCCGCCCCCTCCTGGTGGACCACCACCACTGGCTAGGGGAGCCGGCAATGATGGTAACGGTGGAAACGGCGGGAACAACAACAATGGCTACCCCCAGCCGCACGCCGCCTACCACATCTTCGAGACAGAGTTGGACGACAAGCATAGCCACAGGCGACGCTCCAAGGAGGTCAACACCATCGTCTCTCCGGTCCCCCAGTACCTGGTCGGAAACCCCCATCACCTGGAGCCGAGAGGACCAGCCGGAGCAACTAACGACTCCTGGGAGCTACTCCATTGTGCTTGACCCCCTCATCGTCTCCAACGAGCGCACCTGCCGTTTCTCTTGCATCCTCATCGATGGAGGCAGCAGCCTCAACCTCCTCTACTAGTCTTCGCTGGAGAAGCTGCGCATTCGCGAATGCGACCTGCGCTCGACTACCACAACGTTCCATGGCATACTACCGGGGCCGGCTTGCGCCCCGCTGGGTAAAATCCCAGCTGGATGTCATCTTTGGGACCGAGGAGAACTTCTGCCGTGAGCCGATTTGGTTCGAGGTGGTAAACCTGACGAGCTCCTACCACGCTCTCCTCGGGCGCCCCTCCCTCGCCAAATTCATGGCCGTCCCCCACTACGCATACCTCAAGACGAAGATGCTGGGACCCAACTGCGTAATCACCGTCGCCGGCTTCTTCAGGTGGTCAATGGAGTGCGCCTCAGCCGGTTCCAAACTAGCTGAGGCCCTCATCATAGCGAAGGAGAAGAGCGCAATCATGTGCAACGTGGCCATGGCCCAGCAAGACATACCGGCTAGCAGCAAGCCGGCTGGAGAAGGAGCTTTCCAGCCGGCAAAAGAGACGAAGAGGATCCTGCTCGACCCCTCTGAGCCGACCAAGTTCGTCACCATTGGCACTAACTTGGACAGCAAATAGGAAGGCGCGCTCGTCGACTTCCACCGTGAGAATCGGGACATCTTTGCATGGTCACCCAAGGACATGCCAGGTGTATCGAGGGAGTTCGTGGAGCACTCACTTCATGTGCAGCCAGATGCCAAGCCGATCAAGAAACCTCTGCGCCGGTTCGCATAGGAGAAGAGGAAGATTATCGTTGATGAGATCACCCGGCTCCTTGTAGCCGGGTTCATCATGGAAGTGTACCACCCGGACTGGCTGACGAACCCAATCCTGGTGTTGAAGAAGAACAAGACCAGGCCCATGTGTATCGACTACACCAGCCTGAACAAGGCGTGCCCGAAAGGTCTATTCCCATTGCCCCGTATCGATCAAGTCATCGATTCCACGGCCGGCTGCGATATTTTGTCTTTTTTAGATTACTATTCCGGTTACAATCAGATCCGGTTAAACCCGGCTGACCAGATTAAGACATCATTTATCACCCCTACGGGGCTTTCTGCTATGTAACCATGCCTTTCGGTCTGAAGAATGCAGGCGCTACATATCAGCGCTGCATGCAGAAGTGCTTGCACTCACAGATCGGCCGTAACGTGCACGCCTATGTGGACGATGTGGTCATCAAGACCAAGGAGAAGCGCACCCTCCTCGAAGATCTGGGAGAGACATTCGGTAACCTTCGGCAGTACCAGATGAAGCTGAACCCAGAGAAATGCATCTTCAGAGTCCCATCCAGCCAGCTACTCGGTTTCCTCCTATCGCAATGAGGTATCGAGGCAAATCCGGAGAAGATCGCGGCCATCGAAAGGATGCAGCCGCCCAGGAGCCTGCTTGGAGTCTAGAAGTTCACCGGATGTCTGGCCTCCCTCAATCGTTTCGTTAGCCGACTGGGGGAGAAGGCACTCCCGTTGTACCAGCTGATGAAGAAGACGGACAAGTTCTCCTAGACTTCGCAAGCCGACGCTGCATTTCATGACCTCAAGCGCATGCTGTCCACATTGCCGGTTCTAGCCACGCCGGCTAGCAAGGAACCGATGTTTCTCTATATAGCAGCCATTAGCCGGGTTGTCAGCGTCGTCCTGGTGGTGGAACGCCCCGAGGAAGGCAAGGCTCAGCCGGTTCAGAGGCCCGTCTACTACCTCAGCGAGGTCCTCTCCCTCTCCAAGCAGAACTACCCCCACTACCAGAAGATGTGTTATGGTGTGTACCTAGCATGCAAGAAGCTCAAGAACTACTTCCAGGATCATCCGATCAAGGTCGTGTGCACTGCACCCCTTTCGGAAATCATTAGGAACAAAGATGCCACCGACCAAGTCGCCAAGTGGGCCATCGAGCTCGCCGCCTACTCCATCCAGTACGAGCTTCGGCTCACGATCAAGTCGCAGGAACTGGCGAACTTCCTCGTCGACTGGGCTGAGACCAGTACCTCCCATCGGTTCCGAATTCGGACCACTGGAAGATGCACTTCGATGGGTCAAAGATGCTCGGGGGGCTTGGGAGCCGGAATCGTGCTCACCTCGCCCAAGGGAGACCGGCTGGAGTACGTCCTGGAGATCCACTTCAGGGCCTCCAACAACGTAGCCGAATATGAGGCACTGGCGCATGGCCTCCGGCTAGCCAGAGAGATTGGTGTCAATCAGATCCTCTGCTTCGGCGATTCAGATATGGTGGTGCAGCAGGTATCTGGAGAGTGGGACGCCCGCGATGCAATCATGGCTCTCTACCGGTTCCACATAAAGAAGCTCAGCGCCGCCTTCGACGGATGCGAATTTCATCATGTCCCTCGCGCCAACAACGAGCCAGCCGATTCTCTCGCACGAATTGGATCCACCAGGCAGGCGATCCCACCCGGGGTCTCCTTGGAGCACCTATGCAAGCCCTCCATCAACCTATCCCCCGAATCGGATTCCATCATATGGGCAGGGAGCGCTCCAGTTGACGGGGCGGCAGACGCAGAACCGGCAGAACCTCCAAAGAAGAAGTCATGCGCCAACTCCGAAAAATCCGTACCCTCCAGCTCGCAAGACCCGAGGGCTGTCGACTCATCAAGTTGCTCAGGGGTTGTCGTCCTAGGTACCTCATCCGAACGACCCCCCGACGACCATCAACCGGAAAGCGGTAGCATCCTCGTCATCTGAGAAATACCATCCTAGGCACATCCCTTCATGAACTACATCGCCAACGGGGAGCTTCCGGATGACGAGGTAGAGGCCAGGCAAATCCAGCACCGCGCACACACGTACACCATCATCAACAAAGTGTTGTACAAGCGTAGCGTATCTGACATCTTCCAAAGGTGTGTCGACGTGGACACATGCTACCGGCTTTTCAAAGACATCCATCAGGGCGAGTGCGGGAATCATGCCTCGTCAAGGGCGATAGTCGCCAAGGCGTTTCACCATGGTTTCTATTGGTCGACTGCCCTCGAGGACGACGAACAACTAGCCCACGCGTACAGTGGGTGCTAGCACTTTGGGCAGCTCAGGCACATGCCGGCTTTGGTGCTCAAGACCATACCGATCACCTGGCCCTTTGCTGTTTGGGGCCTCGACATGGTCGGTCCCTTCAAGCGGACGCACACAGGCATGACCCATTTGCTAGTGGCGGTGGACAAATTTACAAAGTGGATTGAGGCCAAGCCCATCCGGGTAGCTGGACGGGGCGACAGTCGTCACCTTCTTCACTGACGTCATCAATCGGTTTGGCTACCCCAACAGCATCATCACTGACAACGACACGAACTTCACCAAGGAGGCCTTCGCCCAATTCTATAGCAACAAGGTCATCCGGCTAGACCTTGCGTCCGTCGTGCACCCACAGTCTAATGGGCAAGTCGAAAGGGCAAACGGCTTAGTGCTAGCCAGCATCAAGCCATGCCTCATTAAGCCTTTGGAGCGGTCGCCCGGATGTTGGATCGAGGAGCTTCCGGCTGTGCTATGGACCCTCCGCACCACGCCGAATAGATCAACCGGCTACACCCCGTTCTTCCTGGTCTACGGATCGGAAGTTGTCCTCTCCGCAGATATCGAGTTCGACACTCCACGCAAGCTCCTCTATGATGAAAAGGCCAACCAAGAGGCACGGGAAGATGGTATGGACCTCCTCGAGGAGTCCCGCGAGGTGGCACTGTCCAGATCGGCCTTGTACCAGCAACGACTACACCGCTACCATTTAGGCCAGATCCGCCCAGTCACGTTCTGCGAGGGCAACCTGGTCCTCCGGTAGGTGCAGGACACGAAGGGCATGCACGAGCTGTCGCTACCCTGGGAGGGTCCCTTCATCGTCAGCCGGGCGTTGCCCAACGACTCCTACTACCTCATCGACGCACAGCAGCCGCGCAATAACAAGATGGACAAGTCAGACAAGGAGACGGAGCGTCCCTGGAACGTGGCCTTGCTGCGCCCATTTTACACCTAGTCACCAGACAGTGTATGTACCCCGCAAACCCTATGAATGAAAATGCGGACCCCTACGAGATGCTCGGGGGATCCTTGCTAGAAATGTGCATGCATCTGTTTTCCGGTTCAGATTTTCCGGCTCCAGCAACCCCTACCCGGGGGCTTGCCGGCTGGCCCGACCTGCTAAGTCAACAATCCGGTTGAGTAGTGTGCGACGATGTCAGAGGCCCACTCTTTGTCTCTGCTATAAACCGCAACCCGGCTGTTCGGCTAGCAAGAGCAAAAGCCCGAGGCATCCCGCATGAAAAACAGGGAGGAGATGCGACAGATCGGGCGTCCCGGCCTCACAACTAGCTTAAGACAATCCGACCGCTAAGCCGTCAGTACTGTGCGCAATGTACTGTTAGATCCCTTCGATTTCGGCCGCAGAGCACAACCCGGCTGCCCGGCAAGGATGCAGCGAAAATAGCAGAGCACACGGGAAAACGACTAAGTGTACAGAAAGGCACAAGCTAGTTTTCAAAAAACAAATCCGCCTTCCAGCTAGAGTTTAGCAGACTAACCTATTAACGGGTGAAATATATGTGTACGTACATATTTTCGTACGACTACTTCGAGTCAGAATTCAGGAAGAAAAGAAGAAGAAGATTCGAAGTCCTTACCTTCATCAAGCGCTCTGAATATCGGGGGCTACACCCACTAGGTGCGCTCGCGTGCCCCCAGTGGAATCTTGTAGTTTCCCGACCGGCTAAGGGCGATTAGCCTGATATTTCGAGCCTAGGTGAGGGCAAGGGCAGGAGCAAGAGAAGAAAAAGGTTCGAAGTACCTGGCTACGCTAGCTACTCCGAATCTCAGGGGCTACACCCAGTGGGTGCGCTGGCGCGCCCCCACTGGAATTGCAGGTCCCCCGGCTAAAGGCGTTCCGCCGAGTGAAGTTAGCCGGATGAAGTCTGCCGACAAATATTGAAAGGACATGCAAAAATAACACAAGTTGAAGGCAAACCAAATTCGTCCAGATTGACATTAAAAGGAAGGGGGAGACAAATCTCCCATAAGTTTACCCGGCGCCAGAAGCAGCCGGTATAGCCAGACAAGTTTTAAACAAGATAAAACAAAATAAATACACCCGGCATCATAGGGTCATAGCTAAGCGGCAGGGCCCTTGCCGTGCGGAGCGCCTTGGCTGGCAGCAGTCTCAGGCAGCGGAGGAGGCACAACAGTCGACCGGGTTTCGGCGTCGCCATCAGCCGGCTGCATCGGGGCTTCCGCATCCGGAGTGCCGATGGACTCCGAGTTGGTGAGCACCTCGTCGGGATCCACGTAGTCCGCGATCTTGATGGCGGAGGCCCGGAGCTCCGGATGGGCCTGGAGGATGGCGGCAAGGTCGGCGCCGGCACGGAAACCCCCGTCAATCTTCTCGACGCAGGCGTCCTTGTACAACGAGAGTATGAGGGCCAAGGCCATCTCAGCCCTGCCTCGCGCCGCCAAGTCTCGTAGACAGTCCACGGCAGCCGGCACCTCCCCCACCTTCGCGGCTAGCTACGCCATCAGCTCCGGGACCAGGGCGTCCGACCACTGAAAGGAGAAGATGGCTTGCCCCGCCTGACGGAGCTTGGCGGCTTCCTCGCTAAGACCGACGACGAGCTCCTGGGCCGTCAGCTGCGCTCCCAGCCAGTTCTCCTGCAGCCGGTTGTACGCCAGCAGGTCTATGCCGGGATAAAAGGCTGTCAGAAAAAAGATAGTCAGATCTGGCTACCGGATCCGGAAGGGCAAAGGAGACGGAAAATGGAGCTTACCCTTAACCGTGTGCCCGACTTGCATCAGCTCTTCCACCAGGGCCTTCTCCTTCGTCGCCAGCCGCTTGATTTCCTTCTCTTGGTCCTTGTTCTGGGCCTCGAGAAGGTTGAAGGCATCGATTCGGCTGGCGATCGAGGCGTCGCGCTTTTTGACGGTGGCCTCCAGACCGTCCACCTTTGTGTGCCAATCCTTGTTCTGCAGCCGCAGAGTGGAGTTGGATTTGCTCAGCCGGTTGTTCGCCTTCTTCAACCGATCGATCTCGCGCTGAGCGCACACAAGGATAGCTGCAACCAGACCGGCTATCGTCAAAAAAAGAGATGATTTTGGATGAAGCAAACTTACTCTGGGAGGTTCCGTTGGCGGCAGCAAGCTTCTACTCCAAGGACCGATTTCAGCCAGCTGTGGCCTCGAGTAGCCGGATCTCCTTCACCGCCAGTTCAAGGGTGGCGGCGAGATCCGTTAGCGAGGCGGCGGAGTAGGCGTCGTCATCCACGGCGTTGGCGGCTAGGGACTCCTTCGCTGCGACCACCGCTGTCCTCCACTCCTCCCCTGGCTCGTCCTCGGAGTTGTCATCACCGACAAACACGAGCTCCTTGCCGGTTACCGCCCTTCGTGTTCCTGCAGAAGAGCCATCCCCGCCCTGCGAGGTGGCCTCAACCGTTTCCGGCTGGACCACCACGTTCGGCTGAGGACCCTCCGCTCCGGCTGAGGCAGCCGGTTCAGCTCGAGGCGGCGGCGGAGGCGGTGCCTCGGAGGAAGGAGGGGCGGAGATAGACGTGGCCAGAGCGCGGGGTGGCAACCCAGTCGGCGCTCGCGCCGGGCTCGCGGCTCCAAAGGAGACCAGCATGTTGAAAAAATAGAAGAAGAGAAGAAGGAAAAAGAAGCAAATAAGCCAAAGGCAAAAATGGAGAAAACAAAAGAAACAGAAGATGGTAAAGGAACCCGGAGAAAAGACGTACCCCTGAACCACCGAGGGCGGCCCTTTCTTCCGGCCAAGATGACTCGGCGGAAAGGCGCCGGTCCGGCTCCTCCACAGCAGGCCGGCTGGCGCTAGAACAACTGGAGCCACTCCCGCCAGCGCCAGACGGGCTGGAGTCGCCGTCCGTCACAAGGCGTTGTGCCGGATCGGAGGCCGGCGCAGCCTCTTCCTCCTCGTCAACCTCCGCGTGGGGATCAACGGCCGACTCGTCGTTCCGGCTGGGGAACACGTCCCCATCCCTGTCCGACTCCTCGCCAGACTGTCAAGCGCGTGGCTTAGGAAAGTCAGGCGTGAACGTCTCAAGGGGGGCGTCGCCCCCCCTCATGAAGGATGCAAGGGAAGATCTGCCGAATACAAAAGATTAGTCGGATAAAAGATAAAAGAAGGGCAAGAGATACAAAAGAAAATTCCGGCTAGAAGGACCTACCCGGGGCGCGCGGTTGTCACGACTGTAAGGGGCCAGCCCGAAGGACCAGCCTTCCGGCATCCGCTCCTTGGAGATCGTCCACACCCACTCCTTCATGTTGTGGTAGCAGGGATGGTGGCGCGACAGCCGAGTCGGGTCCAGCCGGCCGGAGTA
Organism: Avena eriantha; assembly: GCA_910589775.1. Lineage (NCBI taxonomy): Eukaryota > Viridiplantae > Streptophyta > Magnoliopsida > Poales > Poaceae > Avena > Avena eriantha. Next base: position 288,671,656 of record OU342743.1, on the reverse strand, counting down.
GAAGCACATCTTGTGCACTCGCTGATGCAACGACATCATCAGCCGGGACAGCCAGCTGAGAGTGATGTCCAGGCCAGTTAGCCGGCAGGTGACGAGGGAGCGCATGCATTGCAGCATCGCATCCAACTCCGCCTTTTCATCGTAGATCTTCAAGTCCCAGTGCTGCCGGCTGGGCTCCACGTCCTAGAACGCCGGAAGGTTGATCCGGTCCATGTTGGTGCGGTTCTGGACATAGAAGTATGACTGCTGCCACAGTCGTACCGTGTCGTGCAGCCGGAACTTCGGGTAGCCGGTCTGCGCACGAGAGTAGATGGAGGCACCGCCACAAAAGATTAGCGGGCCCTTCGTAAACTACACCTGCGGCCGCACTCAAAAGAGCCGGCAGAAGAGCCCGAGATCCGGCTGGATCCCGAGGTAGCTCTCGCAGAAAGCCATGACGTGCGCCAGCATGCCGATTGCATTGGCGCCGAGATGGTGGAAGTGGAGGTCGCAGAAGGCAAGGAAGGTGAGGAAGAACGGGTGTACCGGCAACGCAAACCCGCGTGCCAGGTGCGAGAGGAAGATCACCCGTTCTCCCTCCGCCGGATGCGACGACACCTCCCCCGTTGGCGCGAGCTGCACCTCTACTTCCTCCTCCGACGGAAGGATGTGGGTGGCGCGGTACTTTTGGATGTGGTCCTCCGTGACGGAGGAGCCACACCAAGCTCCGCGCTCGGCTCCCATTTCTGGCTCGCAGGGAGACGTGGCGGCAGATGATTGGCGGTGGCCCGTACCGCCGCCGACGACAAACGGGCGGCGCGACAGGCTACAGCTACAACGGCGACGAGGTGCGAAAGGCAGGAGCGCAGAGGAGAAGGGAAGGCAACTGGGAGTAGGGGAAGTGAAGGAGAAGAACTGCCCCCCAGGCGCCCCTTTAAAGGACCGGAAGGGCAACCGTCCGAGGCGCCACACGGCATCCATCGAGAGGATCCCCACCCCAACCGCCGCTCCAGATCCCGTGTGTAGACGCGAGGTGCGCAGAAGATCCCGGGGCAAGAACCGAAGCGTCAGGCGGAAGTTTCTCGAGGCGACGTGCGACGGGATGTTCCACTTCCCGCCGCAGAGCAATGATGGCGCATGCGCGCGTGGCCGGCATTAGCAGTGACGTCACAGGTAGCGCAACCGCCAGGCGTAGACGGTCAGAAATTCAAACGAAGAAGGAGCGCGCACACATTTCACCTAAGGGCGAAATCTACACGCGCTCTGGGGCTAGTGTCGGGGGATGACCTCCGGATACCGAAACCAGACAAGAAATACGGTAGTCGGATCGCGTCCGGCTGGTTAAGCGCAGCCGGACATAGCAAGTCAACCGGCTACTATGAGGTAGCCGGAACGACAAGAAGCAGCCGGCTACAGCAGCGTAGCCGGAACCAATCAAGGAGACATGGCGACGTGCGGAACAGGGCGCGGTACGCCTTGTACGACGACAAGTCTTGCAACTACTCGGCCATACCGAAGACTTTATGGGGATGACGTGGGAACAGTCGCCCGGTGCTAACGAGAGGCTCACACGGCGTTCACTGTACCCACGACAGCCATACCGCTCGTACTCTGATGGAACACGGTTGTACCGGATACTATAGATGACCAGCCGGCTGGGACCCACCTGTGGGGCCCGCTAGTCGGATTGGCCAGCGAAACCGTTGCCTCTCTGCCTATATAAGGAGAGGCAAGGTTCTCATAGCGGGGGTTGGTCTCAGTGCATTTAAGACAGTAGCTAGAGAATACAGCTCGAGGAGCACTTGTAGCTCGTATATTGTTCATAGTCAGATCGGCAAGAGTAGGAGTTTTACCTCACCACGAGGGCTCCAAACCTGGGTACTTCTTGCGTCCAGCTACGCTTGCTCGTATCCAATCCCGCCTGCGGACGCCGTCCATAGCTTCCCTACTAGTCCCCACACCTCTATCTAACCTTCTTAGGTACTGCCGTTTCCAATACAACGACATATTCTTTTCACAAACTACATATGGATCCACCAATGTCATTGAATGTGTGTTCTTTTCAAAAACCACAGCTAGAGTCATTGAATGTTAGTTCTTTTCACAAACCACATATGGATCCACTAGAGTCATTTCATGTGTTCTTTTCATTAACCATAGTTAGAGTCATTGCATGTTTGTTCTTTTCACAAACCACATATGGATCCACCAGATTCATTGCATGTATGTTCTTTTCACAAACCACATATGTATCCACCAGTGCCATTGAATGTGTGTTCTTTTCACAAACCACTAAGGATCCACCAGTGTCATTGCATGTGTGTTCTCCTCACAAACCACATACGGATCTAGTAGAGTCATTGCAGGTGTTTTCTTTTCACAAACCACATATGGATCCACCAGAGTCATTGTATTGCCTGTTCTTTTCATGAACCACAGTAAGAGTCATTGCATGTCTGTTCTTTTCATTAACCACAACTAGAGTCAATGCATGTCTGTTCTTCTCACAAACTACATATGGATCCACCAGAGTCATTTTATTGCATATTCTTTTCATAAACCACATTTAGAGTCATTGCATGTGTGTTCTTTTCATTAACCACAACTAGAGTCAGTGCATTTCTATTCTTTTCACAAACCACATATGGATCCACCAGTTTCATTGAAATGTGTGTTATTTTCACAAACCACATATGGATCCACCAGTGTCATTGAATGTGTATTCTTTTCACAAACCACATATGGATCCAGTAGACTCATTGCATGTCTGTTCTTCTCAAAAACCACATATGGGTCCACTAGAGTCATTGCATGTGTGTTATTTTCATGAACCACATATGGATCAACTAGTGTCATTGCATGTCTATTCTTCTCACAAACCACATATGGATCCACCAGAGTTCATTGCATGTCCGTTCTTTTCATAAACCACATGGATCCACCAATGTCATTGCATGTGTGTCCTTTTTAGAAACCACATGGATCCACCAATGTCATTGCATGTGTGTTCTTTTAGTAAACCATAGCTAGAGTCACTGGATGTGTGTTCTCTTCATAAACCACATATGGAAACAGCTAGAGTCATTGCATGTGAGTTCTTCTCACAAACCACATATGGATCCATGAGTGTCAGTGAAATGTGTGTTCTTCTCACTAACCATAGCTAGAGTCATTGCATGTCTGTTCTTTTCACAAACCACATATGGATCCACCAGAGTTCATTGCATGTGTGTTCTTTTCACGAACCACATATGGATCCACCAGAGTTCATTGCATGTCTGTTCTTTTCATAAACCACATGGATCCACCAATGTCATTGCATGTGTGTTCTTTTCATAAACCACATGGATCCACCAATTTCATTGCATGTGTGTTCTTTTAATAAACCACAACTAGATTCACTGGATGTGTGTTCTCTTCATAAACCACATATGGAAACAGCTAGTCATTGCATGTGAGTTCTTATCACAAACCACATATGGATCAATGAGTGTTAGTGAAATGTGTGTTCTTTTCATTAACCATAGCTAGAGCCATTGCATGTTTGTTCTTTTCACAAACCACATATGGATTCACCAGAGTTCATTGCATGTGTGTTCTTTTCACAAACCACCTATGGATCCACCAGTGTTGATTACATGTGTGTTATTTTCACAAACCATAGCTAGAGTCATTGCATGTTTGTTCTTTTCACAAACCACGTATGGATCCACTAGTTATTGCATGTGTTCTTTTCATTAACCACATCTAGACTCATTGCATGTCTGTTCTCTTCACAAACCATAAATGGATCCACCAGAGTCATTGCATGTGTGTTCTTTCAATAAACCACACCTAGAGTCATTGTGTCAACACCCGAATTTTTAATCCCAGATGCCTGTTATGCCATACATCGCAATCCCAGGATTACAATTTTTGTGAGACATAACAGAATTAGTACCACAGTACATCATCCATTACAAACCATAATAAAGGTCTTACAAATAAAGGATCTCATGATCCAGTCTTAATACAATCAAAGCAGCGGAAAGTAAACGTAGTAGGGGCTCCATCTTCAGGGTCACAGGCAATGCTGACGATGAGATAGGATCCTAGTTGTCATAGACCTCCTGCTATCCATCTTCCTAGTAGTCCTCCTCATAGTCTGGCCACGGGAATAGCCAGGGACAAGTAAGGTAGTTCTAGTAGGAATCTTAAGCTCTAGGTTTATTTGCAAAAAGGCAATTTTACTTCATAAGAGTTCAAAAGTAAAGAATCTAATTTTATCACTTAAGTGGGAACCTAGTTTTCATATCCACAACCGTGTTGTGGACAAGTCAAAGTCATAGTTCAATTCACAAGTCATTTTGAAAACATCTGACAATGGAACAGTATGGCCACTCCAACTGTCCATTGCTGGCTCGTGGTTGATGTCGAGATCGTTGGGGAACCCCAAGAGGAAGGTATGATGAGCACAGTAGTAAGATTCCCTCAGTTATGAAACTAAGTTTATCAAACCAGTAGGAGCAAGGAAACACCTCCAAGGTGTTGTTTCCAACTTAGAATCCTGCACAACACAACCACAGAACTTTGCCTCCAACTTACAGTGAGGTTGTCAATCTCACCGGTTTTGCTAAAAACAAAGGATTAAACGTATTGTGTCGAAGAAAGTAATAGCTTGCAGAAAGTAAATAGAAAACAATAAACAGTTGTAGATTGATAGTAAAAGAAAGGATCGGGGTCCATAGTTCACTAGTGGCGATTCTCCTTAAGATAGATGCCATGTTGGGTGAACAAATTACAGCGGGGCAATTGACAAACATCGAGAAAGCATACATGCATATACTAATCATCTTGACTCCTATGCGATTTGACTGGGCATTACAACATTATACATAGACCGTAATCTAACTGCATCTATGACTAATAATCCACCTTCAGGTTATCACCCGAACCCCCTCTAGTATTAAGTTGCAAGCAACATATAATTGCATTATGCATTGCGTGTAAAGTAAACAATACGATTGTTCTATGAAAAAAGTATTGTTGTTTTGTCCCTAGTAGCAACAACACATCTACTACGTTAGAGATTTCTGTCACTTCCCCAGATTACTAGAGGCATGAACCCACTATCGAGCATAAATACTCCCTCTTGGAGTTGCTAGCATCTACTCGGCCAAGATATCTACTAACAACGGAGAGCATGCAAGATCACAAATAACAAAGACATGATAGAAACAATAATCAATCTGAAATAGCATCTCAATATCCATCGGATCCCCGCAAACACAACATGTATGATTACAAATAGATGATCTTGATCATGAATGGAGCTCACAAGATCTAAACATGGTAGCACAAAGGAGAAGGACCAACCATCTAGCTACTACATGGACCCGTAGTCCAAGGATGAACTACTCACGCATCACACCGGAGGCAGGCATGGTGATGAAGAAGGCCTCCAGGGTGAATTCTCCCCTCCGACAGGGTGCCGGGAAGAGCTTCAGATCCCTCCCGATCTAGGGATGGAGATGCCGGTGGCTATAGACTCTTTCATGGATTTTTGATCGGGTCCTTAGTGTTTATGTGTCGGAGGTAATATATAGGCGAAAGGGAAGGCCAAGGGGGTTCCCTAGGCGGCCACACCACCCCCTGGCGCAGGCTAAGCCTGGCCGCGTGGCCAGGTGGTGTGGGCAGCCCCTGGCCCCTCTCCATCTCGTATTCTGGCTCCGTGCCCCTCACGGTGAAATATTGACTTTGGATTTTGTCCCGTCCAATTTCGAGAATATTCATTTTCTGACTTTCCTGGAACCAAAAACAGCAAAAAACAGGCAGCTGGCACTATGGCATCTTGTTAATAGGTTAGTCCGAGAAAGTGCGTAAAAATTACTCCAAAGTGTGGGCAAAACATAAGAAAGTAGATATAAACCAAATATGGAACATAAAAAATTATAGATACGTTTGCAACGTATCAACACCCCCAAGCTTAACTCCTGCTCATCCTCGAGTACGTAAGTGATAAAAAGAAAGAATAATTTTTGAGGTGACATGCACCATCATAAACTTGATCAAAGTATTTGTAAACATTGATAGTTGGGATCATAGTACTTCAACATAGCATGAAAGATAAAGTTCTAACAATAAGACGTAGCAACTATGTTGTAACAATAAAAGGCACAAACAAAAGATTCATGAATAACAATGCTTTGCAAGACATTTGTTTATTTCACATAAAGAAAACATAGCATAGTGGCATTCAGCTTGTCCCTCACAATGTAGCAAATCATAATTGCATAGGACACCTTCAAAGTTTATAAGGGTAAATAGATACATATAGTTTAAGAACAAGCAATATCAAAGTTATGCATCAATCAATAAGTCTTGGGACAATGCACATTAAACTAAGAATGACCACTATGCTCTCTCAATAGGTGCATAAAGGTAGAAGGTGGAGAGTCAACATAAAAGTAAAAGAAAGACCTTCATAGAAGGAAGCAGGGATTCAAGTTTCATGAAGAGCTTCCAAAAATTATGGTACTTATTAGCTTTTAGCTCCCATTACCCCTATCATAAGCATATTTAGGTTAAAGTGACACAACTAAGAGCATATGCTTGACAAGTTATAAGTTGAAATCTCATGCCCCTTACTTACGAGTACCGAACCTCATGCTACTCAACTTCAGTCACAAGTAAGCTCTTGTCATTGTAAGTACATATGTATCATAGAGAACCGCCAACGGGGTACCCCTTGCACATGATACAGGAGTTATCCCATAATCAAAATGACAAGCCAATCATACAATGAGCATCTCAGCGATCTTTTTATTTGCTATTTGCATAGGTTTTTATTGAGGATGCTTCATAGAGTTCTCATTATGGTTATGCTGCAAGTTTCCACCATGATTAGGCATGGCTTAGGCTAGCGGCCTAGGCATTTATCTAACACACATACAAACTCCATGATATTACAAGTTCCCCTTTTAGTTCACACCGTTAGGATCTAGAAGCCAAAGAATCATGATATCAACGGAATAATAAGTGCAATGTTGAAAGTGTTCCCCATGATACATGGTTCTGCTAACTTCAACTTATAAAGCGCAAGCATATACGCAACAAAGATGGACGCAATGGTTCAAGATTATTAAGTGCAAGAAAGTAAAGTGTGCCATCAAGTTCATGAGAGCTTTAATCACTAGTTTTCACATAATAAGTTTAATTCGGAAGGTAGATAAAAACATGAATATACTTGGAATAGCATATGCTAGTAGGCACCAACTAAGAGAGCAATAATGGCCATAATCATGCAAAGTGACAAAACATCATTAATTAAAGCATAAAGTGATATTACAATTCGAAACTAAAGGATCATAAAGGCTATGGTGACTTGGGATAGTCATAACATGGTGTGAGCATGCACCAAGTCAACCCAAATAAAGCATCAAAGGAGAATACCACAATACTATGCTTTAATATGCTAAAACAACGCATGATTCTTTCAAGGCACATTAAGCAATATCAATTGTTTATAACATGTCATGCTACAGCAAAAATCACTAAGTATAAAGCCAAAACAATATCAAGCATGACATGACAAAGCATAGGCCACAGTCAAAAACAAGCTCCTTTTACCACTTAAGCATGAACTTTTCCTACTCTTTTCCAGACCAAACCAAACTATTTGAAAACTAATTTATGAAAGAGGGGGTCCAACCAATTTATTCAAGCAAACTAAGCAAACCAAGAAAACGAAAAATGAAAAACAAAGACGCTCTAAGAACAACACAACTATGCATGACACAAAAAATGAAGTGTGTCGAAGAACTTGAGATTTTTATTGATGAAGAAGGGGATGCCTTGGGCATCCCCAAGCTTTGACGCTTGTACTTCTTGGATATTTCTTGGGGTGACACGGGTGGCATCCCCAAGCTTGAGCTTTAGTCCATTCTTCATCTCATTACATCATTCTCTCCATACACCTAATTTTTTTCCTTCATACAAAACTTCACACAATCTTTATTAGCAACATTAGTGTACTCAAGATAATAAGTCTTTGGGTCAGTTTCAACACCAATAAAACTTCCATTAAAACACAAGCTACTGTAGCATTTCCCTCAAAAAGCTCAATTCCCCAAAGAGAACTCAAAAAGGAATCAACAAGAAGCAAATGCAAATAATGGCAGAAATCTGTCAAAACAGACCAGCAGGTAAAAACCAATTTTTTTGAAGACCTTCTGACATGGGTATACCCTACAGGTATTCGAGTTTGGTATATATGGTCCAGATATGGCGGATGCCCACGGCGTTGCCAAGGCCCAATGGAGAATTTGAGTGGCCCACGGACTCTCAATTGCTTGCGAGACAAGAAGAAGCTTAAGATAGAAAGTTCAAAGGGAAAACCTTAATCTGTAACTGACTCGATCTGCTATCTGAGACCTAGCCTATCTATATAAAGGCTAGGAGGGGGCAGTGAGGAGGACACGTGCAACCCTAGTTTCCACAACTCTTGCCAGATTGCATCTGCGCACCCCTGTAATCTTCGATTCCTTCGTTAATTCCAAGAGAAGACAAGCAGGAGTAGGGACCTCTACGAGGCCGGAACCTAGGTAAAACTTGCGTCCCTGTGTGCTTGTTTGCTAGCCGACTGATGCCTCCAGCGCTCCCTCCTTCTCCAAACCCCAGTTCATAACAATGGGCATTGGTGAGTTAAAGCCTCGTCAATTGGCGCCGTCTATGGGAATTGGGAGTGCTGATGTCGCGGCTTCTTCGGCCCCATCAACCGCTATCTACAACTCCGCAACAGTGGAGATTCGCTACCTCTTCGGGGCGTTCGACTTCACCGTCCACACGCCGGCCACTCGCCCAACTTTTGATTCCGTGGGCGATGGAATCAGCATGCGATTGGGAGCTTCCGCTTCTAGGTTGGTCAACTAGGCACGCTTCACATGCCTGACCAGCCGACGACACCCTCGATTGCTCCAGCATCGTGGTTCCCGCGATTGCTCCAGCATCGTGGTTCCCGTGGTTGCTCCAGCATCGTGGTTCCCGCCACCAATCCACACCCTCAGCGAACTCAATGCCTCGGCAATAGCTGAGAGCACGGACAACGACAATAGTCGAGGATACGATCTGGGTGATCTAACCACTAAAGATGGAGCCTATGGCTCTGGATCTGAAAGTTGCGGGAGAAACAGCTGCCCCAACTACTTCACGTGCACCGTCATCAACGCAGGCGATACTACCGCCAATCGCGAAAATGTTGGCACCAGATCTGGCACCGGACCGCCCAATAGTAGCATGCCAAACGGCACCGGACCACCCAACGATAGCATGCCCAACGGCGGCCCCACCAACAGTGGCAACGGCGCACCGTCAACAATGGAGCAGCAGGAGAACCACCGACCATAGTGAATGAGCACACTGGAGAGTGCATGGTGATCAAGCTAAACGACAACAAGTGGGCTCGTTGTCGAGAAGCTCTACGAGGAAATCATCTGCCCCTCAACTCCCTGCAAGAATGCTGATGGGTTACCATTGGCTATTGAAGGAGGAATACATACGCCAGCTACATGCAATCGCATAACTCAAAGCGTGTAAAAAGGCGACGGACGAATCAAGGCTTCGACGAGCCAGGCCCTCCTCCCACAGAGGATCCTCCTCCAAAGGCAACGAGTACCTGGGCAACAAGAGAAGATCTCGACTGGCCCACATCACCGAGGAAGAGCGCGTGGAAGCCGAGAAAGTCCTCGACTTCGGCTCCATGACGGTGGATACACGGGGCAACATGGTCCCGAAGACGCCGCAAGCCGCGGTAATTGCGGCTACCATGTACCTCCTCAATAACTAGCCGCCAGTTGGAGATCCACGAGCTGCCTTGCACCAATCTACGATCGCGGGCTTGGGGCTAGTCGAGGCAGCCCTCGACAAAGAGCCAAAGAAAAGCAAGGCTCTGGCAAAACATTACTCCTCGCCTTCGTCCAGCAACGATAGTCATGATCTGTCTTGGCGTCGCCGCTCACGGTGGCACGATCGCGACTACGATGCGCGCGATGACCTGACACAACGCAAAATCGAAAAATAAAGGGCAAGACGTGCTCGTTCGTCTAACTCAGAAGAGGACGAGACTGAGCTCTATGGCTCCATATGCTTTAGCACAGCCATCAGGCCAAAGCGAATGCCTAAAGGGTTCAAACTACCGTCAGAGAACCCAAAATTTGACGGTCTATAGGACCCAAAAATCTGGTTGGAGGACCACATCTCCTCCGTCAGGCTACATGGCGGGAGTCAAAGAATGGCCATACAATGCCTGCAGCTGCAGTTCAGGCGGGCCGCTCGCGCATGGCTCAACAATCTCCCGCGCAGATCCATTCGCAGCTGGGAAGAGCTGGTCTACAGCTTTGTGTGCAATTTCAAGGGTACCTACAAAGGCCCGCATGAATCGAAGAGCTGAGAAGCTGCCAGCAAAAGTCGGGCCAATCACTATGCTCGTACATCCAGAGGTGGTACATCATCAAGAACTCTCTAGAAAACATCTCGGAGGACCACGCAATCGACGCATTCAACGACGGCGTTCACCGTATAGAGCTCAGTGAGGATTTGGGCCGCTCAAAGCCCAAAACAATTGACAACCTGATGGAATTCGCGAATCGGTAGCTTGATGGAGAAGACTCGGTGAAAAATCGTACCTACTCCAACGACGACGATGACCTTGGTCGCAGACGCGACTGCCGAAGCAAACTTCGTATGCACGTCTACGATGACCCCGACGAGGTCAACATGGTCGCAGCCGGCTACGCTGACAAGCGCGACCATAACCACAACACCGGATACCGTAGTGGTGGATACCGCGACAGCGGAAAAACCACGCAGGTGTGGCAGCACCGCACTCACGAAGAGGCACCCACAACATCTATCAAGGAAAAACTGTCCGGGCCATGCAACATGCACTTCTACACCAACAAGCACGATGGAAAGAAGAAATCTAGCCACCTTCTCAAGGACTGACGCGAGTTCCTCAAACTCCACGAAGGCCTGGCCCGAATGAATTGTGACGCAGTCAACAAGTGCTATGGAGCCGCTCTAGGCGCTGTGGCACATGGAGCTCGTCCACCGCCACCCAGACCACCACCACCCGCGGCCGCACCGGTCCAGCATCACGGAGGCGAGCCGTACCCACGAGTCGTGGGCAACATGGGGATGATCCAAAAAGGGCATCCCTCAAATCAAGTGCAGAAGGCCAGCACTCGCCAAGTCAACTTGGCAATAAACTCTCCACCTTCCACAAGTGAGCACCTCAGTGGAAGCGACTCCTACATTACCTTCGACAGGCGTGACCACCCGCGCCAAGTTCCTCGTCTAGGCCATTGTCCCCTCGTACTCGAGGCGTAGATTGGGGGTTTCGACATGAGTCGCGTCTTCATGGATGGCAGCAGTGGCATTAACCTCATGTTCGCGAGTACCTTGCGGACGATGAGGATCCCTCTGACGTGTCTGCAAGTTTCAGACACGACGTTCCATGACATTGTCCCAAGGAAAGGCATATATCCCCTGGGAAAAATCAACCTCAATGTCATCTTTGGCACGCCACAAAACTTTTGGCGAGAGCGCATAGACTTTGAGGTCGTCGACTGGCCTTCACAATATCACTGCATCCTCGGACATGTCGTGTTCGCTAGGTTCATGGGAGTACCGCACTACACCTACCTGCATATGAAGATGCCGGGTCCAAACGACGTAATCACAATCAACAGCAATTTCAAGAGGTTCGACAACTGCGACAGGGAATTCAACAGAATCTCCCAGTCCTTCGGCATGCAGGAGGAATTCGCAAGATTAAAGGAGTCGATAGACAATAGTCTGCCTCCCCTGAGCAGGCCAAGTTCACCCGACATGTCCTTCGACTCGTCGGTGCACACGAAGAAAGTCCAGGTCCACCCAACGGACCCGAAAAGGACGACCCTCATCGCCAACAACTTGAGTTCCGCATAGGAACTCACGCTCGTCGAATTCCTCCGTGAGCACTGGGAGATCTTCGCCTGGTGTCCAGCGGACATGCCAGGAGTTCCCAGGGAATTCACCGAGCACTCACTCAACGTAAATCCCGACAGAAGGCCAGTCAAGCAGACAATTCGGGGATTGTCTGAACCAAGAGCAAAAGCAGTCGGAATGGATATCAACAGACTCCTCGATGCAAAATTCATACGCGAGATCAAGGAAAGCACTTGGCTTGCCAACACAGTGCTTGTGACCAAAAAAGACACGGATATCCTGCGGATGTGCGTGGACTTCACCTCCTTGAATAATCACTGCCCAAAGGATCACTTCCTGCTGCTGCGAATCAACCAAATCATCGACTCTACCGCAGGATGTGAGCGCCTCTGCTTCTTCGACACCTACTCATGCTACAATCATACTCGGATGAAGGAGGAAGATCAGGAGAAAACAGCGTTTACGACGCCCTTTGGTGTGTTCTGCTACAACACAATGCCTTTCGGGCTAAAAAACGCAGGAGCCACCTATCAGTGGTGCATGCAGGCCTGCCTCAAGAACCAACTTGGTTGCAAGATTCAAGTCTATGTTAATGACATCGTCATCAAAACAAAAGAGGAAGCCTCGCTAATCGACGATCTACGCGAGACCTTTGCCAACCTCGACCGCTATCGAATCAAGCTCAGTCTGGACAAATGCGCCTTCGGCATACCATCTAGGCAATTACTCAGGTATTTCATCTCCGCGAGAGGGATCGAAGCAAACCTGAATAAAATAAAGGCCATACTGGCCATGGAGAAGCCAATGAATGTAAGAGGCGTCTAGCAGCTGGCCGGGCGAATCACAGTGCTTAGTCGATTCATCAGACGAATGGCGAAAAGGCACTACCCTTCTACCAACTTCTCCGCAAAACTGACAAGTTCGAGTGGACAGACGAGGCGCAAGAAGCCTTCGAAGACCTCAAACGTCTACTATCCACCTCGCTAGTACTAGTGACTCCACAAGAAAAAGAGCCGTTGTTGCTCTACATCTCCACCACCAACCAAGTGGTCAGCACGGTGCTTGTGGTGGAACGAGCCGAAGAAAAGAAGGTCCACGGAGTCCAGCGCCTTGTCTACTACCTCAGCGAGGTGCTCATGCCAACAAAACAGTGGTACCCGCACTCCCAGAAGCTGGCGTACGACGTCTTCATGACATCCAGGCGACTGCGCCACTACTTCCAGGAGCACCCAATCGTGGTGGTTAACGAATCCCCGCTCGGGCACATCCTCAATAACCCTAATGCCACCGGGCGAGTCGCGCTTTGGGGAATTGAACTGTCTCCACGAGACATCACATACGAAAAGCGCGACGCGATAAAGTCACAAGTCCTCCCTGATTTCCTTGTGCACTAGATGGAGAACCAGCTCCCCGAAAAGCCAGATATGTCCTATCTCTGGACAATGCACTTCGATGCGTCCAAACGAAAGGACAGCGCTGGCACAGGTGTCATACTGACATCGCCCCAAGGAGACAAGCTGAAATACATTCTGCGAATGCAGTTCACCGCCTCCAACAATGAAGCTGAGTACGAGGCTCTAATCCATGTCATGCGGATGGCGAAAGCCTGTGACGCTAAGACGCTCATCATCTATGGCGACTCCAAACTAGTGGTCAACCAAACGATGCATGAGTGTGATGCACTAAGCGACAACATGATCTCCTATCGCGATCTCTACGACACACTCGAAGGGGACTTTGATGGCTGTGAGCTACGACACGTAGTCCGCGAAAGCAATGAAGAGGCTGACACACTCACCAACATTGGCTCCACCTGCGCCCCCATACCACCTGGGGTATTTCTCTAGCGCATCCGCGAACGCTCCATCAAGCCAAAGGCTCCAGAGAAGAAAGCAAGCGCGTCAACGGACTCGGGGGGCTACGCCACCCAATGAGCCAATGGCATTTGATGACCTAGAGCTTGATACATGACTCGAAGGACCAATGGGCGTCATGATGATCGAGCCATCTTGGACACAACCCTACATCACATATCTACTCAACAAGAGGCTGCCAGATGATCCGACTGATGTGCGACACATTGCGCGACGATCCAAGCCATTCGCCATCATCAACGGCGAACTGTACAAGCGCATCATCACAGGAGTGCTCCAACAGTGCATCTCCAACAGGGATGGAAGGGCCGTCCTCCTCGACATCCATGAAGGGACCTGTGGGGACCATGCTGGCAGTCATGCCCTAGTCGCGAAATCTCTACGAGCCAGATTCTACTGGCCCAAGGCCATGCGCAACGCCAAGGACATCGTCTAGCGCTGCAATGCTTGCCAGCGATTCGCGGACAAACCGCACACACCTGGCGCGGAACTTCTGCCAATACCATTGGCTTGGCCCTTCGTGAAATGGGGACTCAACATGGTCGGCAAGCTCCCGAAATCCTCGCGAGGAGGCTACGTCTACTTCCTGGTCGCAGTCGACAAATTCACCAAGTGGATCGAGGCCATGTCGGCGACAAATCAATTAGGAGCCAGCGATATTAAGTTCTTCGATTCCATTGTCTACCGCTTTGGAGTACCACACAACATCATCACAGACAATGGGATGAACTTCACCTCCAAGGAGTTTGAGGAATTCTGCGAAAACCTGGGAATCAACATAAGCTACGCCTCAGTGGCTCACCCGCAGACCAACTGTCAATTCGAAAAGGCCAACGGCCTCATCTGTGGTGGAAACAAGAAGCCACTCCTCCGGACATTCGAACAAGCTGTCGGATGCTGGCCAGACGAGCTGCAGTCCGTACTCTAGAGCTTGCGCATAACTCCAAACAATGCCACGGGATATACCCCGTTCTTCATGGTGCACGGTGCTAAAGCGGTGCTACCCGCAGAAGTACGCTACAAAGCCCCATGGGTGGTTGACTACAATGAGAAAGAGTCAACTCTTGCATTCAAAGACTCCCTCGACCTTCTTGACGAGGCGTGAGAAATCGTAGCGGAGAGATCAACGATCTACCAGCAAAGCCTCCGCAACTACCATAGCAGAAGGCTACGCCCAAGATCCTTCGTCGAAGGAGACCTGGTTCTGCGGCTCAAGCAACAAGGGCATCTCAAGCTCGAGTCTCCTTAGGAGGGACGTTACGTGATTATAGAAGTAATCCCAGGTGGCACCTATCGCCTTAAAGATTTCAAGACAAGAGTCGCATACTCCAACCATTGGAACGTCGCACAGCTGCGTCGCTTCTACCCCCAGTCGTTTTTACATTTACACATAAGGTTATTCAGCCAGACTACTTAGCCACACACTGTACCTCGTACTATTCTACGAACAAATAAAGCTAAGTGCCCCAAAACACTGTGTTTTCCTTATTTTCCTGCAAATCAATCACTCGGGGGCTACGCCACCCTTACACTATCCACTACTAGGAAATAACCCATCTATGGTGCACTGAAATTGGACTTCTGTGGCGCATATCCTAGTCGCCACTGTTACCTCGCCACTGATAACTACTTCCTGTGGTGCATATGGATATGCTCCATAGAAGTCCCAGACTTTTGTGGCGCAGTTATTCATATGCGCCACAGGAATAACTTATGTGGCGCATTTACGTGTATGCGCCACAGAAAGCCCATGCGCCACTCACTATATAATTATATGCGCCACTGATTGCGTAACACGTATTCGAAGTAAAATACTTTCCTACTGTATAATCAGGTATTTATACAGTATTTATCCACATGAGCATAAAATACATTGCACAAGTAGTAGATGCATAAAAACCGACATATATATAATACAAACACTTAGAGCCCGATCGAGATACATATATAGTGTCAAGTGCCAACTTTTTACACAAGCGCCGAATACAAAGTTCATATCATCTCACATTACAAATATGAAGTTGCCACCGCCGCCTACACTAGGATCAAATAGAATACAACTGTGATAATGGTGAGCAAGAGCATTAGCCCGACCAATATCTTCATCCGGTTCTTCTTCCACAAGTGGTTCCTCCACTTGGCTATCGCCTCCTCTCTAGTCGCGTATCCTTTGTAGATGTTGCCACTGAACTTGTTCACTTGTTTGTGACAATCCTCCCACTCCTCGTAGACTCCTAGAACCCTACCCATGTACACCACATACCACCTCGTCGCCATCTCTATAGACGACAAGGCATATTAGTAAAAACACAATGAAAAGAATTAATAAAGGGTTCACATCCATATATATATGTTCACAGAATATAAAACAAAGGATCCATAAACCTAAAATATAGATCATCATAGAAGCAATAAGTTCAACGACAACACGACCACAAGGTAGTTTAAGTCTAACAACAATGACCATTTCGACCACGAGATAGTAAAGTTTATGAGACACACACTAATACAGCAGGCGTCCATCAAGAATATACACACACTGGACCATGCGAGAGGCACACATCGATCATGCTGAAGACTTCCTCTTCTTGCTCGGCTTCGGGAATGGTAGATAGCCCTCTTTCGTCATCCACGTCCTTGTGCCACCCTGCTTACGGAGGCGTTCTTCGATCTCCCTCTTACTCAACCCTCTGCCTTGTTGTAGGGCACCCCCCTTGTGTTGACATCTTCAATGATGATTTGCGACAACTTCATCTGAATGTGATGGAAGTCTTCTCTAAGATCACCATCATCGATTTTCGCCAAAGTTTCGGCCCATCCTCGGAGACTAGATGGCAGTGTTAGGTTCTGGCAATCCCGAACATAGCCTTTAAGGTGATGGAGGACATAGAAGGCCTCCTTGGCACCAGTAGTCGACTGCTTGACGCAGGGGAACTCGAGCATGTGCTTGAACACGTGTTTGCGATCCTTGATACATTCCCCCTATCTACGAAGGTGCATACCTTCTTGGTGTAGCCCTCGAGAGCCTCATTGAGAACACCCCTTATTCTGGTGTAGTCTTTCTTCTTTGTCAAACTCCCCAAGTCGAAATACGTGGCTAGCGAATACCTCGGGGCAAGGACGATGAGTGTGCAGTATTTGTCTCTACGCAACACAATTGGAACGGAATGTTGGAAAAAGAGCAAAGGAAGAAATCTATAAGAAATGCATAAGTTACGGTGGCGATGAGAGAGTGTGTGTACTTGCTCGGGAAAGAAAGGCAAAAGAAGTGTGCCCTTCCTCTTGTTGTCCACCATGAACTTCTCGAGGTACGCCGTCGCCTTGTCCGTGTCTCTGATCCTTCGACCAAATAGTTGTCCCGCATGTAGTAGGGATCCACTATCGCGATTTCCATGTTACTTTCTCTCTTAATCGTGATCGCCAGATTGAGCGCGTATAGGAGGACCAAGTTATAGTCCAGCTGTTTCGTGAGAAATAGCTTGAATATGTCCTCAAACGCTATGAAGAATATATCCGCGAGGGGTTCATCGATGAAGCCCACATCCAATGGCACCTTGGCCGTGAAAACCGGGTAATTTGGATCTTCGTCTTTAAGAAGGAGGCCCTCTAGTGTCTTGACACCCTCGTGCAAAGTTAACATGGCTCCAACCACAATGTGGATTATATCCGGAGTCAATATCGGATCACCAGCTACATGCACTCGGGGCAAGCCAAATTGTGTGGATGGTACGACGACGGCGTCCTGACCCCGGATCCTCTTCGGAAGAGGCTGGCTCGCACCCTTATTATTATTATTATTACCTCTCTTTCGGTAGTGCTTCTTCTTCACAACAGTGTCAGTCACTGCCATCTGCTCATCAGTCGCCTTTCGGAGTGTGTTGGGGCTGAAAACCAATCCTGGTTTCTCTTGTGGTGGATCGGCAGCCGGAGGAGTCTCTTGAGAAAGACCATGGAAGACCAGGCGCTGTGTGCATGTATTGGGCCGACTAGCTTGATGGTCGTCGCAAGCTGTGAAGGGTTCTTCATCTACAGAAGGCATATACAATCCTTTGGCGGCACCGGTGTTGATGAAGTCGTCAACGTTGACCAATTCATCATCATCTTCATCGGTGCCATCATGTGGTGGTGGTAGCGGGGGCGACGGCGGCTGCGACACAACGTCTTTGCCATGTGGTGGTGCACACGCTGCGAAGAGTTGATGGTGATGGCTGGTGGTGGTGACGACGGCGGCTACTGGCTTCCGAGGGGGTGGCTGGGTGATCGGTCAAGAGGTGGCATCGGTGCTCCCCCCCCCGCAAGACGAATCTGGGTCTTCGGCCATGTCAAGGGCCAGTTGTAGTATTCCCCAAGGGTCTTGTGTTCGTCGGCTCCCTGAGGTTGAAAGGGGGGGTCCATGTCGTCGCACCCTGGCAACACCCGAGCCAACCTGACCCTCATCACGTCGTCATCCATTGGATTGTTGTGCATCGTGTGGCTCACCGGTTGTATAAGAGTGCCCTTGGCAACATCCTTCAACTCACCGCCGACCTCTTTAAGCAGGAGTACGCAAGAAGTGTCCTGAGGCAAAAACATGTTGTTGGGCGTCATGAGATGGCAACAGTCATGCATCAAAGGCATAAAGGAGATGACGTGCACTAACTAATTAGTTACCTTGGTGATGGCGTGGATCTCGGCTAATGTAGAGACATGGCCGATGCCGGGTGTACCTACGGATGGGGAAAAGAAGAGAGCAGGAAGTGTACCTATGGATGAGGGTGGCGGCGGTGCTCCTGCTGCAGACATTGCAGGCCACCTCCTCCTAGGTCATAGGCGAGGCGCGGCGGGCCTCCTCCTCCACGGGCTCCGGAGCGGCGGTGGCGGGCCTCCTCCTCCTAGGTCGCAGGCGGGGCGGGGCGGGGCGGGCCTCCTCCTCCATGGGCTCCGGCGCGGCGGTGATGGGGCTCTCCTCCACGACGGCTCTCCTCCTCCATGGGCTCTCCTCCACGGAGGCTTCGGTGGCGAGGGCGATTAGCTAGGGTTTGCACACGGGCGAGATGAGGGAAAGAAATGGAAGAAGGTAGCAGGGGAGGTCGAACCGTTTATTTTGGCTAAGTGTGAAAGTTCTGTGGCGCATTCATCTAAAATGCACCACTGAATTTACAACTTCTGTGGCGCATTACTATGTTATGCGCCACAAAACTTTTGGGCATAGTCCAAAACAAAGCGGCATCATAGTTTGACAAGATCAGCTACATGTCCTAGTGGTCTTGCTCGCCAGCTTTCAACCTGGGGCAGCCAGGTTCGAATCCTGGCTGTCTCAGACTTTTTTCCTTTTAAAAAAATATTTTATTTATTAAATAAAAGAAAGAACCTATAGACACATATACACACATATGCATATTTATTGAAAAAAGCAAGAACAAATACACATGCATACTTATCAAAAAAACCTCCTGAATCATATATATATGTGCTTGTCACACACAAATGTGAATTTGTATACCCACACGAATATCACGTGTATGTTTTAGTCTCTAACTAATATATATTTGGAGCACACATGTGAATTAATACACAAAAAAGTCACACTAATATCACATTATACCCACACGAATTAATACACCAAAAGGTCACATAATTGCTAGTGTCTCTTCACAATCTTCTTGCCCTTCTTCACCGTGGTTGAATACTTTAGCCCGTGCACTTTGAGATTTCTTCTTGTGAATGGACAACCTTTATTAGGAAGTGTGGTCTTCCTTCTTACTTTAGTAGTAGCAGGCATGTTGAAGTACTTGTCGAATTCCTCTTCGATCTTCGGGTCGCCAATTTGTCGAAGTTTTGCTCGTTGGCGGCTCCTTCCATTCCGATGATGCTCCTCTTGCCCCTCCTAACTACAACACGGTTGGGCTTTGACGGGTCGGTAATAAAAAAGCATTGATCAACTTGGCTAGCGAGTACCCAAGGCTCATTTTTTGCGGAGGCGTTCTTTGTTGATTTCGCACCTGGTATAACCATTGTGGTGAAATAGCGGCCTTCCTTTTCCATGTTCTTGGCCCATCTAACACGGAACATCGGTGCGATCTCTCCACAGTAGTCGAGCTCCCATATCTCCTCAAGCCTTCCGTAGAATCTTTCCATCATAGTAGTCTCGTCATCAACAAAGGATAACATAGTTACTCTTGAGTTTTGATATTCACTATTCTTGTCCTTTTCCTCGATGTAGAATCTATAACCGTTTATGTCGTATGACTGATAGGTCCTTAGGTTGTGCCCTGGGTCCTGCGACAAGGAGAATATGAGTTTTTGATCTTCCGTAGAAGGCGTCTGTGGGGGATTGTCCAGTTGCCTTTTCTTGAACCAACCCGTGAAGCTGGAGTTGTGCTCTCTGGTTACGTCTCCCTTCTTCCTCGGCCGGCCCTGGTCAACGTACTCCTGCTCCATTAAGCTTCTGTGCTCTTCGACCCAAGGGCCGACCACTTCAATGTGTTGTAGCGCGACTCGGTGTGCCCTTTCAAAATTAGTGCGTCGACCATCAATGCCGACGTGCAGTGAGCGGTAGCCCTCGTGGTGACCATATCCACCGAGCCTGCCGAGGTGCTTCTTTGTGGGTATTACAACATCCTCGTTCTTGGTGGTTAGATAATTCTGGCAGAAGGAGATGCACTCGTAGATCAGAAAGCCCTTGCCTATGCTTCCATCTGGACGAGACCAGTTGCAAACGAATCCTTTGATGACACCGTTTAGCCTTTCAAACGGCATCATGTTGTGCAGGAATGTCGGCCCGAGCTGGATGATGTCATCCACGACATGTACAAGCAGATGAACCATGATGTCGAAGAATGTGGGCGGGAAGTAAATCTCAAGCTCGCATAGTATCATCATGATCTCTTCCTGTAGCCTGTCGAGCTACTTCACACCGATCGACTTCCAAGATATGACGTCGAAAAAGTTACAAAGGCCAAACAATGTCTCACGAACATGCTCGTCCATTATCCCACGGATCACAACGGGGAGTATCTGCGTCGGTCGTGCCAGTATTCCATGTTCACGTTGAAGCTCACATCGGTCCATTCGTGTTCGGCCTTCATCTCTAGAGCCTTGAGCGTTACACTCAAACGTGTATCCTCGGGGCGACACCCAGGATACAATGGAGTCATCCCGTCTACCTCCATTTAGGCCAGCTTGGCTTTCTCTCTAGCTACAGCTTTGTCGTTGCTCGTCTCCTTGAGGAGCAGTTCTTGAACATGAGGGTCCTGCAAGACCGAAGTTAGCAGCGTCTGTGTGTTCACGTATTCTCCTTCTTCATGATCATGCCCGTCGCCATCTCCTTCTCCATGCTGATCATGCCCGTCGGCATCTCCTTCGTCATGATGATCATACCCGCTGGCATCTCCTTCGTCATGATCATCATGCCCGGTAGACTCTTCATCTTCTCGCCCGCCCACATCTTCATGACCACCACCATGTCCTGCCGGCGCCTCATTGAGGTCGCGCATGAAACCGCGCCTAAGCAGGTGACCCGCCAATTGTCCAGATTCAGGGTCGATCCAGCGCTGCAGTTTGCATGTTCGACATGGACATCTTATCATGGTCTTGTCGTTCAGAATCATGTCCTCCTTCACGCCTTTCTTGTATCTAGAAATTCGACCTTTGCTCATCGTGAGGACCATGGTTGCCTGAGCGGTCAAAACAGAGAGTGTAGGTGAGAACCACACCATATGAACACACACATGCATGAATGCTAGCCGGAAAAAATTCGGTATGACCTTTCCTATAATTAGGACATATGGGTAGTGCAAAAATTTGCCGAAATGGAAATGAATCAACATTTTGACAAACATCCATGCAACCACACCGGCTGGGCCCGACAACAACAAGCAAGCAACAAAAAACTTCCTCCCATTGCAAACATTCATGCACCACACAAGCATCGTCTCGCCATGGATCGCACACACATACTGCCTACGCGACAAGCTTCACCTACATGTTAATGGCCAAGTACTCACCTAGTAGACACAATAATAGCAAGACGAGACCACGCGATGAGAGAGTGTGGACAAATAGATCTACAAGTTGGTGGAGAGGAAATTAGTAAACAAATAGAGGTGTGAGAGAGAAAAGTAAGGAACTTTTAGATCTAGAAGTTGGAGCGAAGCTTCCACTTACCAATCTATGGGTTAAAGTAGGTTTAGTTACAAGAAAATGGAGAAACTATGGGCAAGATGGGGTGTGAGGGAGGAGGAAGACGAGTTGGGAGGAGGTAGAGATGTGAAATGGGTGGTGGTGGATAGATAGATAAGAGAGCTAGCTTTTGTCACCTTTTTAACATGGATCTGGACGCCCTCATCTGTGGCGCCTATGGAGCAAATGTGCCACAGATGTTGAATCTTCTGTGGCGCATAAGTCCATATGCGCCAAAGAAGTGGGTGAATTAGATTCCATCTGTGGGGCCCACCTCCAAGTTCTGTGGCGCATGTTTCGATATGCGCCACAGAAGTGAAACACATCTGTGGCGCATATCAAAACATGCGCCACAGAACTTGGGTGAATTAGATTCCGTGGTGGGGCCCCCCTCCATGTTCTGTGGCGCATAAGAAAATATGCGCCACAGAAGAGGCAAATTCTGTGGCGCATATCTCAGAATGCGCCACAGAACTTGGATCAACCCACCCCGGCTGGCAGGTCCCACCAATCTTCTGTGGCGCATACTCTGGAGAATGCGCCATAGAACTTCCAATCTTCTGTGGTGCATGTTTTCTGGTGCGCCACTGATGTTTTTCTATGGCGCATGGTTTCGCATATGCGCCACTGAATATCTTGTCTATCTATAGGTTGTTTCCTAGTAGTGATCGTTTTACAAACATATCACAGTATCCCGAGTAGCTGACACAACAACAATTGAACCCTTGATAAACATCGACCCAGTTGCAACGCACCTGATGGGTTGGCAAGGTGCTGAGATAACATAAGTCAGGCTAACAAAAAGGAACTGCATAGTGCAAACACACTCGGAAAACATAAAATCTAGCAATCTATTCACATATCAATGAGTATTAATTACATCCAACATATTCATATGAACTTTACAACACTTGTACAACTATGTGCAGGATACAAATCATGCTACTGCTACAATAGGAGGACGTTCGTTTGTTCCTCGAAGAAGTCGACAATTTCTTCCGCTGGACGATCAACTGCTTGGTAGTGCGGAACCATGTCCCAGGTCATACCCTCTGGCAGAGGTAGCGGCCCAGCGGCAACAGCCGCAACATCTACAACCGGCCTATGCAGTCGCACCAGTGACAACGCAGCCTTAGCACCCGCTACTAACTACTGTCGTACACACTTGTGAACCGCACTCAAATCCAGAAACTTCTCCAGAAGAGCCAACAAGCTTGAAGGGGCCACGTCCAACAGAAACATTGTTTGGTAGATATGTCTAAGGCATGACTGCGCCTTCTTCAAAAAGTGAAGTACTCGAGAAGCACGATCCACTCGCCTGTAGTTGCTCCTGGGTAAGATCATTCATTCGAATGGCAATCCGGTCCTTCTCATCCTATGGATGACGGGCACTGACAACTACACCAAGCAATAGGGAAAAGTATGAAGACAAGGCATCACCGCGACTGACTAAAACAAAATATAAGAGGGCAGAAAGCTAACATTTGAACTGCTCGCTCAGCTGCGTCACCTCCTCCAAGACATACTGCTTGCGAGCGGTAGCCTTCTCTGCCTTCGACTTCCATACATCCGCGCTACCACGAAGGATGGGAAACTCACACTCCAGTTGCTTAATGCAACCACGCAGTCACAAAAGCACGGACAACTCATCCACCTTTGAGCGTGGCTGCGCCAAGGTCTCATCGATGGGTGGAGGATCACTCGAGGGACCACTCGACGTACCCTATCATAAACCAAGCAAGAGAAAAATAAGGGACCAAGAGTACATTGATAAAAGGCTCGAATGCATTCAGAAACGGCAAAGTCTCGACAGGGATACTCCCATAAAAAGCATGGTTTCAACACAAAAATAAAACTAAAACTATTACAAAATAGCTACTAAGGAGCTGCCTGCTTCTTCGACTTGGAATTGGACTTCAGGGGCCTCGTCGAATCCGTGGCAGTCTCTGACGCCACAAACTTTCCAGTGCTAGCCCCTGATGCCACAACCTTCGCCGCATTCTTCGCTCGCTGTAGCTCCTCGGAGTATTTGGCGGTAGTATTGATGAGCTGCGACCCATATTTACCACAGCCAATAGTGAAGGGAGCAAACACTACCTGATGGCCATCTGCGCCGATGGGCATCGCCTCGGAAATCGCGGTGGGATCCACCTCCACGCCATGGGATTGCACCATCGCGAGTGCCATGGTGGCACCGACAGACCGCTGGGAGTTCCTGAAGTCCATAGGAATACCCCTAGCAAGGGATTCCACCAAGTCCTGAAGGTTGTCAAGCAGCTCAGCCTTGGGAGTTAGATCCCTGCGTATGCGACTGAGCACACACTTGGCCTTCTTCAGCGTCCCTTGAATGCAGGCGCTTGATGGCTCGATGCACGGCGCCCAGAAAAATGCTTGATGGCGGTGTTGATGTAGAGCTCGTTGGGAACCCCAAGAGGAAGGTATGATGAGCACAGCAGCAAGTTTCCCTCAGTTATGAAACCAAGGTTTAATCGAACCAGTAGGAGCAAGGAAACTCCCCAAAGGTGTTACTAGCTGAGATTTGGCAGGGCGCACTAACAGTGCTAGTAGCAACGTGGAGACCTGCACAACACAACCACAAAACTTTGTCCCCAACTTGCGATGAGGTTGTCAATCTCACCGTGTTTTGCTGAAAACAAAGGATTAAATGTATCAAATGGAAATAAGTAAAAGTTTGCAGAAAGTAAACACAAAGCAGTAACAGTTTATAGATTGTATGTAAAAGACAAGGACCGGGATCCATAGTTCACTAGAGGTGGCTCTCCTTAGATAGATATAATGTTGGGGGAACAAATTACAGCAGGGCAATTGACAAACATCGAGAAATAAATACATGCATATACTAATCATCTTGACTCCTTTGAGACTTGATTGGGCATTACAACATTATACATAGACCGCCATCCAACTGCATCTATGACTAATAATCCACCTTCAGGTTATCATCCAAACCCCCTCTAGTATTAAGTAGCAAGCAACAAATTATTGCTTTACGAACTGCGTGTAAAGTAAACAATACGATTGTTCTATGAACAAAGGATTGTTGTTTTCTCCCTAGTAGCAACAACACATCTAGTACCTTAGAGATTTCTGTCACTTTCCCAGATTTCCAGAGGCATGAACCCACTATCGAGCATAAATACTTGGAGTTGCTAGCATCTACTTGGCCAAGATAGCTACTAACAACGGAAAGCATGCAAGATCACAAATAACAAAGACATGATAGAATCAATAATCAATCTAAAATAGCATCTCAATATCCATCAGATCCCCGCAAACACAACATGCAGAATTACAAATAGATGATCTTGATCATGAACGGAGCTCACAAGATCTAGACATGAAAGCACAAAGGAGGAGAACCTCCCATCTAGCTACTACATGGATCCGTAGTCCAAGGATGAACTACTCTGGATCCGTAGTCCAAGGATGAACTACTCACGCATCACACCGGAGGCTTGCATGGTGATGAAGAAGGCCTCCAGGGTGAATTCCCCTCTCCGGTAGGGTGCCGGGAAGAGCTTCAGATCCCTCCCGATCTAGGGATGGAGATGACGGCGGCTACAGACTCTTTTGTGGAATTTTGATCGGGCACTTAGGGTTTTCGTCCCGAGGGAAATATATAGGGGGAAGGAGAGTCCGAGGGGATGCCGGGAGCGGCCACACCACCCCCTTGAGCGGGCCAGGCCTGGCCGCGTGGCCAGGTGGTGTGGTGGCTCCCTGGCCCTTCTCCATCTCCTATTCTGGCACTTGATGACATCTGGAAAAATAGGCAGTTTGGCTTTTGTCTCGTCCAATTCCGAGAATATTCATTTTCTGACTTTCCTGGAACCAAAAACAGTAGAAAACAGGCAGTTGGCACTGTGGCTCTTGTTAATAGGTTAGTCCAATAAATCATATGAAAAGTACTCCAAACTTCGAACAAAACACAAGAAAGTGGATAAAACCAAGCATGGAACATCAAAAATTATAGATACATTTGCAATGTATTAGCGCTGCGGTCTTCGATTGCGGCGACAACACCAGCCAATGCATCATCGTGACGAAGGCCTGGGCGTCAAAGCTCAGGCCGCCGACATCTACATACAACAAAGTGTTAGCACAATAACACGATGTCGAAGCAAGAAACAACGAAAATTCAGCTGAAAAGAGTACTTGAGAGGGACTTAGCAATCGAGAAAAGCTGTTCCTCGAGCAACTTCTCCCTCTCGGCATTGGAGGAGTGCAAGTCCTCCTCACGCTTTCGCAAGTCCCCTCACGCTTTCGCGACTCCTCTAGGGCCGCAATTGCTTCATCATGACTCTTCGTCGCCACGGTAAGCGTCTTTTTCAGTGAAGCAGCATGACGTAGAAGTTCGTTATGCTCAACTGCAAAGAACATGACGTATCATCAATCGAATCTTGAAACTTCACCAAGACAAAGACAAAGGCAAAACTAACCTTCAACAATGCGATGGCGATTGTCCAGTCGCGCAGCTGTCGACCCATGTACAGGACTTGCTCTGCCAGGCGAGGAACTTCCTTCACGATGAGCTGCATTAGAAGAAAACAAGGTTCAGCAATAGCACCAAGTATATATTCGACTGACAAAACAGCAAAGAGACGCTTACATGGTCCTCTAGAGACTCCGAGGATGACTGTCGCGCAGTCATCCGGGCAACCACCTGGTGTCCCCCAGCATGCGGGGAACTCGATGAGTTGTGCCCGAAGTGGGCCACCAACGGAGGAGAGAAAGATCATTCGGCCACTTCCTTAGCCTTGGAGTCTGCGACTCCAGATTCTTTCACAAATTGGATGTCGCCAGAAGACGACAAGGCCGCTTGACTACCAAACACATCCAGCAAAAACCTCATGGAACGCAACTCCAAAAAAGAAACCAAGGAAAAGTCATGAACTCACCAGTCAAATTTATCTAGGTCGAAGGATTACTCCTCTGACTCCGACGACTCCTTTGGCAGTTGCAGCTTCTTCTGGGCAGGAGGAGCCATGGAGCGCACAGGAACAGTGGTGATTGGCTCCTCTGCAACAATAGAAGGGCCTTATGGCATTGTCGGCGACGAGGCATCCGAATCCTCGCTGTGGGAATGCTTGCGAGTGTCTAGGTCGCTGGACTCGGGGGCTCCCTCCTCCTCTTTGATTGGGACGGTTGACTCCGACTCGTCCTCTTCATCCACCTCGTGAGGGATAACCCCTTCAGGACGAGGGGGAAAATTGGGAGACACCTTCCAGTCCTACATTCAGAAGATACAATATTATATATCACAGCATCATAAAAGGCAACCAAAAACGAAAGCTACTTCGTCATACAATTCTACCTCAGGAGGAGGGTTTCAGGCGTCGAAAGGAGGCACGACTGGTTCGCCTGGGAGAACCTCCTTGGTGGTGTATTTGGTCACCATTCGCACCCTCTTATCAACCTCACCCGCAGAAATGCCATCGGCAGGTACGCGAGTGGCATCATTCGCACCAACCCAGTGGAACATGGGGTGGACTCTGGCCTGCAGAGGCTGGACACGACGGTGCAACCATGTGCGAATGAGGGAAGCGCCTCCCTCTTCTTTGCCTATGCGACTCTCGAGGTCATAGACGCGCTTATACAGCACCTCCGTTTCCTCGGACTCGCCAGGCATCACGATATTCTTCCAAGAGTGCCTCCTCTTGCACGGCGTCACGGGATCGAAGGGCACGAGTCCGTAGTGCTCTCCATCGGCCTTCTGGTCACGGATGTAGAACCACTTTTCTCTCCACCCTTGGACGGATGCAGTGAGCTTGATATCAAAGTAAGTGGCGAAAGAGTCGACGTGGATTCCGTAGCCTCCTACATCGTAGACTACCGAACCGGACGCCGACTGGCGTTTCAGCTTAAAAAGGCTCTTAGGACTCAACCAGGCACTCGGGGGGCTACTCCCATAGGGAGCGTTGGTCGCGCACCCTCTGATTATTTGTACACCGTACTGTGTTGATAACATCCACACTTGAATTCTATGGCGACTCTGCCTCACATTTTCCCTACAAAGATATTACGTCTCCTGGGCCACCCGAATCATCTCCACGATGATAAAAAATTCGGATGCCGCGCTTACAGCGTGAAGATAAGACCCGAGTAAGGCCTGGCAATGCATTTTCTGCGCACTACCAGAAACTTATCCGTTCCTGCAGGTACGATGAACATGCCTTGACGGACGTGTCGAGTTCTTACACTTATACACTGGAATATCGACTCCTGTAAGACCTCCACGGCCTGAGTCGAATTACGCCAGCACTTTTCTGAATTCGAGTCCGGGGACTCGAGTTTGAGTAGATTGCGTTGTTTTGCCCTAAGGCAGTTAACTGATACCGATACATCAGAAAAATCAGGCACGTATATCAACAATCCCTATGACATAAACTGAACACTCAAAAATATACTCGGTCATGCACTCGAAAGACTTCATAAAGTCCCCAATCGAATCTGCGATTCCACTGGATACTCGGGGGCTACTGACATGGGTATAACCTATAGGTATTCGAGTTTGGTATATACAGTCCAGATACAGCGGAAGCCCACGGTGTTGCCAAGGCCCAATGGAGAATTCGAGTGGCCCATGGATTCTCAATTGCTTAAGATAGAAAGTTCAAAGGGAAAACCCTAATCTGTAACCGACTCGATCTGCTACCCGAGACCTAGCCTATCTATATAAAGGCTAGGAGGGTGCAGCGAGGAGGACACGTGCAACCGTAGTTTCCACAACTCTAGCCAGATTGCATCTGCGCACCCCTATAATCTTCAATTCCTTCGTTAATTCCAAGAGCAGACAAGCAGGAGTAGGGACCTCTACGAGGCCTGAACCTGGGTAAAACTTGCGTCTATGTGTGCTTGTTTGCTAGCCGACTGATGCCTCCAGCGCTCCCTCCTTTTCCAAAACCCAAGTCCATAACAATGGGCATTGGCGAGTTAAACCCTCGTCACCTTCTGTTGCTCAAATCGAAAAGTGTTAAACTAACGAAAGTTAGATAACAACCTGGGGCAGAAGCACAAAAAATCATGCCTCAAAATGGCGTACAAAGATTTTACAAGAATTTTGACAGTGAAGCACAAAAATCTGTTTTGGGACAGCAACTTTCCAAAGCATTACTTCTCTCTCATTAGAGGTTACTCTTGGCACAAAAAGCAAATAAAAAGGATAAGGAGCGGTTATTACAGAGGTAATAACTTCCAAGACTCATCTAAAACTTTTGGGTTATCTCCCAATAAGTACTTTTATTTACCGCCTTTAAGTTAGGCATAAGAAGCAAGAAAAAGGATCAAGTGTTCTCAAATGAAGAAGCATTAAAACCAAATTTTGTTTTCATAGGAGAAGCAAAAGGAATCTTCTCTCTCTTCTTAGGGAAGTGTTCTATACCTATCTTGAGTGGGAATTGATATTTAATGGTGCCTTCTTTCATATCAATAATGGCACCAACAATTCTAAGAAAAGGTCTTCCCAAAGTAATAGGACAAGAAGAATTGCATTCAACATCCAAAACATAGGAATCAACGGGGACCTATGCATTGTTAACCATAATAAGAACATCATTAATACTCCCCATGAGTTTCTTTTTAGCATTATCATCAAGTGGGACATTTAAATAGCAATCTTCCAATGGTGGCAAATCAAGCATTTCATAAATCTTTCTAGGCATAATAGAAACACTACTATCAAGATCACATAAAGCTTTGAGATCAAAATCATTCACTTTCATATTAATCATGGGTTCCCAACCATCTTCTAGTTTCATAGGAATAGAAGCTTTATGTTTCATCTTTTCTTCTTTAATTTTTATGAGAGCATCAGTAATGTGTTTTGTAAAGGCCATATTCATAGCACTAGCATTAGGACTTTTACCAAGCTTTTGTAGGAACTTAATTACTTCAGAGATATTGCAACCATCAAAATCAAAATCATAATTATCATCTAAAGTAGTAGAGATATTACTAGCTTCAACACTAGTGGTAGTGATAGTAGAAACACTCATATTGCTAGCAATTTCATCTTCTCTTTCCCATTTAGCATGCAATTCAGCTAATAGTCTAACATTCTCATCAATTCTAACTTGTATGGCATTAGTAGCAGCAAAGGGATTTTCAATAGTTTCAGGTTTAGCAGCCATTTTATTAAAAGAAGATTGTGCTTCAGCCAATGATGCTATGTTTCTTTCAGCATTAGAGAGTTTCTCATCAATAGTTTTACTGAAAGTAGTTTGTTTGCTAATCTTCAACACCAGGACTGGGTTCGTCAGCCAGTCCGGGTGGTACACTTCCATGATGAACCCGGCTGCAAGGACTATGGATCCCGGTCCTTGTCTTAAGGAGGGCCACATCGAGTGAACTATGGATCCCGGTCCTTGTCTTTTACATACAATCTATAAATTGTTTACTGCTTTGTGTTACTTTCTGCAAACTTTTACTTCTTTCCATTCGATACATTTAATCCTTTGTTTTCCACAAAACAGGGTGAGATTGACAACCTCATCGCAAGTTGGGGACAAAGTTCTGTGGTTGTGTTGTGCAGGTCTCCACGTTGCTACTAGCACCGGTAGTGCGCCCTGCCGATGCTCAGCTAGCAACACCTTTGGGGTGTTTCCTTGCTCCTACTAGTTCGATTAAACCTTGGTTTCATAACTGAGGGAAACTTGCTGCTGTGCTCATCATACCTTCCTCTTGGGGTTCCCAACGAGCTCTACATCAACACCGCACCAGCACTTTTCTGGCGCCGTACATTGAGCCATCAGATTCCAAGCTGGAAACAACACCTTGGAGGTGTTTCCTTGATCCTACTGGTTCGATAACCTTGGTTTCATAACTGAGGGAAACTTACTATTGTGCTCATCATACCTTCCACTTGGGGTTCCCCAATGAGCTCGACATCAACCACGAGCCAGCAAGTATTTTTCTGTCGCTGTTGCCAGGGAGTCAAGGACATCTTCACAAGGGGAGCCCCTCATAACCAATCTCTTTACTTTGTTTTATTTGTTTTGCTTAGTTTATTTTTTCTTTGTTTGCTTGTTTCTTTGTCAAAAACACACACAAAATAGTTGTACTATTTTTCTCTCTTTATTAAAAACACAAAAAAATGACTACTCTTGAAAACACTAAGTTGTGTGACTTCACTAGCACCAACAACAATGATTTCATGTGCACACCTATTGCTCCACCTGTTCTTGAAGCTACTTTCTTTGAAATTAAACCTGCTTTACTCAATCTTGTTATGAGAGAACAATTTTCTAAAATTGGTACTGAAGATGCTGATGCTCATCTAAATAATTTTGTCGAACTTTGTGAGATGCAAAAGCATAGGGATATAGATGGGGATATTATTAAGCTTAAATTGTTTCCTTTATCTTTGAGAGGGAATGCTAAAGAATGGTTGCAATCCCTAACTAGGAATAGTATTGATTCTTGGACTAAATGCAAAGATGCTTTCATTGGAAAATACTATCCTCCTGCTAAGATTATATCTATGAGAAGTGAAATAATGAAGTTAAAACAATCTGATAATGAACATGTCGCTCAAGCTTGGGAAAGAATGAAATCTTTGGTAAAGAATTGTCCCACTCATGGACTAACTGCTTGGATGATTATCTAAACCTTTTATGCAGGATTGAACTATTCTTCAAGAAATCTATTGGATTCTGCTGCTGGAGGTACCATTATGACCATTACTTTGGTTGCTGCAACAAATCTTCTGGATAATATGATGGTTAACTATTATGAATGGCACACTGAGAGAGCTCCACAAGGTAAGAAGGTAAATTCCGTTGAAGAGACCTCTTCCTTGAGTGATAAAATTGATGTTATTATGTATATGCTTGTTAATGGGAAAGCTCATATTGATCCAAATCATGTTCCTCTATCTTCTTTGGTTTCTCAAGATGAGCAAGTTGATGTGAACTTTATAAGAAATAATAATTTTAGCAACAACGCCTACAGGAATAACTTTGGTAATAATAACTATAGGCCATATCCTCCCAACAATGTTAACGCTTATGGAAATTCCTACAACAATAATAGGAGTGCACCCTCTGAGCTTTCCCATTAACAAGCATATACATAATAACATCAATTTTATCACTCAAGGAAGAGGTGTCTTCAACAGAATTTACCTTCTTACCTTGTGGAGCTCTCTCAGTGTGCCATTCAGAATAGTTAACCATCATATTATCCAGAAGATTTGTTGCAGCAACCAAAGTAATGGTCATAATGGTACCTCCAGCAGCAGAATCCAATAGATTTCTTGAAGAATAGTTCAATCCTGCATAAAAGGTTTAGATAATCATCCAAGCAGTTAGTCCATGAGTGGGACAATTCTTTACCAAAGATTTCATTCTTTCCCAAGCTTGAGCGACATGTTCATTATCAGATTGTTTTAACTTCATTATTTCACTTCTCATAGATATAATCTTAGCAGGAGGATAGTATTTTCCAATGAAAGCATCTTTGCATTTAGTCCAAGAATCAATACTATTCCTAGTTAGGGATTGCAACCATTCTTTAGCATTCCCTCTCAAAGATAAAGGAAACAATTTAAGCTTAATAATATCCCCATCTATATCCCTATGCTTTTGCATCTCACAAAGTTCGACAAAATTATTTAGATGAGCATCAGCATCTTCAGTACCAATTGTAGAAAATTGTTCTCTCATAACAAGATTGAGTAAAGCAGGTTTAATTTCAAAGAAAGTAGCTTCAAGAACAGGTGGAGCAATAGGTGTGCACATGAAATCATTGTTGTTGGTGCTAGTGAAGTCACACAACTTAGTGTTTTCAAGAGTAGTCATTTTTTTGTGTTTTTAATAAAGAGAGAAAAATAGTACAACTATTTTGTGTGTGTTTTTGACAAAGAAACAAGCAAACAAAGAAAAAATAAACTAAGCAAAACAAATAAAACAAAGTAAAGAGATTGGTTATGAGGGACTCCCCTTGTGAAGATGTCCTTGACTCCCTGGCAACAGCGACAGAAAAATACTTGCTGGCTCGTGGTTGATGTCGAGCTCATTGGGGAACCCCAAGTGGAAGGTATGATGAGCACAACAGTAAGTTTCCCTCAGTTATGAAACCAAGGTTATCGAACCAGTAGGATCAAGGAAACACCTCCAAGGTGTTGTTTCCAACTTGGAATCTGATGGCTCAATGTACGGCGCCAGAAAAGTGCTAGTGCGGTGTTGATGTAGAGCTCGTTGGGAACCCCAAGAGGAAGGTATGATGAGCACAGCAGCAAGTTTCCCTCAGTTATGAAACCAAGGTTTAATCGAACTAGTAGGAGCAAGGAAACACCCCAAAGGTGTTGCTAGTTGAGCATCGGCAGGGCGCACTACCGGTGCTAGTAGCAACGTGGAGACCTGCACAACACAACCACAGAACTTTGTCCCCAACTTGCGATGAGGTTGTCAATCTCACCGTGTTTTGTGGAAAACAAAGGATTAAATGTATCGAATGGAAAGAAGTAAAAGTTTGCAGAAAGTAACACAAAGCAGTAAACAATTTATAGATTGTATGTAAAAGACAAGGACCGGGATCCATAGTTCACTCGATGTGGCCCTCCTTAAGACAAGGACCGGGATCCATAGTCCTTGCAGCCGGGTTCATCATGGCAGTGTACCACCCGGACTGGCTGACGAACCCAGTCCTGGTGTTGAAGATTAACAAGACCAGGCGCATGTGTATCGACTACACCAGCCTGAACAAGGCGTGCCCGTAAGGTCTATTCGCATTGCCCCGTATCGATCAAGTCATCGATTCCACGGCCGGCTGCGATTTTTTGTCTTTTTTAGATTACTATTCCGGTTACATCAGATCCGGTTAAACCCGGGTGACTAGATTAAGACATCATTTATCACCCCTACGGGGCTTTCTGCTATGTAACCATGCCTTTCAATCTGAAGAATGCAGGCGCTACCTATCAGCGCTGCATGCAGAAGTGCTTGCACTCACAGATCGGCCGAAACGTGCACGCCTATGTGGACGATGTGGTCATCAAGACCAAGGAGAAGCGCACCCTCCTCGAAGATCTGGGAGAGACATTCGGTAACCTTCGGCAGTACCAGATGAAGCTGAACCCAGAGAAATGCATCTTCGGAGTCCCATCCGGCCAGCTACTCGGTTTCCTCGTATTGCAATGAGGTATTGAGGCAAATCCGGAGAAGATCGCGGCCACCGAAAGGATGCAGCCGCCCAGGAGCCTGCCTGGAGTCCAGAAGTTCACCAGATGTCTGGCCTCCCTCAGTCGTTTCATCAGCCGACTGGGGGAGAAGGCACTCCTATTGTACCAGCTGATGAAGAAGACGGACAAGTTCTCCTAGACTTCGCAAGCCGACGCTGCATTTCATGACCTCAAGCGCATGTTGTCCACATTGCCAGTTCTAGCCACGCCGGCTAGCAAGGAACCGATGTTTCTCTATATAGCAGCCATTAGCTGGGTCGTCAGCGTTGTCCTGGTGGTGGAACACCCCGAGGAAGGCAAGGCTCAGCCGGTTCAGAGGCCCGTCTACTACCTCAGCGAGGTCCTCTCCCTCTCCAAGCAGAACTACCCCCACTACAAGGATAGCTGCAACCAAACCGGCTATCGTCAAAAAAAGAGATGATTCCGGATGAAGCAAACTTACTCTGGGAGGTTCCATTGGTGGCAGCAAGCTTCTGCTCCATGGACCGATACCAGCCGGCTGTGGCCTCGAGTAGCCGGATCTCCTTCACTGCTAGTTCAAGGGTGGTGGCGAGATCCGTCAGCGAGGCGGCGGAGTAGGCGTCGTCATCCACGGCGTTGGCGGCTAGGGACTCCTTCGCTGCGACCACCGCTGTCCTCCACTCCTCCCCCGGCTCGTCCTCGGAGTTGTCATCACCGACAAACACGAGCTCCTTGCCGGTTACCGCCCTCCGTGTTCCTGCAGAAGAGCCATCCCCGCCCTGCGAGGTGGCCTCAACCGTTTCCGGCTGGACCACCACGTTCGGCTGAGGACCCTCTGCTCCGGCTGAGGCAGCCGGTTCAGCTCGAGGTGGCGGCGGAGGCGGTGCCTCGGAGGAAGGAGGGGCGGAGATAGACGTGGCCAGAGCACGGGGGTGGCGACCCAGTCGGGCTCGCGCCGGGCTCGCGGCTCCAAAGGAGACCAGCATGCTGAAAAAATAGAAGAAGAGAAGAAGGAAAAAGAAGCAAATAAGCCAAAGGCAAAAAGGGAGAAAACAAAAGAAACAGAAGATGGTAAAGGAACCCGGAGAAAAGACGTACCCCTGAACAACCGGGGGCGGCCCTTTCTTCCGGCCAAGACGACTCGGCGGAAAGGCGGTCCGGCTCCTCTTGGGGGCCGGCTCCTCCACAGCAGGCCGGCTGGCGCTGGAACGACCGGGGGCTTGCCGGCTGGCCCGACCTGCTAAGTCAACAATCCGGTTGAGTAGTGTGCGACGATGTCAGAGGCCCACTCTTTGTCTCTGCTATAAACCGCAACCCGGCTGTCCGGCTAGCAAGAGCAAAAGCCCGAGGCATCCCGCATGAAAAACCGGGAGGAGATGCGACAGATCGGGCGTCCCGGCCTCACAACTAGCTTAAGACAATCCGACCGCTAAGCCGTCAGTACTGTGCGCAATGTACTGTTAGATCCCTTCGATTTCGGCCGCAGAGCACAACCCGGCTGCCCGGCAAGGATGCAGCGAAAATAGCAGAGCACACGGGAAAACGACTAAGTGTACAGAAAGGCACAAGCTAGTTTTCAAAAAACAAATCCGCCTTCCGGCTAGAGTTTAGCAGACTAACCTATTAACGGGTGAAATGTATGTGTACGTACATATTTTCGTACGACTACTTCGAGTCAGAATTCAGGAAGAAAAGAAGAAGAAGATTCGAAGTCCTTACCTTCATCAAGCGCTCTGAATATCGGGGGCTACACCCACTAGGTGCGCTCGCGTGCCCCCAGTGGAATCTTGTAGTTTCCCGACCGGCTATGGGCGATTAGCCTGATATTTCGAGCCTAGGTGAGGGCAAGGGCAGGAGCAAGAGAAGAAAAAGGTTCGAAGTACCTGGCTACGCTAGCTACTCCGAATCTCAGGGGCTACACCCAGTGGGTGCGCTGGCGCGCCCCCACTGGAATTGCAGGTCCCCCGGCTAAAGGCGTTCCGCCGAGTGAAGTTAGCCGGATGAAGTCTGCCGACAAATATTGAAAGGACATGCAAAAATAACACAAGTTGAAGGCAAACCAAATTCGTCCAGATTGACATTAAAAGGAAGGGGGAGACAAATCTCCCATAAGTTTACCCGGCGCCAGAAGCAGCCGGTATAGCCAGACAAGTTTTAAACAAGATAAAACAAAATAAATACACCCGGCATCACAGGGTCATAGCTAAGCGGCAGGGCCCTTGCCGTGCGGAGCGCCTTGGCTGGCAGCAGTCTCAGGCAGCGGAGGAGGCACAGCAGTCGACCGGGTTTCGGCGTCGCCATCAGCCGGCTGCATCGGGGCTTCCGCATCCGGAGTGCCGATGGACTCCGAGTTGGTGAGCACCTCGTCGGGATCCACGTAGTCCGCGATCTTGATGGCGGAGGCCCGGAGCTCCGGATGGGCCTGGAGGATGGCGGCAAGGTCGGCGCCGGCACGGAAACCCCCGTCAATCTTCTCGACGCAGGCGTCCTTGTACAACGAGAGTATGAGGGCCAAGGCCATCTCAGCCCTGCCTCGCGCCGCCAAGTCTCGTAGACAGTCCACGGCAGCCGGCACCTCCCCCACCTTCGCGGCTAGCTACGCCATCAGCTCCGGGACCAGGGCATCCGACCACTGAAAGGAGAAGATGGCTTGCCCCGCCTGACGGAGCTTGGCGGCTTCCTCGCTAAGACCGACGACGAGCTCCTGGGCCGTCAGCTGCGCTCCCAGCCAGTTCTCCTGCAGCCGGTTGTACGCCAGCAGGTCTATGCCGGGATAAAAGGCTGTCAGAAAAAAGATAGTCAGATCTGGCTACCGGATCCGGAAGGGCAAAGGAGACGGAAAATGGAGCTTACCCTTAACCGTGTGCCCGACTTGCATCAGCTCTTCCACCAGGGCCTTCTCCTTCGTCGCCAGCCGCTTGATTTCCTTCTCTTGGTCCTTGTTCTGGGCCTCGAGAAGGTTGAAGGCATCGATTCGGCTGGCGATCGAGGCGTCGCGCTTTTTGACGGTGGCCTCCAGACCGTCCACCTTTGTGTGCCAATCCTTGTTCTGCAGCCGCAGAGTGGAGTTGGATTTGCTCAGCCGGTTGTTCGCCTTCTTCAACCGATCGATCTCGCGCTGAGCGCACACAAGGATAGCTGCAACCAGACCGGCTATCGTCAAAAAAAAGAGATGATTTTGGATGAAGCAAACTTACTCTGGGAGGTTCCGTTGGCGGCAGCAAGCTTCTGCTCCAAGGACCGATTCCAGCCAGTTGTGGCCTCGAGTAGCCGGATCTCCTTCACCGCCAGTTCAAGGGTGGCGGCGAGATCCGTTAGCGAGGCGGCGGAGTAGGCGTCGTCATCCACGGCGTTGGCGGCTAGGGACTCCTTCGCTGCGACCACCGCTGTCCTCCACTCCTCCCCTGGCTCGTCCTCGGAGTTGTCATCACCGACAAACACGAGCTCCTTGCCGGTTACCGCCCTTCGTGTTCCTGCAGAAGAGCCATCCCCGCCCTGCGAGGTGGCCTCAACCGTTTCCGGCTGGACCACCACGTTCGGCTGAGGACCCTCCGCTCCGGCTGAGGCAGCCGGTTCAGCTCGAGGCGGCGGCGGAGGCGGTGCCTCGGAGGAAGGAGGGGCGGAGATAGACGTGGCCAGAGCGCGGGGTGGCAACCCAGTCGGCGCTCGCGCCGGGCTCGCGGCTCCAAAGGAGACCAGCATGTTGAAAAAATAGAAGAAGAGAAGAAGGAAAAAGAAGCAAATAAGCCAAAGGCAAAAATGGAGAAAACAAAAGAAACAGAAGATGGTAAAGGAACCCGGAGAAAAGACGTACCCCTGAACCACCGAGGGCGGCCCTTTCTTCCGGCCAAGATGACTCGGCGGAAAGGCGCCGGTCCGGCTCCTCCACAGCAGGCCGGCTGGCGCTGGAACGACTGGAGCCACTCCCGCCAGCGCCAGACGGGCTGGAGTCGCCGTCCGTCACAAGGCGTTGTGCCGGATCGGAGGCCGGCGCAGCCTCTTCCTCCTCGTCAACCTCCGCGTGGGGATCAACGGCCGACTCGTCGTTCCGGCTGGGGAACACGTCCCCATCCCTGTCCGACTCCTCGCCAGACCGTCAAGCGCGTGGCTTAGGAAAGTCAGGCGTGAACGTCTCAAGGGGGCGTCGCCCCCCCTCATGAAGGATGCAAGGGAAGATCTGCCGAATACAAAAGATTAGTCGGATAAAAGATAAAAGAAGGGCAAGAGATACAAAAGAAAATTCCGGCTAGAAGGACCTACCCGGGGCGCGCGGTTGTCACGACTGTAAGGGGCCAGCCCGAAGGACCAGCCTTCCGGCATCCGCTCCTTGGAGATCGTCCACACCCACTCCTTCATGTTGTGGTAGCAGGGATGGTGGCGCGACAGCCGAGTCGGGTCCAGCCGGCCGGAGTAGAAGCACATCTTGTGCACTCGCTGATGCAACGACATCATCAGCCGGGACAGCCAGCTGAGAGTGATGTCCAGGCCAGTTAGCCGGCAGGTGACGAGGGAGCGCATGCATTGCAGCATCGCATCCAACTCCGCCTTTTCATCGTAGATCTTCAAGTCCCAGTGCTGCCGGCTGGGCTCCACGTCCTAGAACGCCGGAAGGTTGATCCGGTCCATGTTGGTGCGGTTCTGGACATAGAAGTATGACTGCTGCCACAGTCGTACCGTGTCGTGCAGCCGGAACTTCGGGTAGCCGGTCTGCGCACGAGAGTAGATGGAGGCACCGCCACAAAAGATTAGCGGGCCCTTCGTAAACTACACCTGCGGCCGCACTCAAAAGAGCCGGCAGAAGAGCCCGAGATCCGGCTGGATCCCGAGGTAGCTCTCGCAGAAAGCCATGACGTGCGCCAGCATGCCGATTGCATTGGCGCCGAGATGGTGGAAGTGGAGGTCGCAGAAGGCAAGGAAGGTGAGGAAGAACGGGTGTACCGGCAACGCAAACCCGCGTGCCAGGTGCGAGAGGAAGATCACCCGTTCTCCCTCCGCCGGATGCGACGACACCTCCCCCGTTGGCGCGAGCTGCACCTCTACTTCCTCCTCCGACGGAAGGATGTGGGTGGCGCGGTACTTTTGGATGTGGTCCTCCGTGACGGAGGAGCCACACCAAGCTCCGCGCTCGGCTCCCATTTCTGGCTCGCAGGGAGACGTGGCGGCAGATGATTGGCGGTGGCCCGTACCGCCGCCGACGACAAACGGGCGGCGCGACAGGCTACAGCTACAACGGCGACGAGGTGCGAAAGGCAGGAGCGCAGAGGAGAAGGGAAGGCAACTGGGAGTAGGGGAAGTGAAGGAGAAGAACTGCCCCCCAGGCGCCCCTTTAAAGGACCGGAAGGGCAACCGTCCGAGGCGCCACACGGCATCCATCGAGAGGATCCCCACCCCAACCGCCGCTCCAGATCCCGTGTGTAGACGCGAGGTGCGCAGAAGATCCCGGGGCAAGAACCGAAGCGTCAGGCGGAAGTTTCTCGAGGCGACGTGCGACGGGATGTTCCACTTCCCGCCGCAGAGCAATGATGGCGCATGCGCGCGTGGCCGGCATTAGCAGTGACGTCACAGGTAGCGCAACCGCCAGGCGTAGACGGTCAGAAATTCAAACGAAGAAGGAGCGCGCACACATTTCACCTAAGGGCGAAATCTACACGCGCTCTGGGGCTAGTGTCGGGGGATGACCTCCGGATACCGAAACCAGACAAGAAATACGGTAGTCGGATCGCGTCCGGCTGGTTAAGCGCAGCCGGACATAGCAAGTCAACCGGCTACTATGAGGTAGCCGGAACGACAAGAAGCAGCCGGCTACAGCAGCGTAGCCGGAACCAATCAAGGAGACATGGCGACGTGCGGAACAGGGCGCGGTACGCCTTGTACGACGACAAGTCTTGCAACTACTCGGCCATACCGAAGACTTTATGGGGATGACGTGGGAACAGTCGCCCGGTGCTAACGAGAGGCTCACACGGCGTTCACTGTACCCACGACAGCCATACCGCTCGTACTCTGATGGAACACGGTTGTACCGGATACTATAGATGACCAGCCGGCTGGGACCCACCTGTGGGGCCCGCTAGTCGGATTGGCCAGCGAAACCGTTGCCTCTCTGCCTATATAAGGAGAGGCAAGGTTCTCATAGCGGGGGTTGGTCTCAGTGCATTTAAGACAGTAGCTAGAGAATACAGCTCGAGGAGCACTTGTAGCTCGTATATTGTTCATAGTCAGATCGGCAAGAGTAGGAGTTTTACCTCACCACGAGGGCTCCAAACCTGGGTACTTCTTGCGTCCAGCTACGCTTGCTCGTATCCAATCCCGCCTGCGGACGCCGTCCATAGCTTCCCTACTAGTCCCCACACCTCTATCTAACCTTCTTAGGTACTGCCGTTTCCAATACAACGACATATTCTTTTCACAAACTACATATGGATCCACCAATGTCATTGAATGTGTGTTCTTTTCAAAAACCACAGCTAGAGTCATTGAATGTTAGTTCTTTTCACAAACCACATATGGATCCACTAGAGTCATTTCATGTGTTCTTTTCATTAACCATAGTTAGAGTCATTGCATGTTTGTTCTTTTCACAAACCACATATGGATCCACCAGATTCATTGCATGTATGTTCTTTTCACAAACCACATATGTATCCACCAGTGCCATTGAATGTGTGTTCTTTTCACAAACCACTAAGGATCCACCAGTGTCATTGCATGTGTGTTCTCCTCACAAACCACATACGGATCTAGTAGAGTCATTGTAGGTGTGTTCTTTTCACAAACCACATATGGATCCACCAGAGTCATTGTATTGCCTGTTCTTTTCATGAACCACAGTTAGAGTCATTGCATGTCTATTCTTTTCATTAACCACAACTAGAGTCAATGCATGTCTGTTCTTTTCAAAAACCACATATGGATCCACCCGAGTCATTTTATTGCATATTCTTTTCATAAACCACATTTAGAGTCATTGCATGTGTGTTCTTTTCATTAACCACAACTAGAGTCAGTGCATTTCTATTCTTTTCACAAACCACATATGGATCCACCAGTGTCATTGAAATGTGTGTTATTTTCACAAACCACATATGGATCCACCAGTGTCATTGAATGTGTATTCTTTTCACAAACCACATATGGATCCAGTAGACTCATTGCATGTCTGTTCTTCTCAAAAACCACATATGGATCCACTAGAGTCATTGCATGTGTGTTATTTTCATGAACCACATATGGATCAACTAGTGTCACATGTCTATTCTTCTCACAAACCACATATGGATCCACCAGAGTTCATTGCATGTCCGTTCTTTTCATAAACCACATGGATCCACCAATGTCATTGCATGTGTGTCCTTTTTAGAAACCACATGGATCCACCAATGTCATTGCATGTGTGTTCTTTTAGTAAACCACAGCTAGAGTCACTGGATGTGTGTTCTCTTCATAAACCACGTATGGAAACAGCTAGAGTCATTGCACGTGAGTTCTTCTCACAAACCACATATGGATCCATGAGTGTCAGTGAAATGTGTGTTCTTTTCACTAACCATAGCTAGAGTCATTGCATGTCTGTTCTTTTCACAAACCACATATGGATCCACCAGAGTTCATTGCATGTGTGTTCTTTTCACGAACCACATATGGATCCACCAGAGTTCATTGCATGTCTGTTCTTTTCATAAACCACATGGATCCACCAATGTCATTGCATGTGTGTTCTTTTCATAAACCACATGGATCCACCAATGTCATTGCATGTGTGTTCTTTTAATAAACCAAAACTAGATTCACTGGATGTGTGTTCTCTTCATAAACCACATATGGAAACTGCTAGTCATTGCATGTGAGTTCTTCTCACAAACCACATATGGATCAATGAGTGTCAGTGAAATGTGTGTTCTTTTCATTAACCATAGCTAGAGCCATTGCATGTTTGTTCTTTTCAGAAACCACATATGGATTCACCAGAGTTCATTGCATGTGTGTTCTTTTCACAAACCACATATGGATCCACCAGTGTTGATTGCATGTGTGTTATTTTCACAAACCACATCTAGAGTCATTGCATGTCTGTTCTGTTCACAAACCATAAATGGATTCACCAGAGTCATTGCATGTGTGTTCTTTCAATAAACCACACCTAGAGTCATTGTGTCAACACCCGGATTTTTAATCCCAGATGCCTGTTATGCCATACATCGCAATCCCAGGATTACAATTTTTGTGAGACATAACAGAATTAGTACCACAGTACATCATCCATTACAAACCATAATAAAGGTCTTACAAATAAACGATCTCATGATCCAGTCTTAATACAATCAAAGCAGTGGAAAGTAAACGTAGTAGGGGCTCCATCTTCAGGGTCACATTCAATGCTGACGATGAGATAGGATCCTAGTTGTCATAGACCTCCTGCTGTCCATCTTCCTAGCAGTCCTCCTCATAGTCTGGCCACGGGAATAGCCAGGGACAAGTAAGGTAGTTCTAGTAGGAATCTTAAGCTCTAGGTTTATTTGCAAAAAGGCAGTTTTACTTCATAAGAGTTCAAAAGTAAAGAATCTAATTTTATCACTTAAGTGGGAACCTAGTTTTCATATCCACAACCGTGTTGTGGACAAGTCAAAGTCATAGTTCAATTCACAAG
This sequence comes from Avena eriantha, assembly GCA_910589775.1. Taxonomy (NCBI): domain Eukaryota; kingdom Viridiplantae; phylum Streptophyta; class Magnoliopsida; order Poales; family Poaceae; genus Avena; species Avena eriantha. The sequence continues at coordinate 288,628,875 of OU342743.1, read as the reverse complement.
TCATTTTGAAAACATCTGACAATGGAACAGTATGGCCACTCCAACTGTCCATTGCTGGCTCGTGGTTGATGTCGAGATCGTTGGGGAACCCCAAGAGGAAGGTATGATGAGCACAGTAGTAAGTTCCCTCAGTTATGAAACTAAGTTTATCAAACCAGTAGGAGCAAGGAAACACCTCCAAGGTGTTGTTTCCAACTTGGAATCCTGCACAACACAACCACAGAACTTTGCCCCCAACTTACAGTGAGGTTGTCAATCTCACCGGTTTTGCTGAAAACAAAGGATTAAACATATTGTGTGGAAGAAAGTAATAGCTTTCAGAAAGTAAATAGAAACCAATAAACAGTTGTAGATTGATAGTAAAAGAAAGGACCGGGGTCCATAGTTCACTAGTGGGGATTCTCCTTAAGATAGATGACATGTTGGGTGAACAAATTACAGCGGGGCAATTGACAAACATCGAGAAAGCATACATGCATATACTAATTATCTTGACTCCTATGCGATTTGATTGGGCATTACAACATTATACATAGACCGTAATCCAACTGCATCTATGACTAATAATCCACCTTCAGGTTATCACCCGAACCCCCTCTAGTATTAAGTTGCAAGCAACATATAATTGCATTATGCATTGCATGTAAAGTAAACAATACGATTGTTCTATGAACAAAGTATTGCTGTTTTGTCCCTAGTAGCAACAACACATCTACTACGTTAGAGATTTCTGTCACTTCCCCAGATTACTAGAGGCATGAACCCACTATCGAGCATAAATACTCCCTCTTGGAGTTGCTAGCATCTACTCGGCCAAGATATCTACTAACAACGGAGAGCATGCAAGATCACAAATAACAAAGACATGATAGAATCAATAATCAATCTGAAATAGCATCTCAATATCCATCGGATCCGCGCAAACACAACATGTATGATTACAAATAGATGATCTTGATCATGAATGGAGCTCACAAGATCTAAACATGGTAGCACAAAGGAGAAGGACCAACCATCTAGCTACTACATGGACCCGTAGTCCAAGGATGAACTACTCACGCATCACACCGGAGGCAGGCATGGTGATGAAGAAGGCCTCCAGGGTGAATTCTCCCCTCCGACAGGGTGCCGGGAAGAGCTTCAGATCCCTCCCGATCTAGGGATGGAGATGCCGGTGGCTATAGACTCTTTCATGGATTTTTGATCGGGTCCTTAGGGTTTATGTATCGGAGGTAATATATAGGAGAAAGAGCAGGCCAAGGGGGTGCCCTAGGCGGCCACACCACCCCCTGGCGCAGGCTAGGCCTAGCCACGTGGCCAGGTTGTGTGGGCGGCCCCTGGCCCCTCTCCATCTCGTATTCTGGCTCCGTGCCCCCCATGGTGAAATATTGACTTTGGATTTTGTCCCCTCCAATTCCGAGAATATTCATTTTCTGACTTTCCTGGAACCAAAAACAGCAAAAAACAGGCAGCTGGCACTATGGCATCTTGTTAGTAGGTTAGTCCGAGAAAGTGCATAAAAATTACTCCAAAGTGTGGGCAAAACATAAGAAAGTAGATATAAACCAAATATGGAACATAAAAAATTATAGATACGTTTCCAACGTATCAACACCCCCAAGCTTAACTCCTGCTCGTCCTCGAGTACGTAAGTGATAAAAAGAAAAAATAATTTTTGAGGTGACATGCACCATCATAAACTTGATCAAAGTATTTGTAAACATTGATAGTTGGGATCATAGTACTTCAACATAGCATGAAAGATAAAGTTCTAACAATAAGACGTAGCAACTATGTTGTAACAATAAAAGGCACAAACAAAAGATTCATGAATAACAATGCTTTGCAAGACATTTGTTTATTTCACATAAAGAAAACATAGCATAGTGGCATTCAGCTTGTCCCTCACAATGTAGCAAATCATAATTGCATAGGACACCTTCAAAGTTTATAAGGGTAAATAGATACATATAGTTTAAGAACAAGCAATATCAAAGTTATGCATCAATCAATAAGTCTTGGGACAATGCACATTAAACTAAGAATGACCACTATGCTCTCTCAATAGGTGCATAAATGTAGAAGGTGGAGACTCAACATAAAAGTAAAAGAAAGACCTTCATAGAAGGAATCAGGGATTCAAGTTTCATGAAGAGCTTCCAAACATTATGGTACTTATTAGCTTTCAGCTCTCATTACCCCTATCATAAGCATATTTAGGTTAAAGTGACACAACTAAGAGCATATGCTTGACAAGTTATAAGTTGAAATCTCATGCCCCTTACTTACGAGTACCGAACCTCATGCTACTCAACTTCAGTCACAAGTAAGCTCTTTTCATTGTATGTACATATGTATCATAGAGAACCGCCAACGGGGTACCCCTTGCACATGATACAGGAGTTATCCCATAATCAAAATGACAAACCAATCATACAATGAGCATCTCAGTGATCTTTTTATTTTCTATTTGCATAGGTTTTTATTGAGGATGCTTCATATAGTTCTCATTATGGTTATGCTGCAAGTTTCCACCATGATTAGGCATGGCTTAGGCAAGCGGCCCAGGCGTTTCTCTAACACACATACAAACTCCATGATATTACAAGTTCCCGTTTTAGTTCACACCGTTAGGGTCCAGAAGCCAAAGAATCATGATATCAACGGAATAATAAGTGCAATGTTGAAAGTGTTCCCCATGATACATGGTTCTGCTAACTTCAACTTATAAAGCGCAAGCATATACGCAACAAAGATGGACGCAATGGTTCAAGATTATTAAGTGCAAGAAAGTAAAGTGTGCCATCAAGTTCGTGAGAGCTTTAATCACTAGTTTTCACATAATAAGTTTAATTCGGAAGGTAGATAAAAACATGAATATACTTGGAATAGCATATGCTATTAGGTAGGTATGGTGAACTCTTTGGAACAACTTGGTTTTATTTGGAGTTGGATGCATGAGTGGAACTCATACTTGGTTATGGAGACTAGCAAAAGACTAGGAGCCACCAACTAAGAGAGCAATAATGGCCATAATCATGCAAAGTGACAAAACATCATTAATTAAAGCATAAAGTGATATTACAATTCGAAACTAAAGGATCATAAAGGCTATGGTGACTTGGGATAGTCATAACATGGTGTGAGCATGCACCAAGTCAACCCAAATAAAGTATCAAAGGAGAATACCACAATACTATGCTTTAATATGCTAAAACAACGCATGATTCTTTCAAGGCACATTAAGCAATATCAATTGTTTATAACATGTCATGCTACAGCAAAAATCACTAAGTATAAAGCCAAAACAATATCAAGCATGACTTGACAAAGCATAGGCCACAGTCAAAAACAAGCTCCTTTTACCACTTAAGCATGAACTTTTCCTACTCTTTTCCAGACCAAACCAAACTATTTGAAAACTAATTTATGAAAGAGGGGGTCCAACCAATTTATTCAAGCAAACTAAGCAAACCAAGAAACGAAAAATGAAAAACAAAGACGCTCTAAGAACAACACAACTATGCATGACACAAAAAATGAAGTGTGTCGAAGAACTTGAGATTTTTATTGATGAAGAAGGGGATGCCTTGGGCATCCCCAAGCTTTGACGCTTGTACTTCTTGGATATTTCTTGGGGTGACACGGGTGGCATGGGTATACCCTACAGGTATTCGAGTTTGGTATATATGGTCTAGATATGGCGGAAGCCCACGGTGTTGCCAAGGCCCAATGGAGAATTCGAGTGGCCCATGGACTCTCAATTGCTTGCGAGACAAGAAGAAGCTTAAGATAGAAAGTTCAAAGGGAAAACCTTAATCTGTAACCGACTCGATCTGCTATCTGAGACCTAGCCTATCTATATAAAGGCTAGGAGGGGGCAGTGAGGAGGACACGTGCAACCCTAGTTTCCACAACTCTTGCCAGATTGCATCTGCGCACCCCTGTAATCTTCGATTCCTTCGTTAATTCCAAGAGAAGACAAGCAGGAGTAGGGACCTCTACGAGGCCGGAACCTAGGTAAAACTTGCGTCCCTGTGTGCTTGTTTGCTAGCCGACTGATGCCTCCAGCGCTCCCTCCTTCTCCAAACCCCAGTTCATAACAATGGGCATTGGTGAGTTAAAGCCTCGTCAATTGGCGCCGTCTATGGGAATTGGGAGTGCTGATGTCATGGCTTCTTCGGCCCCATCAACCGCTATCTACAACTCCGCAACAGTGGAGATTCGGTACCTCTTCGGGGCGTTTGACTTCACCGTCCACACGCTGGCCACTCGCCCAACTTTTGAGTCCGTGGGCGATGGAATCAGCATGCGATTGGGAGCTTCCACTTCTAGGTTGGTCAACTGGGCACGCTTCACATGCCTGACCAGCCGACGACACCCGCGATTGCTCCAGCATCGTGGTTCCCGCGATTGCTCCAGCATCGTGGTTCCCGCCACCAATCCACACCCTCAGCGAACTCAATGCCTCGGCAATAGCTGAGAGCACGGACAACGACAATAGTCGAGGATACGATCTGGGTGATCTAACCACTGAAGATGGAGCCTATGGCTCTGGATCTGAAAGTTGCGGGAGAAACAGCTGCCCCAACTACTTCATGTGCACCGTCATCAACGCAGGCGATACTACCGCCAATCGCGAAAATGTTGGCACCGGATCTGGCACCAGACCGCCCTACAGTAGCATGCCAAACGGCACCGGACCACCCAACGGCAGCATGCCCAACGGCGGCCCCACCAACGGTGGCCACGGCGCACCCGTCAACAATGGAGCGGCAGGAGAACCACCGACCATAGTGAATGAGCACACTGGAGAGTGCGTGGTGATCAAGCTGAACGACAACAAGTGGGCCCGTTGTCGAGAAGCTCTACGAGGCAATCCTCTGCCCCTCAACTCCCTGCAAGAATGCTGATGGGTTACCATTGGCTATTGAAGGAGGAATACATACGCCATCTACATGCAATCGCAAAACTCAAAGCGTGTAAAAAGGCGACGGACGAATCAAGGCTTCGACGAGCCAGGCCCTCCTCCCACAGAGGATCCTCCTCCAAAGGCAACGAGTACCTGGGCAACAAGAGAAGATGTCGACTAGCCCACCTCACCGTGGAAGAGCGCGTGGAAGCCGCGAAAGTCCTCAACTTCGGCTCCATGACGGTGGATACACGGGGCAACGTGCTCCCGAAGACGCCGCAAGCAGCGGTAATGGCGGCTACCATGTACCTCCTCAATAACTAGCCGCCAGTTGGAGATCCACGAGCTGCCATGCACCGATCTACGATCGCGGGCTTGGGGCTAGTCGAGGCGGCCCTCGACAAAGAGCCAAAGAAAAGCAAGGCTCTGGCAAAACATTACTCCTCGCGTTCGTCTAGCGACGATAGTCATGATCTGTCTTGGCGTCGCCGCTCACGGTGGCACGATCGCGACTACGATGCGCGCGATGACCTGACACAACGCAAAATCGAAAAATAAAGGGCAAGACGTGCTCGCTCGTCTGACTCAGAAGAGGACGAGACTGAGCTCTACGGCTCCATATGCTTCAGCACAGCCATCAGGCCGAAGCGAATGCCTAAAGGGTTCAAACTACCGTCAGAGAACCCAAAATTTGACGGTCTATAGGACCCGAAAATATGGTTGGAGGACCACATCTCCTCCGTCAGGCTACATGGCGGGAGTCAAAGCACGGCCATACAATGCCTGCAGCTACAACTGCAGCGCGCCGCTCGCGCATGGCTCAACAATCTCCCACGTAGATCCATTCGCAGCTGGGAAGAGCTGGTCTACAGCTTTGTGTGCAATTTCAAGGATACCTACAAAGGCCCGCATGAATCGAAGAGCTGAGAAGCTGCCAGCAAAAGTCGGGCCAATCACTATGCTCGTACATCCAGAGGTGGTACATCATCAAGAACTCTCCAGAAAACATCTCGGAGGACCACGCAATCGACGCATTCAACGACGGCGTTCACCGTATAGAGCTCAGTGAGGATTTGGGCCGCTCAAAGCCCAAAACAATTGACAACCTGATGGAATTCGCGAATCGGTAGCTTGACGGAGAAGACTCGGTGAAAAATCGTACCTACTCCAACGACGACGATGACCTTGGTCGCAAACGCGACTGCCGAAGCAAACGTCGCATGCACGTCTACGATGACCCCGACGAGGTCAACATGGTCGCAGCTGGCTACGCTGACAAGCGCAACCATAACCACAACACCGGATACGGCGACAGCGGAAAAACCACGCAGGTGTGGCAGCGCCGCACTCACGAAGAGGCACCCGCAACATCTATCAAGGAAAAACTGTCCGGGCCATGCAACATGCACTTCTACACCAACAAGCACGATGGAAAGAAGAAATCTAGCCACCTTCTCAAGGACTGACGCGAGTTCCTCAAACTCCACGAAGGCCTGGCCTGAATGAATCGTGACGCAGTCAACAAGGGTTATGGAGCCACTCCAGGCGCTGTGGCACATGGAGCTCCTCCACCGCCACCCAGACCACCACCACCCGCGGCCGCACCGGTCCAGCATCACAGAGGCGAGCCATACCCACGAGTCGTGGGCAACATGGGGATGATCCAAAAAGGGCATCCCTCAAATCAAGTGCAGAAGGCCAACACTCGCCAAGTCAACTTGGCAATAAACTCTCCACCTTCCACCAGTGAGCACCTCAGTGGAAGCGACTCCTGCATTACCTTTGACAGGCGTGACCACCCGCGCCAAGTTCCTCGTCTAGGCCACTGTCCCCTCGTACTCGAGGCGTAGATTGGGGGTTTCGACATGAGTCGCGTCTTCATGGATGGCAGCAGTGGCATTAACCTCATGTTCGCGAGTACCCTGCGGACGATGAGGATCCCTCTGATGTGTCTGCAAGTTTCAGACACGACGTTCCACGACATTGTCCCAAGGAAAGGCATATATCCCCTGGGAAAAATCAACCTCAATGTCATCTTCGGCACGCCACAAAACTTTTGGCGAGAGCGCATCGACTTTGAGGTCGTCGAATGGCCTTCACAATATCACTGCATCCTCGGACATGTCGCGTTCGCGAGGTTCATGGGAGTACCACACTACACCTACCTGCATATGAAGATGCCGGGTCCAAACAGCGTAATCACAATCAACGGCAATTTCGAGAGGTTCGACAACTGCGACAGGGAATTCAACAGAATCTCCCAGTCCTTCGGCATGCAGGAGGAATTCGCAAGATTAAAGGAGTCGATAGACAATAGTCTGCCTCCCCTGAGCAGGCCAAGTTCACCCGACATGTCCTTCGACTCGTCGGTGCACAGGAAGAAAGTCCAGGTCCACCCAACGGACCCGAAAAAGTCGACCCTCATCGCCAACAACTTGAGTTCTGCATAGGAACTCACGCTCGTCGAATTCCTCAGTGAGCACTGGGAGATCTTCGCCTGGTGTCCAGCGGACATGCCAGGAGTTCCCAGGGAATTCACCGAGCACTCACTCAACGTAAATCCCGACGGAAGGCCAGTCAAGCAGACAATTCGGGGATTGTCTGAACCAAGAGCAAAAGCAGTCGGAATGGATATCAACAGACTCCTCGATGCAAAATTCATACGCGAGATCAAGGAAAGCACTTGGCTCGCCAACACAGTGCTTGTGTCCAAAAAAGACACGGATATCCTGCGGATGTGCGTGGACTTCACCTCCTTGAATAATCACTGCCCAAAGGATCACTTCCCGCTGCTGCGAATCAACCAAATCATCGACTCTACCGCAGGATGTGAGCGTCTCTGCTTCTTCGACACCTACTCATGCTACAATCATACTCGAATGAAGGAGGAAGATCAGGAGAAAACGGCGTTTACGACGCCCTTAGGTGTGTTCTGCTACAACACAATGCCTTTCGGGCTAAAAAACGCAGGAGCCACCTATCAGCGGTGCATGCAGGCCTGCCTCAAGAACCAACTTGGTCGCAACATTCAAGTCTATGTTAATGACATCGTCATCAAAACAAAAGAGGAAGCCTCGCTAATCGACGATCTACGCGAGACCTTCGCCAACCTCGACCGCTACCGAATCAAGCTCAGTCTGGACAAATGCGCCTTCGGCATAACATCTAGGCAATTACTCAGGTATTTCATCTCCACGAGAGGGATCGAAGCAAACCTGAATAAAATAAAGGCCATACTGGCCATGGACAAGCCAATGAACGTAAGAGGCGTCTAGCAGCTGGCCGGGCGAATCACAGCGCTCAGTCGATTCATCAGACAAATTGCGAAAAGGCACTACCCTTCTACCAACTTCTCCGCAAAACTGACAAGTTCGAGTGGACAGACGAGGCACAAGAAGCCTTCGAAGACCTCAAACGTCTACTATCCACCTCGCTAGTACTAGTGACTCCACAAGAAAAAGAGCCGTTGTTGCTCTACATCTCCACCACCAACCAAGTGGTCAGCACAGTGCTTGTGGTGGAACGAGCCGAAGAAAAGAAGGTCCACGGAGTCCAGCGCCTTGTCTACTACCTCAGCGAGGTGCTCATGCCAACAAAACAGCGGTACCCGCACTCCCAGAAGCTGGCGTACGGCGTCTTCATGACATCCAGGCGACTGCGCCACTACTTCCAGGAGCACCCAATCGTGGTGGTCAACGAATCCCCGCTCGGGCACATCCTCAATAACCCTAATGCCACCGGGCGAGTCGCGCTTTGGGGAATTGAACTGTCTCCACGAGACATCACATACGAAAAGCGCGACGCGATAAAGTCACAAGTCCTCCCTGATTTCCTCGTGCACTGGATGGAGAACCAGCTCCCCGAAAAGCCAGATATGTCCTATCTCTGGACAATGCACTTCGATGCGTCCAAACGAAAGGACAGCGCTGGCACAGGTGTCATACTGACATCGCCCCAAGGAGACAAGCTGAAATACATTCTGCGAATGCAGTTCACCGCCTCCAACAATGAAGCTGAGTACGAGGCTCTAATCCATGTCATGCGGATGGCGAAAGCCTGTGGCGCCAAGAGGCTCATCATCTATGGCGACTCCAAACTAGTGGTCAACCAAACGATGCATGACTGCGATGCACTAAGCGACAACATGATCTCCTATCGCGATCTCTATGACACACTCGAAGGGGACTTTGATGGCTGTGAGCTACGACACGTAGACCGCGAAAGCAATGAAGAGGCTGACACACTCACCAACATTGGCTCCACCTGCGCCCCCATACCACCTGGGGTATTTCTCTAGCGCATCCGCGAACGCTCCATCAAGCCAAAGGATCCAGAGAAGAAAGAAAGCGCGTCAATGGACTCGGGGGGCTACGCCACCCAATGAGCCAATGGCATTTGATGACCTGGAGCTTGATACGTGACTCGAAGGACCAATGGGCGTCATGATGATCGAGCCATCTTGGACACAACCCTACATCACATATCTACTCAACAAGAGGCTGCCAGATGATCCGACTAATGTGCAACACATTGCACGATGATCCAAGCCATTCGCCATCATCAACGGCGAACTATACAAGCGCATCATCACAGGAGTGCTCCAACAGTGCATCTCCAACAGGGATGGAAGGGCCGTCCTCCTCGACATCCATGAAGGGACCTGCGGGGACCATGCTGGCAGTCGTGCCCTAGTCGCGAAATCTCTACGAGCCGGATTCTACTGGCCCAAGGCCATGCGCAACGCCAAGGACATCGTCTAGCGCTGCAATGCTTGCCAGCGATTCATGGACAAACCACACACACCTGGCGCGGAACTTCTGCCAATACCATTGGCTTCGCCCTTCGTGAAATGGGGACTCAACATGGTCGGCAAGCTCCCGAAATCCTCGCGAGGAGGCTACGTCTACTTCCTGGTCGCAGTTGACAAATTCACCAAGTGGATGAGGCCATGCCGGTGACAAATCAATCAGGAGCCAGCGATATTAAGTTCTTCGATTCCATTGTCTACCGGTTTGGAGTACCACACAACATCATCACGGACAATGGGATGAACTTCACCTCCAAGGAGTTCGAGGAATTCTGCAAAAACCTGGGAATCAACATAAGCTACGCCTCGGTGGCTCACCCGTAGACCAACTGTCAATTCGAAAAGGCCAACAGCCTCGTCTGTGGCGGAAACAAGAAGCCACTCCTCCGGCCACTCGAACAAGCTGCCGGATGCTGGCCAGACGAGCTGCAATCCGTACTCTAGAGCTTGCGCATAACTCCGAACAACGCCACGGGATATACCCCGTTCTTCATGGTGCACGGTGCTGAAGCGGTGCTACCCGCAGAAGTACGTTACAAAGCCCCATGGGTGGTTGACTACAATGAGCAAGAGTCAACTCTTGCATTCGAAGACTCCCTCGACCTTCTTGACGAGGCGTGAGAAACCGCAGCGGAGAGATCAACGATCTACCAGCAAAGCCTCCGCAACTACCATAGAAGAAGGCTATGCCCAAGATCCTTCGTCGAAGGAGACCTGGTCCTGCGGCTCAAGCAACAAGGGCATCTCAAGCTTGAGTCTCCTTGGGAGGGACCTTACGTGATTACAGAAGTAATCCCAGGTGGCGCCTATCTCCTTAAAGATTTCAAGACAAGAGTCGCATACTCTAACCATTGGAACGTCGCACAGCTGCGTCACTTCTACCCCTAGTCGTTTTTACATTTACACATAAGGCTATTCAGCCAGACTACTTAGCCACACATTGTACCTCGTACTATTCTACGAATAAATAAAGCTAAGTGCCCCAAAACACTGTGTTTTCCTTATTTTCCTGCAAATCGATCACTCGGGGGCTACGCCACCCTTACACTATCCACTACTAGGAAATAACCCATCTATGGGGCAATGAAATTGGACTTCTGTGGCGCATATCCTAGTCGCCACTGTTACCTCGCCACTGATAACTACTTCCTGTGGTGCATATGGATATGCTCCATAGAAGTCCCAGACTTTTGTGGCGCAGTTATTCATATGCGCCACAGGAATAACTTATGTGGCGCATTTACGTGTATGCGCCACAGAAAGCCCATGCGCCACTCACTATATAATTATATGCGCCACTGATTGCGTAACACGTATTCGAAGTAAAATACTTTCCTACTGTATAATCAGGTATTTATACAGTATTTATCCACATGAGCATAAAATACATTGCACAAGTAGTAGATGCATAAAAACCGACATATATATAATACAAACACTTAGAGCCCGATCGAGATACATATATAGTGTCAAGTGCCAACTTTTTACACAAGCGCCGAATACAAAGTTCATATCATCTCACATTACAAATATGAAGTTGCCACCGCCGCCTACACTAGGATCAAATAGAATACAACTGTGATAATGGTGAGCAAGAGCATTAGCCCGACCAATATCTTCATCCGGTTCTTCTTCCACAAGTGGTTCCTCCACTTGGCTATCGCCTCCTCTCTAGTCGCGTATCCTTTGTAGATGTTGCCACTGAACTTGTTCACTTGTTTGTGACAATCCTCCCACTCCTCGTAGACTCCTAGAACCCTACCCATGTACACCACATACCACCTCGTCGCCATCTCTATAGACGACAAGGCATATTAGTAAAAACACAATGAAAAGAATTAATAAAGGGTTCACATCCATATATATATGTTCACAGAATATAAAACAAAGGATCCATAAACCTAAAATATAGATCATCATAGAAGCAATAAGTTCAACGACAACACGACCACAAGGTAGTTTAAGTCTAACAACAATGACCATTTCGACCACGAGATAGTAAAGTTTATGAGACACACACTAATACAGCAGGCGTCCATCAAGAATATACACATACTGGACCATGCGAGAGGCACACATCGATCATGCTGAAGACTTCCTCTTCTTGCTCGGCTTCGGGAATGGTAGATAGCCCTCTTTCGTCATCCACGTCCTTGTGCCACCCTGCTTACGGAGGCGTTCTTCGATCTCCCTCTTACTCAACCCTCTGCCTTGTTGTAGGGCACCCCCCTTGTGTTGACATCTTCAATGATGATTTGCGACAACTTCATCTGAATGTGATGGAAGTCTTCTCTAAGATCACCATCATCGATTTTCGCCAAAGTTTCGGCCCATCCTCGGAGACTAGATGGCAGTGTTAGGTTCTGGCAATCCCGAACATAGCCTTTAAGGTGATGGAGGACATAGAAGGCCTCCTTGGCACCAGTAGTCGACTGCTTGACGCAGGGGAACTCGAGCATGTGCTTGAACACGTGTTTTCGATCCTTGATACATTCCCCCTATCTACGAAGGTGCATACCTTCTTGGTGTAGCCCTCGAGAGCCTCATTGAGAACACCCCTTATTCTGGTGTAGTCTTTCTTCTTTGTCAAACTCCCCAAGTCGAAATACGTGGCTAGCGAATACCTCGGGGCAAGGACGATGAGTGTGCATTATTTGTCTCTACGCAACACAATTGGAACGGAATGTTGGAAAAAGAGCAAAGGAAGAAATCTATAAGAAATGCATAAGTTACGGTGGCGATGAGAGAGTGTGTGTACTTGCTCGGGAAAGAAAGGCAAAAGAAGTGTGCCCTTCCTCTTGTTGTCCACCATGAACTTCTCGAGGTACGCCGTCGCCTTGTCCGTGTCTCTGATCCTTCGACCAAATAGTTGTCCCGCATGTAGTAGGGATCCACTATCGCGATTTCCAGGTTACTTTCTCTCTTAATCGTGATCGCCAGATTGAGCGCGTATAGGCGGACCAAGTTATAGTCCAGCTGTTTCTTGAGAAACGGCTTGAATATGTCCTCAAACGCTATGAAGAATATATCCGCGAGGGGTTCCTCGATGAAGCCCACATCCAATGGCACCTTGGCCGTGAAAACCGGGTAATTTGGATCTTCGTCTTTAAGAAGGAGGCCCTCTAGTGTCTTGACACCCTCGTGCAAAGTTAACATGGCTCCAACTACAATGTGGATCATATCCGGAGTCAATATCGGATCACCAGCTACATGCACTGGGGGCAAGCCAAATTGTGTGGATGGTACAACGACGGCGTCCTGACCCCGGATCCTCTTCAGAAGAGGCTGGCTCGCACCCTTCTTATTATTATTACCTCTCTTTCGGTAGTGCTTCTTCTTCACAACAGTGTCAGCCACTGCCATCTGCTCATCAGTCGCCTTTCGGAGTGTGTTGGGGCTGAAAACCAATCCCGATTTCTCTTGTGGTGGATCGGCGGCCGGAGGCGTCTCTTGAGAAAGACCATGGAAGACCAGGCGCTGTGTGCATGTACTGGGCCGACCAGCTTGATGGTCGTCGCAAGCTGTGAAGGGTTCTTCATCCACAGAAGGCATATACAATCCTTTGGCGGCACCGGTGTTGATGAAGTCGTCAACGTTGACCAATTCATCATCATCTTCATGGGTGCCATCATGTGGTGGTGGTAGCAGGGGCGACGGTGGCTGCGACACAACGTCTTTGCCATGTGGTGGTGCACACGCTGCCAAGAGTTGATGGTGATGGCTGGTGGTGGTGACGACGGCGGCTACTGGCTTCCGAGGGGGTGGCTGGGTGATCGGTCAAGAGGTGGCACCGGTGCTCCCCCCCACAAGACGAATCTGGGTCTTCGGCCATGTCAAGGGCCAGTTGTAGCATTCCCCAAGGGTCTTGTGTTCGTCGGCTCCCTGAGATTGAAAGGGGGGGTCCATGTCGTCGCACCCTGGCAACACCCGAGCCAACCTGACCCTCATCACGTCGTCATCCATTGGATTGTTGTGCATCGTGTGGCTCACCGGTTGTATAAGAGTGCCCTTGGCAACATCCTTCAACTCACCGCCGACCTCTTTAAGCAGGAGTACGCAAGAAGTGTCCTGAGGCAAAAACATGTTGTTGGGCGTCATGAGATGGCAACAGTCATGCATCAAAGGCATAAAGGAGATGACGTGCACTAACTAATTAGTTACCTTGGTGATGGCGTGGATCTCGGCTAATGTAGAGACATGGCCGATGCCGGCGGCGGGCCTATCATCATCTGCAATCTCCCGCTCGGGTGCCTAACGAAGCACCACCACCGTCGGCTGCGCCTTATTGGTATCTTTGGCGGGAGGGGGCGTCGATGTGACCAAAACGAGCGGCTGCGTCCCAACGTTGACGGCCGACAGGGTCACCAGGTCCGGCGACACGGTAACATTGATGCCTGAGTTGCTGCCGCTTAAGCTGGGCAGATGTATCGGCCCCTATCGACCTCCCGCATTCCAAGCAATAAGCCCCTCGAAAAACTCAGGGGGATCATCAAGCAGATATTCTCTTCCACTAACTTGTCCACCGTTTTCTCGTCCACCGCCTTCTCCTCCAGTGTCTGCACCTTCATCTTTAGCTCTGCAACAGCGGCTTTATCCTGGTTCTTCCTCTCCATTTCTTTGCGTCCTCTTTGCAGTACTCCTTGAACTTCATGCTTGTACCGAAGCCGGACACATGGCCAGCTGAGGACGGCGGCAACCCCTTGCCCTTCTTCTTGTATGCATTGTTCGCCCTGTTGAAAACCGTGTCCCACGGCTCCGTTGAATCCTGGGACGACTCTGTGGCAGTAGCGTTCAGTTCCTCCTCCTCAGATACAAGGAAAGGTGAACCCATTTAGATTCTTGACTTCATTATTTTAATTAGAACGAATTAGAGTTGAGATCGGCGATAAATTCCTTACCAACTTCTTCTCAAATTCCTTCACCTCCGGATCGTCGGTGATGAACTCCCATGTTTCCGTCTCCAGGTAGTAGCGGTCCTGAACAAAATTCCTAAGCTGCAAGTCCGTGATTTTAAGCCAAGGGTTGTCTTTACCAAGGCGTTCAAGCTCGGCGTCCTCCTTGTCCCAAATGGCCTGTTCCCCCTGTAACCGCCGCTTCCAAGGCGGTGGTTACCTATGTTCTGTTCCCGCATACTCCTTCCCCATTTAGTCCATTTTAGAGCGTCAACGGAAGCTATATCCGCCTTGAATATCTTAAACTCCTCTTCGTCGAGCATCGGATTTTTCTTACTAATAACCTCCCAGCTTTCACCTTTGTCAATGCTATTCTTCACCCAGGTTTTCTAGCTACTCAAGGCGTTGCTCATCTTCGTGAGGGCTAGTTTGTTCACCGGGTTCTTTCTCTCGAGGTTTCTAAACTGCTTTGGGAATCTGTATCGCTTGTGAAGCTTCTTAAGGAGGTTATCAACCAAAGCTGCATTGTCAGCATGTCTGATGTACTTCATGTTGATCGACATGCTTTCTCGGACGATGATGCACCCGAGTTGCAGGTCGTACCCTTTAGTAATCGCCTCTGGCGCAATGGGTAGGCCGCTTTCTGTGACCTCAGTGAACTCATCACAGGTAGGGGCGAGCACTGGCACCTTTCGCTCCTTCTGTTCCTTCTTCTTCTTCTTCTTCTTCTTCTTCTAAGAAGCGGCCGGGTTGCTGCTACCGCCATCTGTGCGCTTGCTGCCATCGGTGCGGGCGCCGCCATCGGTGGTGTCATCCTCTTCGTGGCCGCCTTCACTAGTTCCATCGTAGTCGTCTTTGTCCCCCTCGTAATCAGGATCTCCGCCCTCATTGGCCCCAGCAGCTCTGGCAACGGTCGCCTCCTCCTCCGGTGGTGGTGTCATCCTCATTGCCTCCTCCTCCTCCTCCTGTTGGGACCCCCGCCAGAATGACTGGTTGGCCTGTCTAGCTTGTTCTTCGACGCTGATCATGTGCTTAGAAGGGCCAGACTCCTTGTTGCCCAACATGTTTGCACTACTCTATTTAAAAGAGGCAAAAAGTTAGCACAAATCTCGGCCGAAAAATGCTGCATGACCTTTGCTAATTTTTTGACCTAGGAGTGCCCATTTCTCAACCGAAACGGAAGTGAATCGACACTTCGGGAGAAATGGGCAACTCAAATGAAATCCCTACAAGACAAAACACCCCATCCCCATATTGACAGCCCCATGCATTGACCCCAACATCATCATCCATGCAGCCCCATCCATCATTCACGCAACAGTATAACAGATACATGTATAAGAAGAACTTAAAAAACTTAAAAGGGTACAACAAATAATATATAAGAAGTATATATACCAGACATGTGCTTCTACTGAATGAAAACTGAGTAGCAGTTAGAGTACATAGAGACACACACATTCTCTCTTCTTCTTGCACACACACAGGCTATCAAGTTATAGTACA
This sequence comes from Avena eriantha, assembly GCA_910589775.1. NCBI lineage: Eukaryota > Viridiplantae > Streptophyta > Magnoliopsida > Poales > Poaceae > Avena > Avena eriantha. The sequence continues at coordinate 288,612,758 of OU342743.1, read as the reverse complement.
CACACTTTACCTTGGACAGTTCAGTAAAGGGGATTTTTTTTATCTAGCGGTAGTACACATACACAATCATGATGCTCCTAATGGATTTCACCAAAGCAAAGTTGGTTTGTAATCCATTCATTCATATTTGGGTCAAAAAAGAAAGAAATATAGAGAACAGTACAACAATTGCAGTAAAAAAAGCAGTCTGCAAAGTATCCAAGACATTTCTTAAAATGCTAAATAACACAAACCAGATTGACACAATATATGGAATAGTATTTGGATGAAATATATAGTGTAACAGAAGTGAAGAAGGTACCTAACTAAAAGTCTAAAAGGATCAACAAAATATGCTAGAGTAAACTAGAAAGCTTGGTATGCTGAAAAGGGGACCCCAGTAGTTGCAGTTAGAGATGCATGTTTGAAACCTTTAGGGTACCATCTATTTTAGTCTAGTTCAAACAAATGAACTATTTTTCTCAAAAAATTATGATATGTGAAAATTTAGTTTATTTTTTGTACTAAAGAGGGTAGAGGGTACCCTAAAGGTTACCCACTTGCATACTTAGTTGCAGTCCTAGTGTACTAGAACTCTAGAACTACAAGTAATCCAGGCCCTTGATAATTCAATCATCAAATTTAGAACCTGATTTACATGAATGCACTAAATTTAGCACGCCTAGTACAGTGTTATTCAGTACTCTAAGTTCAGTATGTACAGTGCAGTATTGAATATATTACTGTCAAGCAAAACCTGGTTTACATGAATGCAAGCCCTAGGTCATTCTTGCAACTTCCTAGTATTTCAGCTCGTGATTTGTTCAGAGGGAAGACAATCAGACAAATGCCTGAAACATCTTTCTAAAGCATCCTTATAAAAAGGAAAGAAAGCTTTGGTGGAATTATGTGTTTGGCATTGAGATGCACTAGATAAGCTGTTTTTTCCAACATATTTTATTTGTTGCCTCTTCTTTCCTACTCCCAGGATTGAACTTGTGGATGCTTGTCAGTCCGAAGGTTTTCTCTCAGATGATGTTAGGCTGAAATTTTTCTATCAGATGTTATTCTGCCGAAGGTTGGCTGTTTGGTTTCAGATCTCTACCTGAATCCCTAAAAAAGTTTACCCATATTCGGAAGATAAATACAGGAGATGTTGGCTATGTAATGGAATCTATTCGACCTGTTACACGCGGTAATTAACACCACAGAAAGAAAGTTCACGCCTCATGGCAGTGCTAGCATTTCGTGGATCTTTATTCTCTAAAAAAACACAGAGAAGGCTGTATCTAACCTGATGGATCTTCAGGTTCTAAAAGTAAATAAATCCTAAGTCAACTTACAGTAATCAAGTACTCTCCAAGAAGAAAAGCTAAAAACCATGTACATAGCTCATTACCCACCACCACCGACTAATTGCGCAGTTGATTGATTGCATCTACCAAAATACAACTGTAGAACAGAGGCGAATATGTTGTTTCAGACTTTCAGTCAGTCAAATGGTGATTTGGCCTTGGATGATGAGTAGACGGCTGAGAAGCTGCTGCTGTTGCTGCCACCCAGGCCCTGTCGGCATGGTGGCGTGCTCGACATCAACGTGATCATCGTCGGCATCATGGCGTTGCAGTTGGCCTTGGTCGGCGAAAATTGAGTAGAGCATTCTTGCAGAGAGGGGGAAAAGAAGAGAGCAGGAAGTGTACCTACAGATGGGGAGGTGGTCGTCGACGAGGGTGGTGGAGGTGCTCCTGCTGCAGACGTTGCAGGCCACCTCCTCCTAGGTCGTAGGCGAGGCGCGGCGGGCCTCCTCCTCCACGGGCTCCGGAGCGGCGGTGGCGGGCCTCCTCCTCCTAGGTCGCAGGCGAGGCGGGGCGGGGCGGGCCTCCTCCTCCATGGGCTCCGGCGCGGCGGTGATGGGGCTCTCCTCCATGACGGCTCTCCTCCTCCACGGGCTCTCCTCCACGGAGGCTTCGGTGGCGAGGGCGATTAGCTAGGGTTTGCACACGGGCGAGATGAGGGAAAGAAATGGAAGAAGGTAGCAGGGGAGGTCGAACCGTTTATTTTGGCTAAGTGTGAAAGTTCTGTGGCGCATTCATCTAAAATGCACCACTGAATTTACAACTTCTGTGGCGCATTACTATCTTATGCGCCACAAAACTTTTGGGCATAGTCCAAAACAAAGCGGGCCTCCTCCTCCTAGGTCGCAGGCGGGGCAGGGCGGGGCGGGCCTGCTCCTCCATGGGCTCCGGAGCGGCGGTGATGGGGCTCTCCTCCATGACGGCTCTCCTCCTCCACGGGCTCTCCTCCACGGAGGCTTCGGTGGCGAGGGCGATTAGCTAGGGTTTGCACACGAGCGAGATGAGGGAAAGAAATGGAAGAAGGTAGCAGGGGAGGTCGAACCGTTTATTTTGGCTAAGTGTGAAAGTTCTGTGGCGCATTCATCTAAAATGCACCACTGAATTTACAACTTCTGTGGCGCATTACTATCTTATGCGCCACAAAACTTTTGGGCATAGTCCAAAACAAAGCGGGCCTCCTCCTCCTAGGTCGCAGGCGGGGCGGGGCGGGGCGGGCCTGCTCCTCCATGGGCTCCGGAGCGGCGGTGATGGGGCTCTCCTCCATGACGGCTCTCCTCCTCCACGGGCTCTCCTCCACGGAGGCTTCGGTGGCGAGGGCGATTAGCTAGGGTTTGCACACGGGCGAGATGAGGGAAAGAAATGGAAGAAGGTAGCAGGGGAGGTCGAACCGTTTATTTTGGCTAAGTGTGAAAGTTCTGTGGCGCATTCATCTAAAATGCACCACTGAATTTACAACTTCTGTGGCGCATTACTATGTTATGCGCCACAAAACTTTTGGGCATAGTCCAAAAAAAAGCGGCATCATAGTTTGACAAGATCAGCTACATGTCCTAGTGGTCTTGCTCGCCAGCTTTCAACCTGGGGCAGCCAGGTTCGAATCCTGGCTGTCTCAGACTTTTTTCCTTTAAAAAAAATATTTTATTTATTAAATAAAAGAAAGAACCTATAGACACATATACACACATATGCATATTTATTGAAAAAAGCAAGAACATATACACATGCATACTTATCAAAAAAACCTCCTGAATCATATATATGTGCTTGTCACACACAAATGTGAATTTGTATACCCACACGAATATCACGTGTATGTTTTAGTCTCTAACTAATATATATTTGGAGCACACATGTGAATTAATACACAAAAAAGTCACACTAATATCACATTATACCCACACGAATTAATACACCAAAAGGTCACATAATTGCTAGTGTCTCTTCACAATCTTCTTGCCCTTCTTCACCGTGGTTGAATACTTTAGCCCGTGCACTTTGAGATTTCTTCTTGTGAATGGACAACCTTTATTAGGAAGTGTGGTCTTCCTTCTTACTTTAGTAGTAGCAGGCATGTTGAAGTACTTGTCGAATTCCTCTTCGATCTTCGGGTCGCCAAATTTGTCGAAGTTTTGCTCGTTGGCGGCTCCTTCCATTCCGATGATGCTCCTCTTGCCCCTCCTAACTACAACACGGTTGGGCTTTGACGGGTCGGTAATAAAAAAGCATTGATCAACTTGGCTAGCGAGTACCCAAGGCTCATTTTTTGCGGAGGCGTTCTTTGTTGATTTCGCACCTGGTATAACCATTGTGGTGAAATAGCGGCCTTCCTTTTCCATGTTCTTGGCCCATCTAACACGGAACATCGGTGCGATCTCTCCACAGTAGTCGAGCTCCCATATCTCCTCAAGCCTTCTGTAGAATCTTTCCATCATAGTAGTCTCGTCATCAACAAAGGATAACATAGTTACTCTTGAGTTTTGATATTCACTATTCTTGTCCTTTTCCTCGATGTAGAATCTATAACCGTTTATGTCGTATGACTGATAGGTCCTTAGGTTGTGCCCTGGGTCCTGCGACAAGGAGAATATGAGTTTTTGATCTTCCGTAGAAGGCGTCTGTGGGGGATTGTCCAGTTGCCTTTTCTTGAACCAACCCGTGAAGCTGGAGTTGTGCTCTCTGGTTACGTCTCCCTTCTTCCTCGGCCGGCCCTGGTCAACGTACTCCTGCTCCATTAAGCTTCTGTGCTCTTCGACCCAAGGGCCGACCACTTCAATGTGTTGTAGCGCGACTCGGTGTGCCCTTTCAAAATTAGTGCGTCGACCATCAATGCCGACATGCAGTGAGCGGTAGCCCTCGTGATCCACCGAGCCTGCCGAGGTGCTTCTTTGTGGGTATTACAACATCCTCGTTCTTGGTGGTTAGATAATTCTGGCAGAAGGAGATGCACTCGTAGATCAGAAAGCCCTTGCCTATGCTTCCATCTGGACGAGACCAGTTGCAAACGAATCCTTTGATGACACCGTTTAGCCTTTCAAACGGCATCATGTTGTGCAGGAATGTCGGCCCGAGCTGGATGATGTCATCCACGACATGTACAAGCAGATGAACCATGATGTCGAAGAATGTGGGCGGGAAGTAAATCTCAAGCTCGCATAGTATCATCATGATCTCTTCCTGTAGCCTGTCGAGCTACTTCACACCGATCGACTTCCAAGATATGACGTCGAAAAAGTTACAAAGGCCAAACAATGTCTCACGAACATGCTCGTCCATTATCCCACGGATCGCAACGGGGAGTATCTGCGTCGGTCGTGCCAGTATTCCATGTTCACGTTGAAGCTCACATCGGTCCATTCGTGTTCGGCCTTCATCTCTAGAGCCTTGAGCGTTACACTCAAACGTGTATCCTCGGGGCGACACCCAGGATACAATGGAGTCATCCCGTCTACCTCCATTTAGGCCAGCTTGGCTTTCTCTCTAGCTACAGCTTTGTCGTTGCTCGTCTCCTTGAGGAGCAGTTCTTGAACATGAGGGTCCTGCAAGACCGAAGTTAGCAGCGTCTGTGTGTTCGCGTATTCTCCTTCTTCATGATCATGCCCGTCGCCATCTCCTTCTCCATGCTGATCATGCCCGTCGGCATCTCCTTCGTCATGATGATCATACCCGCTGGCATCTCCTTCGTCATGATCATCATGCCCGGTAGACTCTTCGTCTTCTCGCCCGCCCACATCTTCATGACCACCACCATGTCCTGCCGGCGCCTCATTGAGGTCGCGCATGAAACCGCGCCTAAGCAGGTGACCCGCCAATTGTCCAGATTCAGGGTCGATCCAGCGCTGCAGTTTGCATGTTCGACATGGACATCTTATCATGGTCTTGTCGTTCAGAATCATGTCCTCCTTCACGCCTTTCTTGTATCTAGAAATTCGACCTTTGCTCATCGTGAGGACCATGGTTGCCTGAGCGGTCAAAACAGAGAGTGTAGGTGAGAACCACACCATATGAACACACACATGCATGAATGCTAGCCGGAAAAAATTCGGTATGACCTTTCCTATAATTAGGACATATGGGTAGTGCAAAAATTTGCCGAAATGGAAATGAATCAACATTTTGACAAACATCCATGCAACCACACCGGCTGGGCCCGACAACAACAAGCAAGCAACAAAAAACTTCCTCCCATTGCAAACATTCATGCACCACACAAGCATCGTCTCGCCATGGATCGCACACACATACTGCCTGCGCGACAAGCTTCACCTACATGTTAATGGCCAAGTACTCACCTAGTAGACACAATAATAGCAAGACGAGACCACACGATGAGAGAGTGTGGACAAATAGATCTACAAGTTGGTGGAGAGGAAATTAGTAAACAAATAGAGGTGTGAGAGAGAAAAGTAAGGAACTTTTAGATCTAGAAGTTGGAGCGAAGCTTCCACTTACCAATCTATGGGTTAAAGTAGGTTTAGTTACAAGAAAATGGAGAAACTATGGGCAAGATGGGGTGTGAGGGAGGAGGAAGACGAGTTGGGAGGAGGTAGAGATGTGAAATGGGTGGTGGTGGATAGATAGATAAGAGAGCTAGCTTTTGTCACCTTTTTAACATGGATCTGGACGCCCTCATCTGTGGCGCCTATGGAGCAAATGTGCCACAGATGTTGAATCTTCTGTGGCGCATAAGTCCATATGCGCCAAAGAAGTGGGTGAATTAGATTCCATCTGTGGGGCCCACCTCCAAGTTCTGTGGCGCATGTTTCGATATGCGCCACAGAAGTGAAACACATCTGTGGCGCATATCAAAACATGCGCCACAGAACTTGGGTGAATTAGATTCCGTGGTGGGGCCCCCCTCCATGTTCTGTGGCGCATAAGAAAATATGCGCCACAGAAGAGGCAAATTCTGTGGCGCATATCTCAGAATGCGCCACAGAACTTGGATCAACCCACCCCGGCTGGCAGGTCCCACCAATCTTCTGTGGCGCATACTCTGGAGAATGCGCCATAGAACTTCCAATCTTCTGTGGTGCATGTTTTCTGGTGCGCCACTGATGTTTTTCTATGGCGCATGGTTTCGCATATGCGCCACTGAATATCTTGTCTATCTATAGGTTGTTTCCTAGTAGTGATCGTTTTACAAACATATCACAGTATCCCGAGTAGCTGACACAACAACAATTGAACCCTTGATAAACATCGACCCAGTTGCAACGCACCTGATGGGTTGGCAAGGTGCTGAGATAACATAAGTCAGGCTAACAAAAAGGAACTGCATAGTGCAAACACACTCGGAAAACATAAAATCTAGCAATCTATTCACATATCAATGAGTATTAATTACATCCAACATATTCATATGAACTTTACAACACTTGTACAACTATGTGCAGGATACAAATCATGCTACTGCTACAATAGGAGGACGTTCGTTTGTTCCTCGAAGAAGTCGACAATTTCTTCCGCTGGACGATCAACTGCTTGGTAGTGCGGAACCATGTCCCAGGTCATACCCTCTGGCAGAGGTAGCGGCCCAGCGGCAACAGCCGCAACATCTACAACCGGCCTATGCAGTCGCACCAGTGACAACGCAGCCTTAGCACCCGCTACTAACTACTGTCGTACACACTTGTGAACCGCACTCAAATCCTGAAACTTCTCCAGAAGAGCCAACAAGCTTGAAGGGGCCACGTCCAACAGAAACATTGTTTGGTAGATATGTCTAAGGCATGACTGCGCCTTCTTCAAAAAGTGAAGTACTCGAGAAGCACGATCCTGCAGGGTCGCAAGCGCGATCGCACGATCATGGTCCACCCAAAAGTACCCACTCGCCTGTAGTTGCTCCTGGGTAAGATCATTCATTCGAATGGCACTCCGGTCCTTCTCATCCTACGGATGACGGGCACTGACAACTACACCAAGCAAAAGGGAAAAGTATGAAGACAAGGCATCGCCGCGACTGACTAAAAGAAAATATAAGAGGGCAGAAAGCTAACATTTGAACTGCTCGCTCAGTTGCGTCACCTCCTCCAAGACATACTGCTTGCGAGCGGTAGCCTTCTCCGCCTTCGACTTCCATACATCCGCGCTACCACGGAGGATGGGAAACTCACGCTCCAGTTGCTTAATGCAATCACGCAGTCGCAAAAGCAGGGACAACTCATCCAACTTTGAGCGTGGCTGCGCCAAGGTCTCATCGATGGGTGGAGGATCACTCGAGGGACCACTCGACGTACCCTATCATAAACCAAGCAAGAGAAAAATAAGGGACCAAGAGTACATTGATAAAAGGCTCGAATGCATTCAGAAACGGCAAAGTCTCGACAGGGATACTCCCATAAAAAGCATGGTTTCAACACAAAAATAAAACTACAACTATTACAAAATAACTACTAAGGAGCTGCCTGCTTCTTCGACTTGGACTTGGACTTCAGGGGCCTCGTCGAATCCGTGGCGGTCTTTGACGCCACAGACTTTCCAGTGCTAGCCCCTAATGCCACAACCTTCACCGCATTCTTCGCTCGCTGTAGCTCCTCAGAGTATTTGGCGACAGTATTGATGAGCTGCGACCCATAATTACCACAGCCAGTAGTGAAGGGAGCTAATACTACCTGATGGTCATCTGCGCCGATGGGCATCGCCTCGGAAATCGTGGTGGGATCCACCTCCACGCCATGGGATTGCACCATCGCGGGTGCCATGGTGGCACCGACAGACCGCTGGGAGTTCCTGAAGTCCATAGGAATACCCCCAGCAAGGGATTCCACCAAGTCCTGAAGGTTGTCAAGCAGCTCAGCCTTGGGAGTTAGATCCCTGCGTATGCGACTGAGCACACACTTGGCCTTCTTCAGCGTCCCTTGAATGGAGGCGCTTGATGGCTCAATGCACGGCGCCCAGAAAAATGCTTGATGGCGGTGTTGATGTAGAGCTCATTGGGAACCCCAAGAGGAAGGTATGATGAGCACAGCAGCAAGTTTCCCTCAGTTACGAAACCAAGGTTTAATCGAACCAGTAGGAGCAAGGAAACTCCCCAAAGGTGTTACTAGCTGAGCTTTGGCAGGGCGCACTAATGGTGCTAGTAGCAACGTGGAGACCTGCACAACACAACCACAAAACTTTGTCCCCAACTTGCGATGAGGTTGTCAATCTCACCGTGTTTTGCTGAAAACAAAGGATTAAATGTATCAAATGGAAATATGTAAAAGTTTGCAGAAAGTAAACACAAAGAAGTAACAGTTTATAGATTGTATGTAAAAGACAAGGACCGGGATCCATAGTTCACTAGAGGTGGCTCTCCTTAGATAGATATAATGCTGGGTGAACAAATTACAGCAGGGCAATTGACAAACATCGAGAAATAAATACATGCATATACTAATCATCTTGACTCCTTTGAGACTTGATTGGGCATTACAACATTATACATAGACCGCCATCCAACTGCATCTATGACTAATAATCCACCTTCAGGTTATCATCCGAACCCCCTCTAGTATTAAGTAGCAAGCAACAAATTATTGCTTTACGAACTGTGTGTAATGTAAACAATACGATTGTTCTATGAACAAAGGATTGTTGTTTTCTCCCAAGTAGCAACAGCACATCTAGTACCTTAGAGATTTCTGTCACTTTCCCCGATTTCAAGAGGCATGAACCCACTATCGAGCATAAATACTTGGAGTTGCTAGCATCTACTTGGCCAAGATAGCTACTAACAACGGAAAGCATGCAAGATCACAAATAACAAAGACATGATAGAATCAATAATCAATCTAAAATAGCATCTCAATATCCATCAGATCCCCGCAAACACAACCTACAGAATTACAAATAGATGATCTTGATCATGAACGGAGCTCACAAGATCTAGACATGAAAGCACAAAGGAGGAGAACCAACCATCTAGCTACTACATGGATCCGTAGTCCAAGGATGAACTACTCACGCATCACACCGGAGGCTTGCATGGTGATGAAGAAGGCCTCCAGGGTGAATTCCCCTCTCCGGTAGGGTGCCGGGAAGAGCTTCCGATCCTTCTCGATCTAGGGATGGAGATGACGGCGGCTACAGACTCTTTTGTGGAATTTTGATCGGGGACTTAGGGTTTTTGTCCCGAGGGAAATATATAGGGGGAAGGAGAGTCCGAGGGGATGCCGGGAGCGGCCACACCACCCCCTTGAGCGGGCCAGGCCTGGCCGCGTGGCCAGGTGGTGTGGTGGCTCCCTGGCCCTTCTCTGTCTCCTATTCTGGCACATGATGACATCTGGAAAAATAGGCAGTTTGGCTTTTGTCTCGTCCAATTCCGAGAATATTCATTTTCTGACTTTCCTGGAACCAAAAACAGCAGAAAACAGTCAGTTGGCACTGTGGCTCTTGTTAATAGGTTAGTCCAATAAATCATATGAAAAGTACTCCAAACTTCGAACAAAACACAAGAAAGTGGATAAAACCAAGCATGGAACATCAAAAATTATAGATACATTTGCAATGTATCAGCGCTGCGGTCTTCGACTGCGGCGACAACACCAGCCAATGCATCATCGTGACGAAGGCCTGGGCGTCAAAGCTCAGGCCGCCGACATCTACATACAACAAAGTGTTAGCACAATAACACGATGTCGAAGCAAGAAACAACGAAAATTCAGCTGAAAAGAGTACTTGAGAGGGACTTAGAAATCGAGAAAAGCTATTCCTCGAGCAACTTTTCTCCCTCTCGGCATTGGAGGAGTGCAAGTCCTCCTCATGCTTTCGCAAGTCCCCTCACGCTTTCGCGACTCCTCCAGGGCCGCAATTGCTTCATCATGACTCTTCGTCGCCATGGCAAGCGTCTTTTCGAGTGAAGCAGCATGACGTAGAAGTTCGTTATGCTCAACTGCAAAGAACATGACGTATCATCAATCGAATCTAGAAACTTCACCAAGACAAAGACAAAGGAAAAACTAACCTTCAACAATGCGATGGCGATTGTCCAGTCGCGCATGCTGTCGACCCATGTACAGGACTTGCTCCGCCTGGCGAGCAACTTCCTTCACGATGAGCTGCATTAGAAGAAAACAAGGTTCAGCAATAGCACCAAGTATATATTCGACTGACAAAACAGCAAAGAGACACTTACATGGTCCTCCAGAGACTCCGAGGATGACTGTCGCGCAGTCATCCGGGCAACCACCTGGTGTCCCCCAGCATGCGGGGAACTCGATGAGTTGTGCCCGAAGTGGGCCACCAATGGAGGAGAGAAAGATCATTCGGCCACTTCCTTGGCCTTGGAGTCTGCCACTCCAGATTCTTTCACAAATTGGATGTCGCCAGAAGACGACAACGCCGCTTGACTACAAAACACATCCAGCAAAAACCTCATGGAACGCAACTCCAAAAAAGAAACCAAGGAAAAGTCGTGAACTCACCAGTCAAATTTATCCAGGTCGAAGGATTACTCCTCTGACTCCGATGACTCCTTTGGCAGTTGCAGCTTCTTCTAGGCACGAGGAGCCATGGAGCGCACAAGAACGGCGGTGATTGGCTCCTCTGCAACAATAGAAGGGCCTTATGGCATCGTCGGCGACGAGGCATCCGGATCCTCGCTGTGGGAATGCTTGCGAGTGTCTAGGTCGCTGGACTCGGGGGCTCCCTCCTCCTCTTTGATTGGGACGGTTGACTCCGACTCGTCCTCTTCATCCACCTCGTGAGGGATAACCCCTTCAGGACGAGGGGGAAAATTGGGAGACACCTTCCAGTCCTACATTCAGAAGATGCAATATTATATATCACAGCATCATAAAAGGCAACCGAAAACGAAAGCTACTTCGTCATAAGATTCTACCTCAGGAGGAGGGTTTCAGGCGTCGAAAGGAGGCACGACTGGTTCGCCTGGGAGAACCTCCTTGGTGGTCTATTTGGTCACCATTCGCACCCTCTTATTAACCTCACCCGCAGAAATGCCATCGGCAGGTACACGAGTGGCATCATTCGCACCAACCCAGCGGAACATGGGGTGGACTCTGGCCTGCAGAGGCTGGACACGACGGCGCAGCCATGTGCGAATGAGGGAAGCGCCTCCCTCTTCTTTGCCTATGCGACTCTCGAGGTCATAGACGCGCTTATACATCACCTCCGTTTCCTCGGACTCGCCAGGCATCACGATATTCTTCCAAGGGCGCCTCCTCTTGCACGGCGTCGCGGGATCGAAGGGCACGAGTCCGTAGTGCTCTCCGTCGGCCTTCTGGTCACGGATGTAGAACCACTTTTCTCTCCACCCTTGGACAGATGCAGTGAGCTTGATATCGAAGTAAGTGGCGGAAGAGTCGACGTGGATTCCGCAGCCTCCTACATCGTAAACTACCGAACCGGACGCCGACTGGTGTTTCAGCTTAAAAAGGCTCTTAGGACTCAACTAGGCACTCAGGGGGCTACTCCCATAGGGAGCGTTGGTCGCGCACCCTCTGATTATTTGTACATCGTACTGTGTTGATAACATCCACACTCGAATTCTATGGCGACTCTGCCTCACATTTTCCCTACAAAGATATTACGTCTCCTGGGCCACCTGAATCGTCTCCACGATGATAAAAAATTCGGATGCCGCGCTTACAGCATGAAGATAAGACCCGAGTAAGGCCTGGGAATGCATTTTCTGCGCACTACCAGAAACTTATCCGTTCCTGCAGGTACGATGAACATGCCTTGACAGACGTGTCGAGTTCTTACACTTATACACTAGAATATCGACTCCTGTAAGACCTCCACGGCCTGAGTCGAATTACGCCAGCACTTTTCTGAATTCTAGTCCCGGGACTTGAGTTTGAGTAGATTGCGTTGTTTTGCCCTAAGGCAGTTAACTGATACCGATACATCAGAAAAATCAGGCACGTATATCAACAATCCCTATGACATAAACTGAACACTCAAAAATATACTCGGTAATGCACTCGAAAGACTTCATAAAGTCCCCAATCGAATATGCGATTCCACTGGACACTCGGGGGTTACTGACATGGGTATACCCTATAGGTATTCGAGTTTGGTATATACAGTCCAGATACAGCAGAAGCCCACGGCATTGCCAAGGCCCAATGGGGAATTCGAGTGGCCCATGGATTCTCAGTTGCTTGCGAGACAAGAAGAATCTTAAGATAGAAAGTTCAAAGGGAAAACCCTAATCTGTAACCGACTCGATCTGCTACCCGAGACCTAGCCTATCTATATAAAGGCTAGGAGGGGGTAGCGAGGAGGACACGTGCAACCGTAGTTTCCACAACTCTAGCCAGATTGCATCTGTGCACCCCTATAATCTTCAATTCCATCGTTAATTCCAAGAGCAGACAAGCAGGAGTAGGGACCTCTACGAGGCCTGAACCTGGGTAAAACTTGCATCTATGTGTGCTTGTTTGCTAGCCGACTGATGCCTCCAGCGCTCCCTCCTTTTCCAAAACCCAAGTCCATAACAATGGGCATTGGCGAGTTAAACCCTCGTCACCTTCTGTTGCTCAAATTGAAAAGTGTTGAACTAACGAAAGTTAGATAACAACCTGGGACAGAAGCACAAAAAATCACGCCTCAAAATGGCGTACAGAGATTTTACAAGAATTTTGACAGTGAAGCACAAAAATCTGTTTTGGGACAGCAACTTTCCCAAGCATTACTTCTTTCTCATTAGAGGTTACTCTTGGCACAAAAAGCAAATAAAAAGGATAAGGAGCGGTTATTACAGAGGTAATAACTTCCAAGACTCATCTAAAACTTTTGGGTTATCTCCCAATAAGTACTTTTCTTTAACGCCTTTAAGTTAGGCATAAGAAGCAAGAAAAAGGATCAAGTGTTCTCAAATGAAGAAGCATTAAAACCAAATTTCGTTTTCATAGGAGAAGCAAAAGGAATCTTCTCTCTCTTCTTAGGGAAGTGTTCTATACCTATCTTGAGTGGGAGTTGATATTTAATGGTGCCTTCTTTCATATCAATAATGGCACCAACAATTCTAAGAAAAGGTCTTCCCAAAGTAATAGGAAAAGAAGCATTGCATTCAACATCCAAAACATAGGAATCAACGGGGACATAGGCATTGTTAACCATAATAAGAACATCATTAATACTCCCCATGAGTTTCTTTTTAGCATTATCATCAAGTGGGACATTTAAATAACAATCTTCCAATGGTGGCAAATCAAGCATTTCATAAATCTTTCTAGGCATAATAGAAACACTACTATCAAGATCACATAAAGCTTTGATACCAAAATCATTCACTTTCATATTAATCATGGGTTCCCAACCATCTTCTAGTTTCATAGGAATAGAAGCTTTATGTTTCATCTTTTCTTCTTTAATTTTTATGAGAGCATCAGTAATGTGTTTTGTAAAGGCCATATTCATAGCACTAGCATTAGGACTTTTACCAAGCTTTTGTAGGAACTTAATTACTTCAGAGATATTGCAACCATCAAAATCAAAATCATAATTATCATCTAAAGTAGTAGAGATATTACTAGCTTCAACACTAGTGGTAGTGATAGTAGAAACACTCATATTTCTAACAATTTCATCTTCTCTTTCCCATTTAGCATGCAATTCAGCTAATAGTCTAACATTCTCATCAATTCTAACTTGTATGGCATTAGTAGCAGCAAAGGGATTTTCAATAGTTTCAGGTTTAGCAGCCATTTTATTAAAAGAAGATTGTGCTTCAGCCAATGATGCTATGTTTCTTTCAGCATTAGAGAGTTTCTCATCAATAGTTTTACTGAAAGTAGTTTGTTTGCTAATAAAATATTTAAGCATAACTTCAAGTTCAAAGGGTGCACTCCTATTATTGTTGTAGGAATTTCCATAAGCATTAACATTGTTGGGAGGATATAGCCTATAGTTATTATTACCAAAGTTATTCCTGTAGGCGTTGTTGCTAAAATTATTATTTCTTATAAAGTTCACATCAACTTGCTCATCTTGAGAAACCAAAGAAGATAGAGGAACATGATTTGGATCAATATGAGCTTTCCCATTAACAAGCATATACATAATAACATCAATTTTATCACTCAAGGAAGAGGACTCTTCAACAGAATTTACCTTCTTACCTTGTGGAGCTCTCTCAGTGTGCCATTCAGAATAGTTAACCATCATATTATCCAGAAGATTTGTTGCAGCAACCAAAGTAATGGTCATAATGGTACCTCCAGCAGCAGAATCCAGTAGATTTCTTGAAGAATAGTTCAATCCTGCATAAAAGGTTTAGATAATCATCCAAGCAGTTAGTCCATGAGTGGGACAATTCTTTACCAAAGATTTCATTCTTTCCCAAGCTTGAGCGACATGTTCATTATCAGATTGTTTTAACTTCATTATTTCACTTCTCATAGATATAATCTTAGCAGGAGGATAGTATTTTCCAATAAAAGCATCTTTGCATTTAGTCCAAGAATCAATACTATTCCTAGTTAGGGATTGCAACCATTCTTTAGCATTCCCTCTCAAAGAGAAAGGAAACAATTTAAGCTTAATAATATCCCCATCTATATCCCTATGCTTTTGCATCTCACAAAGTTCAACAAAATTATTTAGATGAGCATCAGCATCTTCAGTACCAATTGTAGAAAATTGTTCTCTCATAACAAGATTGAGTAAAGCAGGTTTAATTTCAAAGAAAGTAGCTTCAAGAACAGGTGGAGCAATAGGTGTGCACATGAAATCATTGTTGTTGGTGCTAGTGAAGTCACACAACTTACTGTTTTCAAGAGTAGTCATTTTTTTGTGTTTTTAATAAAGAGAGCAAACTAGTACAACTATTTTTTTGTGTGTTTTTGACAAAGAAACAAGCAAACAAAGCAAAAATAAACTAAGCAAAACAAATAAAACAAAGTAAAGAGATTGGTTATGAGGGACTCCCCTTGTGAAGATGTCCTTGACTCCCTGGCAACAGCGACAGAAAAATACTTGCTGGCTCGTGGTTGATGTCGAGCTCACTGGGGAACCCCAAGTGGAAGGTATGATGAGCACAACAGTAAGTTTCCCTTAGTTATGAAACCAAGGTTATCGAACCAGTAGGAGCAAGGAAACACCTCCAAGGTGTTGTTTCCAACTTGGAATCTGATGGCTCAATGTACGGCGCCAGAAAAGTGTTGGTGCGGTGTTGATGTAGAGCTCGTTGGGAACCCCAAGCGGAAGGTATGCTGAGCACAGCAACAAGTTTCCCTCAGTTTTGAAACCAAGGTTTAATCGAACTAGTAGGAGCAAGGAAACACCCCAAAGGTGTTGCTAGCTGAGCATCGGCAGGGCGCACTACCGGTGCTAGTAGCAACATGCAGACCTGCACAACACAACCACAGAACTTTGTCCCCAACTTGCGATGAGGTTGTCAATCTCACCGTGTTTTGTGGAAAACAAAGGATTAAATGTATCGAATGGAAAGAAGTAAAAGTTTGCAGAAAGTAACACAAAGAAGTAAACAATTTATAGATTGTATGTAAAAGACAAGGACCGGGATCCATAGTTCACTAGATGTGGCTCTCCTTAAGACAAGGACCAGGATCCATAGTCCTTGCAACCGGGTTCATCATGGAAGTGTACCACCCGGACTGGCTGACGAACCCAGTCCTGGTGTTGAAGAAGAACAAGACCAGGCGCATGTGTATCGACTACACCAGCCTGAACAAGGCGTGCCCGAAAGGTCTATTCGCATTGCCTCGTATCGATCAAGTCATCGATTCCACGGCCGGCTGCGATTTTTTGTCTTTTTAGATTACTATTCCGATTACAATCAGATCCGGTTAAACCCGGGTGACTAGATTAAGACATCATTTATCACCCCTACGGGGCTTTCTGCTATGTAACCATGCCTTTCAGTCTGAAGAATGCAGGCACTACCTATCAGCGCTGCATGCAGAAGTGCTTGCACTCACAGATGGGCCGAAACGTGCACGCCTATGTGGACGATGTGGTCATCAAGACCAAGGAGAAGCGCACCCTCCTCGAAGATCTGGGAGAGACATTCGGTAACCTTCGGCAGTACCA
This sequence comes from Avena eriantha, assembly GCA_910589775.1. NCBI lineage: Eukaryota > Viridiplantae > Streptophyta > Magnoliopsida > Poales > Poaceae > Avena > Avena eriantha. The sequence continues at coordinate 288,596,424 of OU342743.1, read as the reverse complement.
GATGAAGCTGAACCCAGAGAAATGCATCTTCGGAGTCCCATCCGGCCAGCTACTCGGTTCCTCGTATCGCAATGAGGTATCGAGGCAAATCCGGAGAAGATCGCGGCCATCGAAAGGATGCAGCCGCCCAGGAGCCTGCTTGGAGTCCAGAAGTTCACCGGATGTCTGGCCTCCCTCAGTCGTTTCATCAGCCGACTGGGGAGAAGGCACTCCCGTTGTACCAGCTAATGAAGAAGACGGACAAGTTCTCCTAGACTTCGCAAGCCGACGCTGCATTTCATGACCTCAAGCGCATGTTGTCCACATTGCCGTTTCTAGCCACGCCGGCTAGCAAGGAGCCGATGTTTCTCTATATAGCAGCCATTAGCCGGGTCGTCAGCGTCATCCTGGTGGTAGAACGCCCCGAGGAAGGCAAGGCTCAGCCGGTTCAGAGGCCCGTCTACTACCTCAGCGAGGTCCTTCCCTCTCCAAGCAGAACTACCCCCACTACCAGAAGATGTGTTATGGTGTGTACCTAGCATGCAAGAAGCTCAAGAACTACTTCCAGGATCATCCGATCAAGGTCGTGTGCACTGCACCCCTTTCGGAAATCATTAGGAACAAAGACGCCACCGACCGAGTCGCCAAGTGGGCCATCGAGCTCGCCGCCTACTCCATCCAGTACGAGCTTCGTCTCACGATCAAGTCGCAGGAACTGGCGGACTTCCTCGTCGACTGGGCTGAGACCCAGTACCTCCCATCGGTTCCGGATTCAGACCACTAGAAGATTCACTTCGATGGGTGAAAGATGCTCGAGGGGCTTGGGAGCCGGCATCATGCTCACCTCGCCCAAGGGAGACCGGCTGGAGTACGTCCTGCAGATCCACTTCAAGGCCTCCAACAACGTAGCCGAATATGAGGCACTGGCGCATGGCCTCCGGCTAGCCAGAGAGATTGGTGTCAATCGGATCCTCTGCTTCGGCGATTCAGATATGGTGGTGCAGCAGGTATCCGGAGAGTGGGACGCCCGCGATGCAATCATGGCTCTCTACCGGTTCCACATAAAGAAGCTCAGCGCCGCCTTCGACGGATGCGAATTTCATCACGTCCCTCGCGCCAACAACGAGGCAGCCGATTCGCTCGCACGAATCAGATCCACCAGGCAGGCGATCCCACCCGGGGTCTCCTTGGAGCACCTACGCAAGCCCTCCATCAATTTGTCCCCCGAATCGGATTCCATCATATGGGCAGGGAGCGCTCCGGTTGACGGGGCGGCAGACGCAGACCGGCAGAACCTCCAAAGAAGAAGTCATGCGCCAACTCCGAAAAATCCGTACCCTCCAGCTCGCAAGACCCGAGGGCTGTCGACTCATCAAGTGGCTCAGGGGTTGTCGTCCTAGGTACCTCATCCGAACGACCCCCCGACGACCATCAACCGGAAAGCGGTAGCATCCTCGTCATCCGAGAAATACCATCCTGGGCACAGACCTTCATCAACTACATCGCCAACGGGGAGCTTCCGGATGACGAGGTAGAGGCCAGGCAAATCCAGCACCGCGCACACATGTACACCATCATCAACAAAGAGCTGTACAAGCGTAGCGTATCTGGCATCTTCCAAAGGTGTGTCGACGTGGACACATGCTACCGGCTACTCAAAGACATCCATCAGGGCGAGTGCGGGCATCATGCCTCGTCAAGGGCGATAGTCGCCAAGGCGTTTCGCCATGGTTTCTATTGGCCGACTTCCCTCGAGGACGACGAAAAACTAGTCCACACGTACAATGGGTGCTAGCACTTTGGGCAGCTCAGGCACATGCCGGCTTTGGTGCTCAAGACCATACCGATCACCTGGCCCTTTGCTGTTTGGGGCCTCGACATGGTCGGTCCCTTCAAGCGGACGCACACAGGCATGACCCATTTGCTAGTGGCGGTGGACAAATTTACAAATTGGATCGAGGCCAAGCCCATCCGGGTAGCTGGACGGGGCGACAGTCGTCACCTTCTTCACCGACGTCATCAATCGGTTTGGCTACCCCAACAGCATCATCATTGACAACGACACGAACTTCGCCAAGGGGGCCTTCGCCCAATTCTATAGCAACAAGGCCATCCGGCTAGACCTTGCGTCCGTCGCACACCCACAGTCCAATGGGCAAGTCAAAAGGGCAAACGGCTTAGTGCTAGCCAGCATCAAGCCATGCCTCATTGAGCCTTTGGAGCGGTCGCCCGGATGCTCGATCGAGGAGCTTCCGGCTGTGCTATGGACCCTCCGCACCATGCCGAATAGATCAACCGGCTACACACCCGTTCTTCCTGGTCTACGGATCGGAAGTTGTCCTCTCCGCAGATATCGAGTTCGACACTCCACGCAAGCTCCTCTATGATGAAAAGGCCAACCAAGAGGCATGGGAAGATGGTATGGACCTCCTCGAGGAGTCCCACGAGGTGGCACTGTCCAGATCGGCCTTGTACCAGCAACGACTACACCGCTACCATTTAGGCCAGATCCGCCCAGTCACGTTCCGCGAGGGCAACCTAGTCCTCCGGCAGGTGCACGACACGAAGGGCATGCACGAGCTGTTGCTACCCTGGGAGGGTCCCTTCATCGTCAGCCGGGCGTTGCCCAACGACTCCTACTACCTCATCGACGCACAGCAGCCACGCAATAACAAGATGGACAAGTCGGACAAGGAGACGGAGCATCCCTAGAACGTGGCCTTGCTGCGCCCGTTTTACACCTAGTCACCAGATAGTGTATGTACCCCGCAAACCCTATGAATGAAAATGCGGACCCCTACAAGATGCTCGGGGGCTCCTTGCTAGAAATGTGCATGCATCTATTTTCCGGTTCAGATTTTCTGGCTCCGGCAACCCCTACCCCGGGGCTTGCCGGCTGGCCCGACCTGCTAAGTCAACAATCCGGTTGAGTAGTGTGCGACGATGTCAGAGGCCCACTCTTTGTCTCTGCTATAGACCGCAACCCGGCTGTCCGGCTAGCAAAAGCAAAAGCCCGAGGCATCCCACATGAAAAACAGGGAGGAGATGCGACAGATCAGGCGTCCTGGCCTCACAACTAGCTTAAGACAATCCGGCCGCTAAGCCGTCAGTACTGTGCGCAATGTACTGTTAGATCCCTTCGATTTCGGCCGCAGAGCACAACCCGGCTGCCCGGCAAGGACGCAGCGAAAATAGCAGAGCACACGGGAAAACGACTAAGTGTATAGAAAGGCACAAGCTAGTTTTCAAAAAACAAATCCGCCTTCCGGCTAGAGTTTAGCAGACTAACCTATTAACGGGTGAGAATGTATGTGTACATACATATTTTCGTACGACTACTTCGAGTCGGAATTCAGGAAGAAAAGAAGAAGAAGATTCGAAGTCCTTACCTTCATCAAGCGCTCCGAATATCGGGGGCTACACCCACTGGGTGCGCTCGCGTGCCCCCAATGGAATCTTGTAGTTTCCCGACCGGCTAAGGGCGATTAGCCTGATATTTCGAGCCTAGGTGAGGGCAAGGGCAGGAGCAAGAGAAGAAAAAGGTTCGAAGTACCTGGCTACGCTAGCTACTCCGAATCTCAGGGGCTACACCCAGTGGGTGCGCTGGCGCGCCCCCACTGGAATTGCAGGTCCCCCGGCTAAAGGCGTTCCGCCGAGCGAAGTTAGCCGGATGAAGTCTGCCGACAAATATTGAAAGGACATGCAAAAAAAACACAAGTTGAAGGCAAACCAAATTCGTCCAGATTGACATTAAAAGGAAGGGGGAGACAAATCTCCCATAAGTTTACCCGGCGCCAGAAGCAGCCGGTACAGCCAGACAAGTTTTAAACAAGATAAAACAAAAAAAATACACCCGGCATCCCAGGGTCATAGCTAAGCGGCAGGGCCCTTGCCGTGCGGAGCGCCTTGGCTGGCAGCAGTCTCAGGCAACGGAGGAGGCACAACAGTCGACCGGGTTTCGGCGTCGCCATCAGCCGGCTGCATCGGGGCTTCCGCATCCGGAGTGCCGATGGACTCCGAGTTGGTGAGCACCTCGTCGGGATCCACGTAGTCCGTGATCTTGATGGCGGAGGCCCGGAGCTCCGGATGGGCCTGGAGGATGGCGGCAAGGTCGGCGCCGGCGTGGAAACCCCGTCAATCTTCTCGACGCGGGCGTCCTTGTACCATGAGAGTATGAGGGCCAAGGCCATATCAGCCCTGGCTCACGCCGCCAAGTCTCGTAGCCAGTCCACGGCAGCCGGCACCTCCCCCACCTTCGTGGCTAGCTACGCCATCATCTACGGAACCAGGGCGTCCGACCCACAGAAAGGAGAAGATGGCTTGCCCCACCTGACGGAGCTTGGCGGCTTCCTCGCCAAGATGGACGACAAGCTCCTGGGCTGTTGGCTGCGCTCCCAGACAGTTCTCCTGCAGCCGGTTGTACGCCAGCAGGTCTATGCTAGGATAAAAGGCTGTCAGAAAAAAGATAGTCAGATCCGGCTACCGGATCCGAAAGGGCAAAGGACACGGAAAATGGAGCTTACCCGTAACCGTGTGCCTGACTTGCATCAGCTCTTCCACCAGGGCCTTCTCCTTCGTCGCCAACCGCTTGATTTCCTTCTCTTGGTCCTTGTTCTAGGCCTCGAGAAGGTTGAAGGCATCGATTCGGCTGGCGATCGAGGCGTCGCGCTTCTTGACGGTGGCCTCCAGACCGTCCACCTTTGTGTGCCAATCCTTGTTCTGCAGCCACAGAGTGGGAGTTGGATTTGCTCAGCCGGTTGTTCGCCTTCTTCAAACCGATCGATCTCGCGCTGAGCGCACACAAGGATAGCTGCAACCAAACCGGCTATCGTCAAAAAAAAGATGATTCCGGATGAAGCAAACTTACTCTGGGAGGTTCCGTTGGCGGCAGCAAGCTTCTGCTCCAAGGACCAATTCCAGCCGGCTGTGGCCTCGAGTAGCCGGATCTCCTTCACCGCCAGTTCAAGGGTGGCGGCGAGATCCGTCAGCGAGGCGGCGGAGTAGGCATCGTCATCCACGGCGTTGGCGGCTAGGGACTCCTTCGCTGCGACCACCGCTGTCCTCCACTCCTCCCCCGGCTCATCCTCGGAGTTGTCATCACCGACAAACACGAGCTCCTTGCCGGTTACCGCCCTCCGTGTTCCTGCAGAAGAGCCATCCCCGCCCTGCGAGGTGGCCTCAAACCGTTCCGGCTAGACCACCACGTTCGGCTGAGGACCCTCCGCTCCGGCTGAGGCAGCCGGTTCAGCTCGAGGCGGCGGCGGAGGCGGTGCCTCGGAGGAAGGAGGGGCGGAGATAGACGTGGCCAGAGCGCGGGGTGGCGACCCAGTCAGCGCTAGCGCCGGGCTCACGGCTCCAAAGGAGACCAGCATGCTGAAAAAATAGAAGAAGAGAAGAAGGAAAAAGAAGCAAATAAGCCAAAGGCAAAAAGGGAGAAAACAAAAGAAATAGAAGATGGTAAAGGAAACCCGGAGAAAAGACGTACCCCTGAACCACCGGGGCGGCCCTTTCTTCTGGCCAAGACGACTCAGCGGAAAGGCGCCGGTCAGCTCCTCTTGGGGGCCGGCTCCTCCACAGTAGGCCGGCTGGCGCTGGAACGACTGGAGCCACTCCCGCCAGCGCCAGACAGGCTGGAGTCGCCGTCCATCACAAGGCGTTGTGCCGGATCGGAGGCCGGCGCAGCCTCTTCCTCCTCGTCAACCTCCGCGTGGGGATCAATGGCCGACTCGTCGTTCTGGCTGGGGAACACGTCCCCATCCCTGTCCGACTCCTCGCCAGACCGTCAAGCGCGTGGGCTTAGGAAAGTCAGGGCGTGAACGTCTCAAGGGGGGCGTCGCCTCCTCACGAAGGATGCAAGGGAAGATCTGCCGAATACAAAGATTAGTCGGAATAAAACAAAAAAGAAGGGCAAGTGATACAAAAGAAAATTCCGGCTAGAAGGACCTACCCGGGGCGCAGCGGTTGTCACGCCTGTAAGGGGCCAGCCCGAAGGACCAGCCTTCCGGCAGCCGCTCCTTGGTGATCGTCCACCCCACTCCTTCATGTTGTGGTAGCACGGATGGTGGCGCGACAGCCGAGTCGGGTCCAGCCGGCCGGAGTAGAAGCACATCTTGTGCGCTCGCTGCTGGCAACGACATCATCCAGCCGAGACAAGCCAGCTGAGAGTGATGTCCAGGCCGGTTAGCCGGCAGGTTGACGAGGGAGCGCATGCATTGCAAGCATCGCATCCAACTCCGCCTTTCATCGTAGAATCTTCAAGTCCCCGTGCTGCCAGGCTGGGATCCAGTCCTGGAACGCGGAAGGTTGATCCGGTCCATGTTGGTGCAGTTCTAGACATAGAAGTACGAGTGCTGCCACAGTCGTACCGTGTCGTGCAGCTGGAACTTCGGGTAGCCGGTCTGCGCACGAGAGTAGATGGAGGCACCGCCACAGACGACTAGCGGGCCCTTCGTAAACTACACCTGCGGCCGCACTCAGAAGAGCCGGCAAAAGAGCCCGAGATCCGGCTGGATCCCGAGGTAGCTCTCGCAGAAAGCCATGACGTGCGCCAGCATGCCGATTGCATTAGCGCCGAGATGGTGGAGGCGGAGGTCGAAGAAGGCAAGGAATGTGAGGAAGAACGGGTGTACCGGCAACGCAAACCCGCGTGCCAGGTGCGAGAGGAAGATCACCCGTTCTCCCTCCGCCGGATGCGACGACACCTCCCCCATCGGCGCGAGCTGCACCTTTACTTCCTCCTCCGACGGAAGGACATGGGTGGCGCGATACTTTTGGATGTGGTCCTCCGTGACGGAGGAGCCACACCAAGCTCCGCGCTCGGCTCCCATTTCCGGCTCGCAGGGACCGACGTGGCGGCGGATCAGGGGCGGTGGACCGTACCGCCGACGACGCCCAACGGCGGCCCCACAACGGTGGCAACGGCACACCGTCAACAATGGAGCGGCAGGAGAACCACCGACCATAGTGAATGAGCACACTGGAGAGTGCGTGGTGATCAAGCTGAACGACAACAAGTGGGCCCGTTGTCGAGAAGCTCTACGAGGCAATCCTCTGCCCCTCAACTCCCTGCAAGAATGCTGATGGGTTACCATTGGCTATTGAAGGAGGAATACATACGCCATCTACATGCAATCGCACAACTCAAAGCGTGTAAAAAGGCGACGGACGAATCAAGGCTTCGACGAGCCAGGCCCTCCTCCCACAGAGGATCCTCCTCCAAAGGCAACGAGTACCTGGGCAACAAGAGAAGATGTCGACTAGCCCACCTCACCGAGGAAGAGCGCGTGGAAGCCGCGAAAGTCCTCAACTTCGGCTCCATGGCGGTGGATACACGGGGCAACGTGCTCCCGAAGACGCCGCAAGCCGCGGTAATGGCGGCTACCATGTACCTCCTCAATAACTAGCCGCCAGTGGAGATCCACGAGCTGCCATGAACCGATCTACGATCGCGGGCTTGGGGCTAGTCGAGGCGGCCCTCGACAAAGAGCCAAAGAAAAGCAAGGCTCTGGCAAAACATTACTCCTCGCCTTCGTCTAGCGACGATAGTCATGATCTGTCTTGGCGTCGCCGCTCACGGTGGCACGATCGCGACTACGATGCGCGCGATGACCTGACACAACGCAAAATCGAAAAATAAAGGGCAAGACGTGCTCGTTCGTCTGACTCAGAAGAGGACGAGACTGAGCTCTACGGCTCCATATGCTTCAGCACAGCCATCAGGCCGAAGCGAATTGCCTAAAGGGTTCAAAATACCGTCAGAGAACCCAAAATTTTACGGTCTATAGGACCCGAAAATCTGGTTGGAGGACCACATCTCCTCTGTCAGGCTACATGGCGGGAAGTCAAAGCAACGGCCATACAATGCCTGCAGCTGCAGCTGCAGCGCGCCGCTCGCGCATGGCTCAACAATCTCCCGCGTAGATCCATTCGCAGCTGGAAAGAGCTGGTCTACAGCTTTGTGTGCAAGTTCAAGGATACCTACAAAGGCCCGCATGAAAGTCGAAGAGCTTGAGAAGCTGCCAGCAAAAGTCGGGCCAATCACTATGCTCGTACATCCAGAGGTGGTACATCATCAAGAACTCTGGGAGGAAAACATCTCGGAGGACCACGCAATCGACGCATTCAAACGACGGCGTTCTCCGTATAGAGCTCAGTGAGGATTTGGGCCGCTCAAAGCCCAAAACAATTGACAACCTGATGGAATTCGCGAATCGGTAGCTTGACGGAGAAGACTCGGTTGAAAAATCGTACCTACTCCAACGACGACGATGACCTTGGTCGCAGACGCGACTGCGAAGCAAACGTCGTATGCACGTCTACGATGACCCCGACGAGGTCAACATGGTCGCAGCTGGCTACGCTGACAAGCGCAACCATAACCACAACACCGGATACGGCGACAGCGGAAAAACCACGCAGGTGTGGCAGCGCCGCACTCACGAAGAGGCACCCGCAACATCTATCAAGGAAAAACTGTCCGGGCCATGCAACATGCACTTCTACACCAACAAGCACGATGGAAAGAAGAAAATCTAGCACCTTCTCAAGGACTGACGCGAGTTCCTCAAACTCCACGAGGCCTGGCCCGAATGAATCGTGACACAGTCAACAAGGGTTATGGAGCCACTCCAGGCGCTTGTGGCACATGAGCTCCTCCACTGCCACCCAGACCACCACCACCCGCGGCCGCACCGGTCCAGCATCACAGAGGCGAGCCATACCCACGAGTCGTGGGCAACATGGGGATGATCCAAAAAGGGCATCCCTCAAATCAAGTGCAGAAGGCCAACACTCGCCAAGTCAACTTGGCAATAAACTCTCCACCTTCCACCAGTGAGCACCTCAGTGGAAGCGACTCCTGCATTACCTTTGACAGGCGTGACCACCCGCGCCAAGTTCCTCGTCTAGGCCACTGTCCCCTCGTACTCGAGGCGTAGATTGGGGGTTTCGACATGAGTCGCGTCTTCATGGATGGCAGCAGTGGCATTAACCTCATGTTCGCGAGTACCCTGCGGACGATGAGGATCCCTCTGACGTGTCTGCAAGTTTCAGACACGACGTTCCACGACATTGTCCCAAGGAAAGGCATATATCCCCTGGGAAAAATCAACCTCAATGTCATCTTCGGCACGCCACAAAACTTTTGGCGAGAGCGCATCGACTTTGAGGTCGTCGAATGGCCTTCACAATATCACTGCATCCTCGGACATGTCGCATTCGCGAGGTTCATGGGAGTACCACACTACACCTACCTGCATATGAAGATGCCGGGTCCAAACGGCGTAATCACAATCAACGGCAATTTCGAGAGGTTCGACAACTGCGACAGGGAATTCAACAGAATCTCCCAGTCCTTTGGCATGCAGGAGGAATTCGCAAGATTAAAGGAGTCGATAGACAATAGTCTGCCTCCCCTGAGCAGGCCAAGTTCACCCGACATGTCCTTCGACTCGTCGGTGCACAAGAAGAAAGTCCAGGTCCACCCAACGGACCCGAAAAAGTCGACCCTCATCGCCAACAACTTGAGTTCTGCATAGGAACTCACGCTCGTCGAATTCCTCAGTGAGCACTGGGAGATCTTCGCCTGGTGTCCAGCGGACATGCCAGGAGTTCCCAGGGAATTCACCGAGCACTCACTCAACGTAAATCCCGACGGAAGGCCAGTCAAGCAGACAATTCGGGGATTGTCTGAACCAAGAGCAAAAGCAGTCGGAATGGATATCAACAGACTCCTCGATGCAAAATTCATACGCGAGATCAAGGAAAGCACTTGGCTCGCCAACACAGTGCTTGTGTCCAAAAAAGACACGGATATCCTGCGGATGTGCGTGGACTTCACCTCCTTGAATAATCACTGCCCAAAGGATCACTTCCCGCTGCTGCGAATCAACCAAATCATCGACTCAAACGCAGGATGTGAGCGTCTCTGCTTCTTCGACACCTACTCATGCTACAATCATACTCGAATGAAGGAGGAAGATCAGGAGAAAACGGCGTTTACGACGCCCTTAGGTGTGTTCTGCTACAACACAATGCCTTTCGGGCTAAAAAACGCAGGAGCCACCTATCAGCGGTGCATGCAGGCCTGCCTCAAGAACCAACTTGGTCGCAACATTCAAGTCTATGTTAATGACATCGTCATCAAAACAAAAGAGGAAGCCTCGCTAATCGACGATCTACGCGAGACCTTCGCCAACCTCGACCGCTACCGAATCAAGCTCAGTCTGGACAATGCGCCTTCGGCATACCATCTAGGCAATTACTCAGGTATTTCATCTCCACGAGAGGGATCGAAGCAAACCTGAATAAAATAAAGGCCATACTAGCCATGGAGAAGCCAATGAACGTAAGAGGCGTCTAGCAGCTGGCCGGGCGAATCACAGCGCTCAGTCGATTCATCAGACAAATTGCGAAAAGGCACTACCCTTCTACCAACTTCTCCGCAAAACTGACAAGTTCGAGTGGACAGACGAGGCACAAGAAGCCTTCGAAGACCTCAAACGTCTACTATCCACCTCGCTAGTACTAGTGACTCCACAAGAAAAAGAGTCGTTGTTGCTCTACATCTCCACCACCAACCAAGTGGTCAGCACAGTGCTTGTGGTGGAACGAGCCGAAGAAAAGAAGGTCCACGGAGTCCAGCGCCTTGTCTACTACCTCAGCGAGGTGCTCATGCCAACAAAACAGCGGTACCCGCACTCCCAGAAGCTGGCGTACGGCGTCTTCATGACATCCAGGCGACTGCGCCACTACTTCCAGGAGCACCCAATCGTGGTGGTCAACGAATCCCCGCTCGGGCACATCCTCAATAACCCTAATGCCACCGGGCGAGTCGCGCTTTGGGGAATTGAACTGTCTCCACGAGACATCACATACGAAAAGCGCGACGCGATAAAGTCACAAGTCCTCCCTGATTTCCTCGTGCACTGGATGGAGAACCAGCTCCCCGAAAAGCCAGATATGTCCTATCTCTGGACAATGCACTTCGATGCGTCCAAACGAAAGGACAGCGCTGGCACAGGTGTCATACTGACATCGCCCCAAGGAGACAAGCTGAAATACATTCTGCGAATGCAGTTCACCGCCTCCAACAATGAAGCTGAGTACGAGGCTCTAATCCATGTCATGCGGATGGCGAAAGCCTGTGGCGCCAAGAGGCTCATCATCTATGGCGACTCCAAACTAGTGGTCAACCAAACGATGCATGACTGCGATGCACTAAGCGACAACATGATCTCCTATCGCGATCTCTATGACACACTCGAAGGGGACTTTGATGGCTGTGAGCTACGACACGTAGACCGCGAAAGCAATGAAGAGGATGACACACTCACCAACATTGGCTCCACCTGCGCCCCCATACCACCTGGGGTATTTCTCTAGCGCATCCGCGAACGCTCCATCAAGCCAAAGGATCCAGAGAAGAAAGAAAGCGCGTCAACGGACTCGGGGGGCTACGCCACCCAATGAGCCAATGGCATTTGATGACCTGGAGCTTGATACATGACTCGAAGGACCAATGGGTGTCATGATGATCGAGCCATCTTGGACACAACCCTACATCACATATCTACTCAACAAGAGGCTGCCAGATGATCCGACTAATGTGCAACACATTGCACGATGATCCAAGCCATTCGCCATCATCAACGGCGAACTGTACAAGCGCATCATCACAGGAGTGCTCCAACAGTGCATCTCCAACAGGGATGGAAGGGCCGTCCTCCTCGACATCCACGAAGGGACCTGCGGGGACCATGCTGGCAGTCGTGCCCTAGTCGCGAAATCTCTACGAGCCGGATTCTACTGGCCCAAGGCCATGCGCAATGCCAAGGACATCGTCTAGCGCTGCAATGCTTGCCAGCGATTCATGGACAAACCGCACACACCTGGCGCGGAACTTCTGCCAATACCATTGGCTTGGCCCTTCGTGAAATGGGGACTCAACATGGTCGGCAAGCTCCCGAAATCCTCGCGAGGAGGCTACGTCTACTTCCTGGTCGCAGTTGACAAATTCACCAAGTGTATGAGGCCATGCCGGTGACAAATCAATCAGGAGCCAGCGATATTAAGTTCTTCGATTCCATTGTCTACCGGTTTGGAGTACCACACAACATCATCACGGACAATGGGATGAACTTCACCTCCAAGGAGTTCGAGGAATTCTGCGAAAACCTGGGAATCAACATAAGCTACGCCTCGGTGGCTCACCCGCAGAACAACTGTCAATTCGAAAAGGCCAATGGCCTCGTCTGTGGCGGAAACAAGAAGCCACTCCTCCGGCCACTCGAACAAGCTGCCGGATGCTGGCCAGACGAGCTGCAATCCGTACTCTAGAGCTTGCGCATAACTCCGAACAACGCCACGGGATATACCCCATTCTTCATGGTGCATGGTGCTGAAGCGGTGCTACCCGCAGAAGTACGTTACAAAGCCCCATGGGTGGTTGACTACAATGAGCAAGAGTCAACTCTTGCATTCGAAGACTCCCTCGACCTTCTTGACGAGGCGTGAGAAATCGCAGCGGAGAGATCAACGATCTACCAGCAAAGCCTCCGCAACTACCATAGCAGAAGGCTATGCCCAAGATCCTTCGTCGAAGGAGACCTGGTCCTGCGGCTCAAGCAACAAGGGCATCTCAAGCTCGAGTCTCCTTGGGAGGGACCTTACGTGATTACAGAAGTAATCCCAGGTGGCGCCTATCGCCTTAAAGATTTCAAGACAAGAGTCGCATACTCTAACCATTGGAACGTCGCACAGCTGCGTCACTTCTACCCCTAGTCGTTTTTACATTTACACATAAGGCTATTCAGCCAGACTACTTAGCCACACATTGTACCTCGTACTATTCTACGAATAAATAAAGCTAAGTGCCCCAAAACACTGTGTTTTCCTTATTTTCCTGCAAATCAATCACTCGGGGGCTACGCCACCCTTACACTATCCACTACTAGGAAATAACCCATCTATGGCGCAATGAAATTGGACTTCTGTGGCGCATATCCTAGTCGCCACTGTTACCCCGCCACTGATAACTACTTCCTGTGGCGCATATGGATATGCGCCATAGAAGTCCCAGACTTTTGTGGCGCATTTCTTCATATGCGCCACAGGAATAACTTCTGTGGCGCATTTACGTGTATGCGCCACAGAAAGCCCATGCGCCACTAACTATATAATTATATGCGCCACTGATTGCGTAACACGTATTCGAAGTAAAATACTTTCCTAGTGTATAATCAGGTATTTATATAGGATTTATTCAGTATTTATCCACATGAGTATAAAATACATTGCACAAGTAGTAGATGCATGAAAACCGACATATATAAAATACAAACACTTAGAGCCCGATCGAGATACATATATAGTGTCAACTGCCAACTTTTTACACAAGCGCCGAATACAAAGTTCATATCATCTCACATTACAAATATGAAGTTGCCACCGCCGCCTACACTAGGATCAAATAGAATACAGCTATGATAATGGTGAGAAAGAGCATTAGCCCGACCAATATCTTCATCCGGTTCTTCTTCCACAAGTGGTTCCTCCACTTGGCTATCGCCTCCTCTCTAGTCGCGTATCCTTTGTAGATGTTGCCACTGAACTTGTTCACTTGTTTGTGACAATCCTCCCACTCCTCGTAGACTCCTGGAACCCTACCCATGTACACCACATACCACCTCGTCGCCATCTCTATAGACGACAAGGCATATTAGTAAAATACAATGAAAAGAATTAATAAAGGGTTCACATCCGTATATATATATATGTTCACAGAATATAAAACAAAGGATCCATAAACCTAAAAGATAGATCATCATAGAAGCAATAAGTTCAACGACAACACGACCACAAGGTAGTGTAAGTCTAACAACAATGACCATTTCGACCACGAGATAGTAAAGTTTATGAGACACACACTAATACAGCAGGCGTCCATCAAGAATATACACACACTAGATCATGCTAGAGGCACATATCGATCATGATGAAGACTTCCTCTTCTCACTCGGCTTCGGGAACGGTAGATAGCCCTCTTTCGCCATCCACATCCTTGTGTCATCCTGCTTACGGAGGCATTCTTCGATCTCCCTCTTACTCAACCCTCTGCCTTGTTGTAGGGCACCCCCCTTGTGTTGACATCTTCAATGATGATTTGCGACAACTTCATCTGAATGTGATGGAAGTCTTCTCTAAGATCAGCATCATCGATTTTCGCCAAAGTTTCGGCCCATCCTCGGAGACTAGATGGCAGTGTTAGGTTCTGGCAATCCCGAACATAGCCTTTAAGGTGATGGAGGACATAGAAGGCCTCCTTGGCACCAGTAGTCGACTGCTTGACGCAGGGGAACTCGAGCATGTGCTTGAACACGTGTTTGCCATCCTTGATACATTCCCCCTATCTACGAAGGTGCATCCCTTCTTGGTGTAGCCCTCGAGAGCCTCATTGAGAACACCCCTTATTCTGGTGTAGTCTTTCTTCTTTGTGAAACTCCCCGAGTCGAAATACGTGGCTAGCGAATACCTCGGGGCAAGGACGATGAGTGTGTAGTATTTGTCTCTACGTAACACAATTGGAACGGAATGTTGGAAAAAGAGCAAAGGAAGAAATCTATAAGAAATGCATAAGTTACGGTGGCGATGAGCGAGTGTGTGTACTTGCTCGGGAAAGAAAGGCAAAAGAAGTGTGCCCTTCCTCTTGTTGTCCACCATGAACTTCTTGAGGTACGCCGTCGCCTTGGTCCGTGTCTCTGATCCTTCGACGAAATGGTTGTCCCGCATGTAGTAGGGATCCACTATCGCGATTTCCAGGTTACTTTCTCTCTTAATCGTGATCGCCAGATTGAGTGCGTATAGGCGGACCAAGTTATAGTCCAGCTGTTTCTTGAGAAACGGCTTGAATATGTCCTCAAACGCTATGAAGAATATATCCGCGAGGGGTTCCTCGACGAAGCCCACATCCAATGGCACCTTGGCCGTGAAAACCAGGTAATTTGGATCTTCGTCTTTAAGAAGGAGGCCCTCTAGTGTCTTGACACCCTCGTGCAAAGTTAACATGGCTCCAACTGCAATGTGGATCATATCCGGAGTCAATATCGTATCACCAGCTACATGCACTTGGGGCAAGCCAAATTGTGTGGATGGAACAACAACGGCGTCCTGACCCCGGATCCTCTTCGGAAGAGGCTGGCTCGCACCCTTCTTATTATTATTACCTCTCTTTCGGTAGTGCTTCTTCTTCACAACAGTGTCAGCCACTGCCATCTGCTCATCAGTCGCCTTTCGGAGTGTGTTGGGGCTGAAAACCAATCCCGGTTTCTCTTGTGGTGGATCGGCGGCCGGAGGCGTCTCTTGAGAAAGACCATGGAAGACCAGGCGCTGTGTGCATGTATTGGGCCGACCAGCTTGATGGTCGTCGCAAGCTGTGAAGGGTTCTTCATCCACAGAAGGCATATACAATACTTTGGCGGCACCGGTGTTGATGAAGTCGTCAACGTTGACCAATTCATCATCATCTTCATGGGTGCCATCATGTGGTGGTGGTAGCGGGGGCGACGGTGGCTGCGACACAATGTCTTTGCCATGTGGTGGTGCACACGCTGCCAAGAGTTGATGGTGATGGCTGGTGGTGGTGACGACGGCGGCTACTGGCTTCCGAGGGGGTGGCTGGGTGATCGGTCAAGAGGTGGCACTGGTGCTCCCCCCCACAAGATGAATCTGGGTCTTCGGCCATGTCAAGGGCCAGTTGTAGCATTCCCCAAGGGTCTTGTGTTCGTCGGCTCCCTGAGGTTGAAAGGGGGGGTCCATGTCGTCGCACCCTGGCAACACCCGAGCCAACCTGACCCTCATCACGTCGTCATCCATTGGATTGTTGTGCATCGTGTGGCTCACCGGTTGTATAAGAGTGCCCTTGGCAACATCCTTGAACTCACCGCCGACCTCTTTAAGCAGGAGTACGCAAGAAGTGTCCTGAGGCAAAAACATGTTGTTGGGCGTCATGAGATGGCAACAGTCATGCATCAAAGGCATAAAGGAGATGACGTGCACTAACTAATTAGTTACCTTGGTGATGGCGTGGATCTCGGCTAATGTAGAGACATGGCCGATGCCGGCGGCGGGCCTATCATCATCTGCAATCTCCCGCTCGGGTGCCTAACGAAGCACCACCACCGTCGGCTGCGCCTTATTGGTATCTTTGGCGGGAGGGGGCGTCGATGTGACCAAAACGAGCGGCTGCGTCCCAACGTTGACGGCCGACAGGTTCACCAGGTCCGGCGACACGGTAACATTGATGCCTGAGTTGCTGCCGCTTAAGCTGGGCAGATGTATCGGCCCCTATCGACCTCCCGCATTCCAAGCAATAAGCCCCTCGAAAAACTCAGGGGGATCATCAAGCAGAGATTCTCTTCCACTAACTTGTCCACCGTTTTCTCGTCCACCGCCTTCTCCTCCAGTGTCTGCACCTTCATCTTCAGCTCTGCAACAGCGGCTTTATCCTGGTTCTTCCTCTCCATTTCTTGGCGTCCTCTTTGCAGTACTCCTTGAACTTCATGCTCGTACCAAAGCCGGACACATGGCCAGCTGAGGACGGTGGCAACCCCTTGCCCTTCTTCTTGTATGCATTGGTCGCCCTGTTGAAAACCGTGTCCCACGGCTCGGTTGAATCCTGGGACGACTCTGTGGCAGTAGCGTTCAGTTCCTCCTCCTCAGAGACAAGGAAAGGTGAACCCATTTAGATTCTTGACTTCATTATTTTAATTAGAACGCATTAGAGTTGATATCGGCGATAAATTCCTTACCAACTTCTTCTCAAATTCCTGCACCTCCGGATCGTCGGTGATGAACTCCCATGTTTCCGTCTCCAGGTAGTAGCGGTCCCGAACAAAATTCCTAAGCTGCAAGTCCGTGATTTTAAGCCAAGGGTTGTCTTTACCAAGGCGTTCAAGCTCGGCGTCCTCCTTGTCCCAAATGGCCTGTTCCCCCTTTAACCGCCGCTTCCATGGCGGTGGTTTCCTATGTTCTGTTCCCGCATACTCCTTCCCCATTTAGTCCATTTTAGAGCGTCAACGGAAGCTATATCCGCCTTGAATATCTTAAACTCCTCTTCGTCGAGCATCGGATTTTTCTTACTAATAACCTCCTAGCTTTCACCTTTGTCAATGCTATTCTTCACCCGAGTTTTCTAGCTACTCAAGGCGTTGCTCATCTTTGTGAGGGCTAGTTTGTTCACCGGGTTCTTTCTCTCGAGGTTTCTAAACTGCTCTGGGAATCTGTATCGCTTGTGAAGCTTCTTAAGGAGGTTATCAACCAAAGTTGCAGTGTCAGCATGTCTGATGTACTTCATGTTGATTGACATGCTTTCTCGGACGATGCACCCGAGTTGCAGGCCGTACCCTTTAGCAATCGCCTCTGGCGCAATGGGTAGGCCGCTTTCTGTGACCTCAGTGAACTCATCGCAGGCGGGGGCGAGCACTGGCACCTTTCGCTCCTTCTGTTCCTTATTCTTCTTCTTCTTCTTCTTCTTCTAAGAAGCGGCCGGGTTGCTGCTACCGCCTTCTGTGCGCTCGCCGCCATCGGTGCGGGCGCCGCCATGGGTGGTGTCATCCTCTTCGTGGCCGCCTTCACTAGTTCCATCGTAGTCGTCTTTGTCCCCCTCGTAATCAGGATCTCCGCCCTCATTGGCCCCAGCAGCTCTGGCAACGGTCGCCTCCTCCTCCGGTGGTGGTGTCATCCTCATTGCCTCCTCCTCCTCCTCCTGTTGGGACCCCCGCCAGAATGACTGGTTGGCCTGTCTAGCTTGTTCTTCGACGCTGATCATGTGCTTAGAAGGGCCAGACTCCTTGTTTCCCAACATGTTTGCACTACTCTATTTAAAAGAGGCAAAAAGTTAGCACAAATCTCGGCCGAAAAATTCGGCATGACATTTGCTAATTTTTTGACCTAGGAGTGCCCATCTCTCAACCAAAACAGAAGTGAATCGACACTTCGGGAGAAATGGGCAACTCAAATGAAATCCCTGCAAGACAAAACACCCCATCCCCATATTGACAGCCCCATGCATTGACCCTAGCATCATCATCCTTGCAGCCCCATCCATAATTCACGCAACAGTATAACAGATACATGTATAAGAAGAACTTAAAAAACTTAAAAGGGTACAACAAATAATATATAAGCAGTATATATATACCAGACATGTGCTTCTACTGAATGAAAACTGAGTAGCAGTTATAGTACATAGAGACACACACATTCTCTCTTCTTCTTGCACACACACAGGCTATCAAGTTATAGTACACACACTTTACCTTGGACAGTTCAGTAAAGGGGATTTTTTTTATCTAGCGGTAGTACACATACACAATCATGATGCTCCTAATGGATTTCACCAAAGCAAAGTTGGGTTGTAATCCATTCATTCATATTTGGGTCAAAAAAGAAAGAAATACAGAGAACAGTACAACAATTGCAGTAAAAAAAGCAGTCTACAAAGTATCCAAGACATTTCTTAAAATGCTAAATAACACAAACCAGATTCACACAATATATGGAATAGTAAAAAATAACATTTGGATGAAATATATAGTGTAACAGAAGTGAAGAAGGTACCTAACTAAAAGTCTAAAAGGATCAACAAAATATGCTAGAGTAAACTAGAAAGCTTGGTATGCTGAAAAGGGGACCCCAGTAGTTGCAGTTAGAGATGCATGTTTGAAACCTTTAGGGTACCATCTATTTTAGTCTAGTTCAAACAAATGAACTATTTTTCTCAAAAAATTATGATATGTGAAAATTTAGTTTATTTTTTTGTACTAAAGAGGGTAGAGGGTACCCTAAAGGTTACCCACTTGCATACTTAGTTGCAGTCCTAGTGTACTAGAACTCTAGAACTACAAGTAACCCAGGCCCTTGATAATTCAATCATCAAATTTAGAACCTGATTTACATGAATGCACTAAATTTAGCATGCCTAGTACAGTGTTATTCAGTACTCTAAGTTCAGTATGTACAGTGCAGTATTGAATATATTACTGTCAAGCAAAACCTGGTTTACATGAATGCAAGCCCTAGGTCATTCTTGCAACTTCCTAGTATTTCAGGTCATGATTTGTTTAGAGAGAAGACAATCAGACAAATGCCTGAAACATCTTTCTAAAGCATCCTTATAAAAAGGAAAGAAACCTTTGGTGGAATTATGTGTTTGACATTGAGATGCACTAGATAAGCTGTTTTTTCCATCATATTTTATTTGTTGCCTCTTCTTTCCTACTCCTAGGTTTGAACTTGTGGATGCTTGTTAGTCCGAAGGTTTTCTCTCAGATGTTGTTAGGCTGAAATTTTTCTATCAGATGTTATTCTGCCGAAGGTTGGCTGTTTGGTTTCAGATCTCTACCTGAATCCCTAAAAAAGTTTACCCATATTCGGAAGATAAATACAGGAGATGTTGGCTATGTAATGGAATCTATTCTACCTGTTACACGCGGAAATTAACACCACTGAAAGAAAGTTCACGCCTCATGGCAGTGCTAGCATTTCGTGGATCTTTATTCTCTAAAAAAAACACAGAGAAGGCTGTATCTAACCTGATGGATCTTCAGGTTCTAAAAGTAAATAAATCCTAAGTCAACTTACAGTAATCAAGTACTCTCCAAGAAGAAAAGCTAAAAACCATGTACATAGCTCATTACCCACCACCACAGACTAATTGCGCAGTTGATTGATTGCATCTACCAAAATACAACTACAGAACAGAGGCGAATATGTTGTTTCAGACTTTCAGTCAGTCAAATGGTGATTTGGCCTTGGATGATGTGTAGACGGCTGAGAAGCTGCTGCTGTTGCTGCCACCCAGGCCCTGTCGGCATGGTGGCGTGCTCGACATCAACGTGATCATCGTCGGCATCACGGTGTTGCAGTTGGCCTTGGTCGGCGAAAATTGAGTAGAGCATTCTTGCAGAGAGGGGGAAAAGAAGAGAGCAGGAAGTGTACCTACGGATGGGGAGGTGGTCGTCGACGAGGGTGGCGGCGGTGCTCCTGCTGCAGACGTTGCAGGCCACCTCCTCCTAGGTCGTAGGCGAGGCGCGGCGGGCCTCCTCCTCCACGGGCTCCAGAGCAGCGGTGGCGGGCCTCCTCCTCCTAGGTCGCAGGCGGGGCGGGGCGGGGCGGGCCTCCTCCTCCATGGGCTCCGGCGCGGCGGTGATGGGGCTCTCCTCCATGACGGCTCTCCTCCTCCACGGGCTCTCCTCCACGGAGGCTTCGGTGGCGAGGGTGATTAGCTAGGGTTTGCACACGGGCGAGATGAGGGAAAGAAATGGAAGAAGGTAGCAGGGGAGGTCGAACCATTTATTTTGGCTAAGTGTGAAAGTTCTGTGGCGCATTCATCTAAAATGCACCACTGAATTTACAACTTCTGTGGCGCATTACTATGTTATGCGCCACAAAACTTTTGGGCATAGTCCAAAACAAAGCGGCATCATAGTTTGACAAGATCAGCTACATGTCCTAGTGGTCTTGCTCGCTAGCTTTCAACCTGGGGCAGCCAGGTTCGAATCCTGGCTGTCTCAGACTTTTTTCCTTTAAAAAAAAATATTTTATTTATTAAATAAAAGAAAGAACCTATAGACACATATACACACATATGCATATTTATTGAAAAAGGCAAGAACATATACACATGCATACTTCTCAAAAATAACCTCCTGAATCATATATATGTGCTTGTCACACACAAATGTGAATTTGTATACCCACACGAATATCACATGTATGTTTTAGTCTCTAACTAATATATATTTGGAGCACACATGTGAATTAATACACAAAAAAGTCACACTAATATCACATTATACCCACACGAATTAATTCACCAAAAGGTCACATAATTGCTAGTGTCTCTTCACAATCTTCTTGCCCTTCTTCGCCGTGGTTGAATACTTTAGCCCGTGCACTTTGAGATTTCTTCTTGTGAATGGACAACCTTTAGTAGGAAGTGTGGTCTTCCTTCTTACTTTAGTAGTAGCAGGCATGTCGAAGTACTTGTCGAATTCCTCTTCGATCTTCGGGTCGCCGTTTTTGTCGAAGTTTTGCTCGTTGGCGGCTCCTTCCATTCCGATGATGCTCCTCTTGCCCCTCCTAACTACAACACGGTTGGGCTTTGACAGGTCGGTAATAAAAAAGCATTGATCAACTTGGCTAGCGAGTACCCAAGGCTCATTTTTTGCGGAGGCGTTCTTTGTTGATTTCGCATCTGGTATAACCATTGTGGTGAAATAGCGGCCTTCTTTTTCCATGTTCTTGGCCCATCTAACACGGAACATCGGTGCGATCTCTCCACAGTAGTCGAGCTCCCATATCTCCTCAAGCCTTCCGTAGAATCTTTCCATCATAGTAGTCTCGTCATCAACAAAGGATAACATAGTTACTCTTGAGTTTTGATATTCACTATTCTTGTCCTTTTCCTCGATGTAGAATCTGTAACCGTTTATGTCGTATGACTGATAGGTCCTTAGGTTGTACCCTGGGTCCTGCGACAAGGAGAATATGAGTTTTTGACCTTCCGTAGAAGGCGTCTGTGGGGGATTGTCCAGTTGCCTTTTCTTGAACCAACCCGTGAAGCTGGAGTTGTGCTCTCTAGTTACGTCTCCCTTCTTCCTCGGCCGGCCCTAGTCAACGTACTCCTGCTCGATTAAGCTTCTGTGCTCTTCGACCCAAGGGCCGACCACTTCAATGTTTTGTAGCGCGACTCGGTGTGCCCTTTCAAAATTAGTGCGTCGACCATCAATGCCGACATGCAGTGAGCGGCAGCCCTCGCAGTGACCATATCCACTGAGCTTGCCGAGGTGCTTCTTTGTGGGTATTCCAACATCCTCGTTCTTGGTGGTTAGATAATTCTGGCAGAAGGAGATGCACTCGTAGATCAGAAAGCCCTTGGCTATGCTTCCATCTGGACGAGACCTGTTGCAAATGAATCCTTTGATGACACCGTTTAGCCTTTCAAACGGCATCATGTTGTGCAGGAATGTCGGCCCGAGCTGGATGATGTCGTCCACGACATGTACAAGCAGATGCACCATGTTGTCGAAGAATGTGGGCGGGAAGTAAATCTCAAGCTCACATAGTATCATCATGATCTCTTCCTGTAGCCTGTCGAGCTGCTTCACACCGATCGACTTCCAAGATATGACGTCGAAAAAGTTACAAAGGCCAAACAACGTCTCACGAACATGCTCGTCCATTATCCCACGGATCGCAACGGGGAGTATCTGCGTCGGTCGTGCCGGTATTCCATGTTCACGTTGAAGCTCACATCGGTCCATTCATGTTCGGCCTTCATCTCTAGAGCCTTGAGCGTTACACTCAAACGTGTATCCTCGGGGCGACACCCAGGATACAATGGAGTCATCCCGTCTACCTCCATTTGGGCCAGCTTGGCTTTCTCTCTAGCTACAGCTTTGTCGTTGCTCGTCTCCTTGAGGAGCAGTTCTTGAACATGAGGGTCCTGCAAGACCGAAGTTAGCAGCGTCTGTGTGTTCGCGTATTCTCCTTCTTCATGATCATGATCATGCCCGTCGCCATCTCCTTCTCCATGCTGATCATGCCCGTCGGCATCTCCTTCATCATGATGATCATACCCGCTGGCATCTCCTTCATCATGATCATCATGCCCGGTAGACTCTTCGTCTTCTCGCCCGCCCACGTCTTCATGACCACCATCATGTCCTACCGGCGTCTCATTGAGTTCGCGCATGAAACCGTGCCTAAGCAGGTGACCCGCCAATTGTCCAGATTCAGGGTCGATCCAGCGCTGCAGTTTGCATGTTCGACATGGACATCTTATCATGGTCTTGTCATTCAGAATCATGTCCTCCTTCACGCCTTTCTTGTACCTAGCAATTCGACCTTTGGTCATCGTGAGGACCATGGTTGCCTGAGCGGTCAAAACAGAGAGTATAGGTGAGAACCACACCATATGAACACACACATGCATGAATGCTAGCCAGAAAAAATTCGGTATGACCTTTCCTATAATTAGGACATATGGGTAGTGCAAAAATTTTCCGAAATGGAAATGAATCAACATTTTGGCAAACATCCATGCAACCACACCGGCTGGGCCCGACAACAACAAGCAAGCAACAAAAAAATTCCTGCCATTGCAAACATTCATGCACCACACAAGCATCGTCTCGCCATGGATCGCACACACATACTGCCTGCGCGACAAGCTTCACCTACATGTTAATGGCCAAGTACTCACCTAGTAGACACAATAATAGCAAGACGAGACCGCGCGATGAGAGAGTGTGGACAAATAGATCTACAAGTTGGTGGAGAGGAAATTAGTAAACAAATAGAGGTGTGAGAGAGAAAAGTAAGGAACTTTTAGATCTAGAAGTTGGAGCGAAGCTTCCACTTACCAATCTATGGGTTAAAGTAGGTTTAGTTACAAGAAAATGGAGAAACTATGGGCAAGATGGGGTGTGAGGGAGGAGGAAGACGAGTTGGGAGGAGGTAGAGATGTGAAATGGGTGGTGGTCGATAGATAGATAAGAGAGCTAGCTTTTGTCACCTTTTTAACATGGATCTGGACGCCCTCATCTGTGGCGCCTATGGAGCAAATGTGCCACAGATGTGGAATCTTCTGTGGCACATAAGTCCATATGCGCCAAAGAAGTGGGTGAATTAGATTCCATCTGTGGGGCCCACCTCCAAGTTCTGTGGCGCATGTTTGGATATGCGCCACAGAAGTGAAACACATCTGTGGCGCATATCAAAACATGCGCCACAGAACTTGGGTGAATTAGATTCCGTGGTGGGGCCCCCCTCCATGTTCTGTGGCGCATAAGGAAATATGCGCCACAGAAGAGGCAACTTCTGTGGCGCATATCTCAGAATGCGCCACAGAACTTGGATCAACCCACCTCGGCTGGCGGGTCCCACCAATCTTCTGTGGCACATACTCTGGAGAATGCGCCATAGAACTTCCAATCTTCTGTGGCGCATGTTTTCTTGTGCGCCACTGATGTTTTTCTGTGGCGCATGGTTTCGCATATGCGCCACTGAATATCTTGTCTATCTATAGGTTGTTTCCTAGTAGTGATTGTTCTACAAACATATCACAGTATCCCGAGTAGCTAACACAACAACAATTGAACCCTTGATAAACATCGACCCAGTTGCAACGCACCTGACGGGTTGGCAAGGTGCTGAGATAACATAAGTCAGGCTAACGAAAAGGAACTGCATAGTGCAAACACACTCGGAAAACATAAAATCTAGCAATCTATTCACATATCAATGAGTATTAATTACATCCAACATATTCATATGAACTTTACAACACTTGTACAACTATGTGCAGGATACAAATCATGCTACTGCTACAATAGGAGGACGTTCGTTTGTTCCTCGAAGAAGTCGACAATTTCTTCCGCTGGACAATCAACTGCTTGGTAGTGCGGAACCATGTCCCAGGTCATACCCTCTGGCAGAGGTAGCGGCCCAGCGGGAACAGCCGCAACATCTACAACTGGCCTATGCAGTCGCACCAGTGACAACGCAGCCTTAGCACCCGCTACTAACTACTGTTGTACACACTTGTGAACCACACTCAAATCCTGAAACTTCTCCAGAAGAGCCAACAAGCTTGAAGGGGCCACGTCCAACAGAAACATTGTTTGGTAGATATGTCTAAGGCATGACTGCGCCTTCTTCAAAAAGTGAAGTACTCAAGAAGCAGGATCCTGCAGGGTCGCAAGCGCGATCGCACGATCATGGTCCACCCAAAAGTACCCACTCGCCTGTAGTTTCTCCTGGGTAAGATCATTCATTCGAATGGCAATCCGGTCCTTCTCATCCTACGGATGACGGGCACTGACAACTACACCAAGCAAAAGGGAAAAGTATGAAGACAAGGCATCGCCGCGACTGACTAAAAGAAAATATAAGAGGGCAGAAAGCTAACATTTGAACTGCTCGCTCAGCTGCGTCACCTCCTCCAAGACATACTGCTTGCGAGCGGTAGCCTTCTCCGCCTTCAACTTCCATACATCCGCGCTACCACGGAGGATGGGAAACTCACGCTCCAGTTGCTTAATGCAATCACGCAGTCGCAAAAGCAGGGACAACTCATCCACCTTTGAGCGTGGCTGCGCCAAGGTCTCAACGATGGGTGGAGGATCACGAGGATCACTCGAGGGACCACTCGACGCACCCTATCATAAACCAAGCAAGATAAAAATAAGGGACCAAGAGTACATTGATAAAAGGCTCGAATGCATTCAGAAACGGCAAAGTCTCGATAGGGATACTCCCATAAAAAGCATGGTTTCAACACAAAAATAAAACTACAACTATTACAAAATAGCTACTAAGGAGCGGCCTGCTTCTTCGACTTGGACTTGGACTTCAGGGGCCTCGTCGAATCCGTGGCGGTCTCTGACGCCATAGACTTTCCAGTGCTAGCCCCTGATGCCACAACCTTCGCCGCATTCTTCGCTCGCTGTAGCTCCTCGGAGTATTTGGCGACAGTATTGATGAGCTGCGACCCATATTTACCACAGCCAATAGTGAAGGGAGCAAACACTACCTGATGGCCATCTGCGCCGATGGGCATCGCCTCGGAAATCGCGGTGGGATCCACCTCCACGCCATGGGATTGCACCATCGGGAGTGCCATGGTGGCACCGACAGACCGCTAGGAGTTCCTGAAGTCCATAGGAATACCCCCAGCAAGGGATTCCACCAAGTCCTGAAGGTTGTCAAGCAGCTCAGCCTTGGGAGTTAGATCCCAGCGTATGCGACTGAGCACACACTTGGCCTTCTTCAGCGTCCCTTGAATGGAGGCGCTTGATGGCTCAATGCACGGCACCCAGAAAAATGGTTGATGGCGGTGTTGATGTAGAGCTCGTTGGGAACCCCAAGAGGAAGGTATGATGAGCACAGCAGCAAGTTTCCCTCAGTTATGAAACGAAGGTTTAATCGAACCAGTAGGAGCAAGGAAACTCCCCAAAGGTGTTACTAGCTGAGCTTTGGCAGGGCGCACTAACGGTGCTAGTAGCAACATGGAGACCTGCACAACACAACCACAAAACTTTGTCCCCAACTTGCGATGAGGTTGTCAATCTCACCGTATTTTGCTGAAAACAAAGGATTAAATGTATCAAATGGAAATAAGTAAAATTTTGCAGAAAGTAAACACAAAGCAGTAACAGTTTATAGATTGTATGTAAAAGACAAGGACCGGAATCCATAGTTCACTAGAGGTGGCTCTCCTTAGATAGATATAATGCTGGGTGAACAAATTACAGCAGGGCAATTGACAAACATCGAGAAATAAATACATGCATATACTAATCATCTTGACTCCTTTGAGACTTGATTGGGCATTACAACATTATACATAGACCGCCATCCAACTGCATCTATGACTAATAATCCACCTTCAGGTTATCATCCGAACCCCCTCTAGTATTAAGTAGCAAGCAACAAATTATTGCTTTGCGAACTGCGTGTAAAGTAAACAATACGATTGTTCTATGAACAAAGGATTGTTGTTTTCTCCCTAGTAGCAACAACACATCTAGTACCTTAGAGATTTCTGTCACTTTCCCAGATTTCCAAAGGCATGAACCCACTATCGAGCATAAATACTTGGAGTCGCTAGCATCTACTTGGCCAAGATAGCTACTAACAACGGAAAGCATGCAAGATCACAAATAACAAAGACATGATAGAATCAATAATAAATCTAAAATAGCATCTCAATATCCATCAGATCCCCGCAAACACAACATGCAGAATTACAAATAGATGATCTTGATCATGAACGAAGCTCACAAGATCTAGACATGAAAGCACAAAGGAGGAGAACCAGCCATCTAGCTACTACATGGATCCGTAGTCCAAGGATGAACTACTCTGGATCCGTAGTCCAAGGATGAACTACTCACACATCACACCGGAGGCTTGCATGGTGATGAAGAAGGCCTCCAGGGTGAATTCCCCTCTCCGGTAGGGTGCCGGGAAGAGCTTCAGATCCCTCCCGATCTAGGGATGGAGATGACGGCAGTTACAGACTCTTTTGTGGAATTTTGATCGGGCACTTAGGGTTTTCGTCCCGAGGGAAATATATAGGGGGAAGGAGAGTCCGAGGGGATGCTGGGAGCGGCCACACCACCCCCTTGAGCGGGCCAGGCCTGGCCGCATGGCCAGGTGGTGTGGTGGCTCCCTGGCCCTTCTCTGTCTCGTATTCTGGCACTTGATGACATCTGGAAAAATAGGCAGTTTGGCTTTTGTCTCATCCAATTCCGAGAATATTCATTTTCTGACTTTCCTGGAACCAAAAACAGCAGAAAACAGTCAGTTGGCACTGTGGCTCTTGTTAATAGGTTAGTCCAATAAATCATATGAAAAGTACTCCAAACTTCGAACAAAACACAAGAAAGTGGATAAAACCAAGCATGGAACATCAAAAATTATAGATACATTTGCAATGTATCAGCGCTGCGGTCTTCGATTGTGACGACAACACCAGCCAATGCATCATCGTGACGAAGGCCTGGGCGTCAAAGCTCAGGCCGCCGACATCTACATACAACAAAGTGTTAGCACAATAACACGATGTCGAAGCAAGAAACAACGAAAATTCAGCTGAAAAGAGTACTTGAGAGGGACTTAGCAATCGAGAAAAGCTATTCCTCGAGCAACTTCTCCCTCTCGGCATTGGAGGAGTGCAAGTCCTCCTCACGCTTTCGCAAGTCCCCTCACGCTTTCGCGACTCCTCCAGGGCCGCAATTGCTTCATCATGACTCTTCGTCGCCACGGCAAGCGTCTTTTCGAGTGAAGCAGCATGACGTAGAAGTTCGTTATGCTCAACTGCAAAGAACATGACGTATCATCAATCGAATCTAGAAACTTCACCAAGACAAAGACAAAGGCAAAACTAACCTTCAACAATGCGATGGCGATTGTCCAGTCGCGCATGCTGTCGACCCATGTACAGGACTTGCTCAGCCAGGCGAGCAACTTCCTTCACGATGAGCTGCATTAGAAGAAAACAAGGTTCAGCAATAGCACCAAGTATATATTCGACTGACAAAACAGCAAAGAGACGCTTACATGGTCCTCCAGAGACTCTGAGGATGACTGTCGCGCAGTCATCCGGGCAACCACCTGGTGTCCCCCAGCATGCGGGGAACTCGATGAGTTGTGCCCGAAGTGGGCCACCAATGGAGGATAGAAAGATCATTCGGCCACTTCCTTGGCCTTGGAGTCTGCGACTCCAGATTCTTTCACAAATTGGATGTCGCCAGAAGACGACAGCGCCGCTTGACTACAAAACACATCCAGCAAAAACCTCATGGAACGCAACTCCAAAAAAGAAACCAAGGAAAAGTCGTGAACTCACCAGTCAAATTTATCCAGGTCGAAGGATTACTCCTCTGACTCCGATGACTCCTTTGGCAGTTGCAGCTTCTTCTGGGCACGAGGAGCCATGGAGCGCACAAGAACGGCGGTGATTGGCTCCTCTGCAACAATAGAAGGGCCTTATGGCATCGTCGGCGACGAGGCATCCGAATCCTCGCTGTGGGAATGCTTGCGAGTGTCTAGGTCGCTGGACTCGGGGGCTCCCTCCTCCTCTTTGATTGGGACGGTTGACTCCGACTCGTCCTCTTCATCCACCTCGTGAGGGATAACCCCTTCAGGACGAGGGGGAAAATTGGGAGACACCTTCCAGTCCTACATTCAGAAGATGCAATATTATATATCACAGCATCATAAAAGGCAACCGAAAACGAAAGCTACTTCGTCATAAGATTCTACCTCAGGAGGAGGGTTTCAGGCGTCGAAAGGAGGCACGACTGGTTCGCCTGGGAGAACCTCCTTGGTGGTGTATTTGGTCACCATTCGCACCCTCTTATCAACCTCACCCACAGAAATGCCATCGGCAGGTACGCGAGTGGCATCATTCGCACCAACCCAGCGGAACATGGGGTGGACTCTGACCTGCAGAGGCTGGACACGACGGCGCAACCATGTGCGAATGAGGGAAGCGCCTCCCTCTTCTTTGCCTATGCGACTCTCGAGGTCATAGACGCGCTTATACATCACCTCCGTTTCCTCGGACTCGCTAGGCATCACGATATTCTTCCAAGAATGCCTCCTCTTGCACGGCGTCGCGGGATCGAAGGGCACGAGTCCGTAGTGCTCTCCGTCGGCCTTCTGGTCACGGATGTAGAACCACTTTTCTCTCCACCCTTGGACGGATGCAGTGAGCTTGATATCGAAGTAAGTGGCGGAAGAGTCGACGTGGATTCCGCCGCGTCCTACATCGTAAACTACCGAACCGGACGCCGACTGGCATTTCAGCTTAAAAAGGCTCTTAGGACTCAACCAGGCACTCGGGGGGCTACTCCCATAGGGAGCGTTGGTCACGCACCCTCTGATTATTTGTACATCGTACTGTGTTGATAACATCCACACTCGAATTCTATGGCGACTCTGCCTCACATTTTCCCTACAAAGATATTACGTCTCCTGGGCCACCCGAATCGTCTCCACGATGATAAAAAATTCGGTGCCGCGCTTACAGCGTGAAGATAAGACCCGAGTAAGGCCTGGCAATGCATTTTCTGCGCACTACCAGAAACTTATCCGTTCCTGCAGGTACGATGAACATGCCTTGACGGACGTGTCGAGTTCTTACACTTATACACTGGAATATCGACTCCTGTAAGACCTCCATGGCCTGAGTCGAATTACGCCAGCACTTTTCTGAATTCGAGTCCGGGGACTCGAGTTTCAGTAGATTGCGTTGTTTTGCCCTAAGGCAGTTAACTGATACCGATACATCAGAAAAATCAGGCACGTATATCAACAATCCTTATGACATAAATTGAACACTCAAAAATATACTCGGTCATGCACTCGAAAGACTTCATAAAGTCCCCAATCGAATCTGCGATTCCACTGGACACTCGGGGGCTACTGACATGGGTATACCCTATAGGTATTCGAGTTTGGTATATACAGTCTAGATACAGCGGAAGCCCACGGTGTTGCAAAGGCCCAATGGAGAATTCGAGTGGCCCATGGATTCTCAATTGCTTGCGAGACAAGAAGAAGCTTAAGATAGAAAGTTCAAAGGGAAAACCCTAATCTGTAACCGACTCGATCTGGTACCCGAGACCTAGCCTATCTATATAAAGGCTAGGAGGGGGCAGCGAGGAGGACACGTGCAACCGTAGTTTCCACAACTCTAGCCAGATTGCATCTGCGCACCCCTATAATCTTCAATTCCTTCGTTAATTCCAAGAGCAGACAAGCAGGAGTAGGGACCTCTACGAGGCATGAACCTGGGTAAAACTTGCGTCTATGTGTGCTTGTTTGCTAGCCGACTGATGCCTCCAGCGCTCCCTCCTTTTCCAAAACCCAAGTCCATAAAAATGGGCATTGGCGAGTTAAACCCTCGTCACCTTCTGTTGCTCAAATCGAAAAGTGTTGAACTAACGTAAGTTAGATAACAACCTGGGGAAGAAGCACAAAAAATCACGCCTCAAAATGGCGTATAGAGATTTTACAAGAATTTTGACAGTGAAGCACAAAAATCTGTTTTGGGACAGCAAATTTCCCAAGCATTACTTATTTCTCATTAGAGGTTACTCTTGGCACAAAAAGCAAATAAAAAGGACAAGGAGCGGTTATTACAGAGGTAATAACTTCCAAGACTCATCTAAAACTTTT
Source organism: Avena eriantha (assembly GCA_910589775.1). Lineage (NCBI taxonomy): Eukaryota > Viridiplantae > Streptophyta > Magnoliopsida > Poales > Poaceae > Avena > Avena eriantha. The sequence goes on along the minus strand of OU342743.1, from coordinate 288,565,695 downwards.
GGGTTATCTCCCAATAAGTACTTTTCTTTAACGCCTTTAAGTTAGGCATAAGAAGCAAGAAAAAGGATCAAGTGTTCTCAAATGAAGAAGCATTAAAACCAAATTTCGTTTTCATAGGAGAAGCAAAAGGAATCTTCTCTCTCTTCTTAGGGAAGTGTTCTATACCTATCTTGAGTGGGAGTTGATATTTAATGGTGCCTTCTTTCATATCAATAATGGCACCAACAATTCTAAGAAAAGGTCTTCCCAAAGTAATAGGAAAAGAAGCATTGCATTCAACATCCAAAACATAGGAATCAACGGGGACATAGGCATTGTTAACCATAATAAGAACATCATTAATACTCCCCATGAGTTTCTTTTTAGCATTATCATCAAGTGGGACATTTAAATAACAATCTTCCAATGGTGGCAAATCAAGCATTTCATAAATCTTTCTAGGCATAATAGAAACACTACTATCAAGATCACATAAAGCTTTGATATCAAAATCATTCACTTTCATATTAATCATGGGTTCCCAACCATCTTCTAGTTTCATAGGAATAGAAGCTTTATGTTTCATCTTTTCTTCTTTAATTTTTATGAGAGCATTAGTAATGTGTTTTGTAAAGGCCATATTCATGGCACTAGCATTAGGACTTTTACCAAGCTTTTGTAGGAACTTAATTACTTCAGAGATATTGCAACCATCAAAATCAAAATCATAATTATCATCTAAAGTAGTAGAGATATTACTAGCTTCAACACTAGTGGTAGTGATAGTAGAAACACTCATATTTCTAGCAATTTCATCTTCTCTTTCCCATTTACCATGCAATTCAGCTAACAGTCTAACATTCTCATCAATTCTAACTTGTATGGCATTAGTAGCAGCAAAGGGATTTTCAATAGTTTCAGGTTTAGCAGCCATTTTATTAAAAGAAGATTGTGCTTCAGCCAATGATGCTATGTTTCTTTCAGCATTAGAGAGTTTCTCATCAATAGTTTTACTGAAAGTAGTTTGTTTGCTAATAAAATATTTAAGCATAACTTCAAGTTCAGAGGGTGCACTCCTATTATTGTTGTAGGAATTTCCATAAGCATTAACATTGTTGGGAGGATATGGCCTATAGTTATTATTACCAAAGTTATTCCTGTAGGCGTTGTTGCTAAAATTATTATTTCTTATAAAGTTCACATCAACTTGCTCATCTTGAGAAACCAAAGAAGATAGAGGAACATGATTTGGATCAATATGAGCTTTCCCATTAACAAGCATATACATAATAACATCAATTTTATCACTCAAGGAAGAGGTCTCTTCAACAGAATTTACCTTCTTACCTTGTGGAGCTCTCTCAGTGTGCCATTCAGAATAGTTAACCATCATATTATCCAGAAGATTTGTTGCAGCAACCAAAGTAATGGTCATAATGGTACCTCCAGCAGCAGAATCCAGTAGATTTCTTGAAGAATAGTTCAATCCTGCATAAAAGGTTCAGATAATCATCCAAGCAGTTAGTCCATGAGTGGGACAATTCTTTACCAAAGATTTCATTCTTTCCCAAGCTTGAGCGACATGTTCATTATCAGATTGTTTTAACTTCATTATTTCACTTCTCATAGACATAATCTTAGCAGGAGGATAGTATTTTCCAATGAAAGCATCTTTGCATTTAGTCCAAGAATCAATACTATTCCTAGTTAGGGATTGCAACCATTCTTTAGCATTCCCTCTCAAAGAGAAAAGAAACAATTTAAGCTTAATAATATCCCCATCTATATCCCTATGCTTTTGCATCTCACAAAGTTCAACAAAATTATTTAGATGAGCATCAGCATCTTCAGTACCAATTGTAGAAAATTGTTCTCTCATAACAAGATTGAGTAAAGCAGGTTTAATTTCAAAGAAAGTAGCTTCAAGAACAGGTGGAGCAATAGGTGTGCACATGAAATCATTGTTGTTGGTGCTAGTGAAGTCACACAACTTACTGTTTTCAAGAGTAGTCATTTTTTTGTGTTTTTAATAAAGAGAGCAAACTAGTACAACTATTTTTTTTTGTGTTTTTGACAAAGAAACAAGCAAACAAAGCAAAAATAAACTAAGCAAAACAAATAAAACAAAGTAAAGAGATTGGTTATGAGGGACTCCCCTTGTGAAGATGTCCTTGACTCCCTGGCAACAGCGACAGAAAAATACTTGCTAGCTCGTGGTTGATGTCGAGCTCATTGGGGAACCCCACGTGGAAGGTATGATGAGCACAACAGTAAGTTTCCCTCAGTTATGAAACCAAGGTTATCGAACCAGTAGGAGCAAGGAACACCTCCAAGGTGTTGTTTCCAACTTAGAATCTGATGGCTCAATGTACGGCGCCAGAAAAGTGCTGGTCCGGTGTTGATGTAGAGCTCATTTGGAACCCCAAGAGGAAGGTATGACGAGCACAGCAGCAAGTTTCCCTCAGTTATGAAACCAAGGTTTAATCGAACTAGTAGGAGCAAGGAAACACCCCAAAGGTGTTGCTAGCTGAGCATCGGCAGGGCGCACTACCGGTGCTAGTAGCAACGTGGAGACCTACACAACACAATCACAGAACTTTGTCCCCAATTGCGATGAGGTTGTCAATCTCACCGTGTTTTGTGGAAAACAAAGGATTAAATGTATCGAATGGAAAGAAGTAAAAGTTTGCATAAAGTAACACAAAGCAGTAAACAATTTATAGATTGTATGTAAAAGACAAGGACCGGGATCCATAGTTCACTAGATGTGGCTCTGCCTAAGGTAGATAACATGCTGGGTGAACAAATTACAGCGGGGCAATTGACAAACATCCAGAAAGCAATACATGCATATACTAATCATCTTGACTCCTTTGGAACTTGATTGGGCATTACAACATTATACATAGACCGCCATCCAACTGCATCTATGACTAATAATCCACCTTTAGGTTATCATCCAAACCCCCTCCAGTATAAAGTTGCGAGCAACAGATTATTGCTTTACGAACTGCGTGTAAAGTAAACAATACGATTGTTCTATGAACAAAGGATTGTTGTTTTGTCCCTAGTAGCAACAGCACATCTAGTACCTTAGAGATTTCTGTCACTTCCCCAGATTACCAGAGGCATGAACCCACTATCAAGCATAAATACTAACTCTTAGAGTTGCTAGCATCTACTTGGCCAAGATAGCTACTAACAACGGAAAGCATGCAAGATCACAAATAACAAAGACATGATAGAATCAATAATCAATCTGAAATAGCATCTCAATATCCATCGGATCCCCACAAACACAACATGCAGAATTACAAATAGATGATCTTGATCATGAACGGAGCTCACAAGATCTAGACATGAAAGCACAAAGGAGGAGAACCAGCCATCTAGGTACTACATGGATCCGTAGTCCAAGGATGAACTACTCACGCATCACACCGGAGGCTTGCATGGTGATGAAGAAGGCCTCCGGGGTGAATTCCCCTCTCCGGCAGGGTGCCGGGAAGAGCTTCAGATCCCTCCCGATATAGGGATGGAAATGACGGTGGCTACATACTCTTTCGTGGATTTTTGATCAGGCACTTAGGGTTTTCGTCCCGAGGGCAATATATAGGCGAAAGTAGAGGCCGATGGGGTGCCGGAGGCGGCCAGACCACCCCTGGCGCGGGTCAGGCTGGGCCGCGCGGCTAGGTGGTGTGGTGGCCCCCTTGCCCCTCTCTGTCTCGTACTCTGGCATTTGATGACTTCTGGAAAAATAGGCACTTTGGCTTTTGTCCCGTCCAATTCCAAGAATATTCATTTTCTGACTTTCCTAGAACCAAAAATAGCAGAAAACAGGCAGCTGGCACTGTGGCTCTTATTAATAGGTTAGTCCAAGAAATCATATGAAAAGTACTCCAAAGTTGGAACAAAACACAAGAAAGTGGATAAAACCAAGCATGGAACATCAAAAATTATAGATACATTTTCAATGTATCAACATCCCCAAGCTTAACTCCTGCACGTCCTCGAGTAGGTAACTGATGAAAAGAAAGAATAATTTTTAAGGTGACATGCACCATAAAAGACTTGACCAAAGTATTTGCAAAATATTCAAAGTTGGGATCATAGTACTTCAATCATAACATGAAAGAAAAAATTCTAGCAATAAGACAAAGAAACTATGACGCACCATGAAAAGGCACAAACAAAATATTCATGAATAACAATGCTTTGCAAGACGTTTGTTTGTTTCACATAAAGAAAACATAGCATAATAGTATTCAGCTTGTCCCTCATAGAGTAGCAAATATAAATGCATAGGACACCTTCAAAGTTCATAAGAGTGACTAGATACAAATAGTTTAAAACAAGCAATATCAAGTTATGCATCAATCAACTAGTCTTAGGACAATGCAAATAGAACTAAGAATGACCACTATGCTCTCAAAGTAGGTGCATAAAGATAGAAGGTGGAGACTCAATATAATGGTGGAAGAAAGGCCTTTATAAAAGGAAGTAGGGATTCAAGTCTCATAAAGAGCTTCCAAAAATTATGGTACTTGTAGCTTTCAGCTCTCATTGCCCCTATCATAGGCATCTTTAAGGTGATTAAGGTTAAAGTGACACAACTAAGAGGATATGCTTGATAAGTTATAAACCGAAATCTCATGCCCCTTACTTACGAAGACTGAACCTCATGCTACTCAACTTTAGTCAGGAGCAAGCTCTTGTCATTGTAAGTACATGTGTATCATTAAGAACCGCCAACGGGGTACCCCTTGCACATGATACGGGAGCTTTCCCATAATCAAAATGACAAGGCAAGCAGACAATGAGCATCTCAGCGATCTTTTTATTTGCTATTTTCATAGGTTTTTATTGAGGATGCTTCATACAGTGCTCATTATGGTGATGCTACAAGTTTCCACCATGATTAGGAATGGCTTAGGCTAGCGGCCCAGACGTTTCTCTAACACACATACAAACTCCATGATCTTACAAGTTCCACTTTTATTTCACACCGTCGGGATCCATAAGCAAAAGAACATGATATCAATGTGGTACAAAGTACAAGTGCAATGTTGAAAGCGTTCCCCATGAAACATGGTTCTGCTAATTTCAACTTATAAAGCGCAAGCATATACGCAGTAAAGAAGGACCCAATGGTTCAAGTTTATTAAATTAAAAAAAGTAAAGTGTGCCATCAAGTTCGTGAGAGCTTTAATCACTGGTTTTCTCATAACAAGTTTAATTTGGAAGGTAAACAAAAACATGAATATACTTGGAATAGCATAAGATAGTAGGTAGGTATGGTGGACTCTTTGGAATAACTTGGTTTAGGGAGTTGGATGCATGAGTGGAACTCATACTTCGTTGTGGAGGCTAGCAAAAGACTGGGAGCGACAAACTAAGAGAGCAATAATGGCCATAATCATGCAGAGCGACAAAACATCAAATAAAGGATCATAAAGGCTATGGTGACTTGAGATAGTCATAACATGGTGTGATCATACGCCAAATCAACCCAAATAAAGCATCAACGGAGAATACCACTATACTATGCTTTAATATGCTAAAACAACGCATGATTCATCCAAGGCACATTAAGCAATCTCAATTATTTATAACAAGTCATGCTACAGCAAATAATACTAAGCACAAAGCCAAAACAATATCAAGCATGGCATGACAAAGCATAGGCCACAGTAAAAAACAAGCTCTTTTTACCACATAAGCATGAACTTTCCTACTCTTTTCCAAACCAAACCAAACTATTTGAAAACCAATGTTTGAAAGAGGAGGTCCAACCAATTTATTCAGAAAACTAAGCAAACAAAAGCAAATGAAAAACCAAAACAAAAACGAAAAAGAAGACGCTCCAAGAAAAACACAACTGTGCATGAAACAATAAAAATTGAAGCGTTTGGAAGAAACCTGGGATTTTTATTGATAAAGAAGGGGATGCCTTGGGCATCCCCAAGCTTTGACGCCTATACTTCTTTGGATATTTCTACAGGTGACACGCGTGGCATCCCCAAGCTTGAGCTTTAGTCCATCCTTCATCTCATTACTCATTCCTTCCATACACCTGAAAATTTTCCTTCATACAAAACTTCACACAATCTTTATTAGCAACATTAGTGCACTCAAGATAAATAAGTCTTAAGGTTCAGTTCTAACACCAAATAAACTTCCATTAGAACACTAGATACTGTAGCACTTCCCTCAAAAAGCTCAATTCCCCAAAAAAACTCAAAAAGGAACCAACAAGAAGCAAATGCAGAAAATGGCAGAAATCTATCAAAACAGACCAGCAGGTAAAGACGAATTTTTTCGAAGACCTTCTGTTACTCAAATCAAAAAGTGTTGAACTAACGAAAGTTAGATAACAACCTGGGGCAGAAGCAAAAAAATTCACGCCTCAAAAAGACGTTCAGAGATTTTACACGAATATTTACGGTGAAGCACAAAAATCTGTTTCGGGACAACAACTTTCCCAATCATTACTTCTCTCTCATTAGAGGTTACTCTTGGCACAAAAAGCAAATAAAAAGGATAAGGAGTGGTTATTACTGAGGTAATAATTTCCAAGACTCATCTAAAACTTTTGGGTTATCTCCGAATAAGTACTTTTCTTTAACGCCTTTAAGTTAGGCATAAGAGGCAAGAAAATGAATCAAGTTTTCTCAAATGAAGAAGCATTAAGACCAAATTTTGTTTTCATGAAGAAGCAAAATAAATCTTCTCTCTCTTATTAGGGAAGTGTTCTATACCTTTCTTTAGTGGGAGTTGATATTTAATGGTGCCTTCCTTCATATCAATAATGGAACCAACAGTTATAAGAAAAGGTCTTCCCAAGGTAATAGGACAAGAAGCATTGCATTCAACATTCAAAACATAGAAATCAACAGGGACATAGGCATTGTTAACCATAATAAGAACATCATTAAGACTCCCCATGAGTTTCTTTTTAGCATTATCATCAAGTGGGACATTCAAATAACAATCTTCAAGAGGAGGAAAATCAAGCATATCATAAATTCTTCTAGGCATAATTGAAACACTACTATCAAGATCACATAAAGCTTTGAAATCAAAGTCATTCACTTTCATATTAATGATGGGTTCCCAACCATCTTCTTGTTTTATAGGAATAGAAGCTTTATGTTTCATCTTTTCTTCTTTAATCTTTATGAGAGCATCAGTAATGTGTTTTGTAAAAGCCATGTTCATAGCACTAGCATTAGGACTTTTAGCAAACTTTTGTAGGAACTTAATAACTTCAGAGATATTGCAACCATCAAGATCAAAATCAAATTTATCATCTAAAGTAGTAGAACTATTACTAGCCTGAACACTAGTGGTGGTAATAGTAGAAACACTAATGTTTCTAGCAATTTCATCTTCTCTTTCCCACTTAGCATGTAATTTAGCTAATAGTCTAACATTTTCATAAATTCTTACTTGTATAGCATTAGTAGTTGCAAAGAGATTATCATTAGTTTTAGGTTTAGAAGCCATTTTGTTAATCAATGAAGATTGAGCTTCAGACAAAGATGATATATTCCTCTCAGCATTAGAAAGTTTCAATTGTAAACTAGGAATTTCCCTATTTAGACTCTCAAGTTGATGGCTAATGTTTTTCAAAATGGTAGATTGTTCCTCCATAGTTTTAGAAAATAGTTTATTTTGCTCATATTGCATCTACATGAAGTTTTTAGTGGCTCTTTTAACTTCTAAAATTCTTCCTTCACTAGGTAATCCAGGTTTACCATTATAGCCATAAGTATTATTAGGAGGGTATAGCCTATAATTGTTATTACCATAAGCATTGTTGCCAAAGTTATTGTTTCTTATGAAGTTCACATCAACTTGCTCTTCTTGAGCAACCAAAGAGGCTAAAGGAACATTATTTGGATCAATATGGTCTTTCCTATTAACAAGCATAGACATAATAATATCAATCTTATCACTCAAGGAGGAGGTTTCCTCAACATAATTTACCTTCCTACCTTATGGAGCTCTCTCAGTATGCCATTCAGAATAATTAACAATCATATTGTCTAGAAGTTTTGTTGCAGCACCCAAAGTGATGGTCATAAAGGTACCTCCAGCAGCAGAATCCAATAGGTTCCTTGAAGAATAGTTCAATCCTTCATAAAAAGTTTGAATGATCATCCAAGCAGTCAGTCCATGAGTGGGACAATTCTTTACCAAAGATTTCATTCTTTCCAAAGCTTGAGCAACATGTTCATTATCAAGTTGTTTAAACTTCATTATTTCACTTCTCATAGAAATAATCTTAGCAGGAGGATAGTATTTTCCAATGAAAGCATCTTTGCATTTAGTCTAAGAATCAAAACTATTCCTAGTTAAGGAATCCAACCATTCTTTAGCTTTTCCTTTCACAGAGAAAGGAAACAATTTCAACTTAATAATATCACCATCTACATCCCTATGCTTTTGCATCTCACAAAGTTCAACAAAGTTATTTAGATGAGAAGCAGCATCTTCATTACCAATACCAGAAAATTGTTCTCTCATAACAAGATTGAGCAAAGGAGGTTTTATCTCAAAGAAAGTATCTTCAAGCATAGGTGGAGCAATAGGTGTGCTCATAAAATCATTGTTGTTGGTGCAGGTGAAGTCACACAACTTAGTGTTTTCAAGAGTAGTCTTTTTTTTGGGTTTTCAAATAAGAAAGCTAACTAGTAAAACTAATTTTTTTGTGTTTTTGATAAAGAAACAAGCAAACAAAACAAAAGAAATTAAGCAAAATAAAAATAACAAAGTAAAGAGATTGGTTATGAGGGACTCCCCTTGTGAAGATGTCCTTGACTCCCTGGCAACGGCGCCAGCAAAATGCTTGATGGCTCAATGTACGGCACCAGAAAAGTGCTAGTGCGGTGTTGATGTAGAGCTCGTTGGGAACCCCAAGAGGAAGGTATGATGAGCACAGCAACAAGGTTCCCTCAGTTATGAAACCAAGGTTTAATCGAACCAGTAGGAGCAAGGGAACACTCCAAAGGTTTTGCTAGCTGAGCCTCGGTAGGGAGCACTACCGGTGCTAGTAGCAACGTGGAGACCTGCACAACACAACCACAGAACTTTTCCCCAACTTGCGATGAGGTTTTCAGTCTCACCGTGTTTTGCGGAAAACAAAGGATTAAACGTATCGAATGGAAAGAAGTAAACGTTTGTAGAAAGTGAACACAAACTAGTAAACAGTTTATAGATTGTATGTAAAAGACAAGGAACGGGATCCATAGTTGACTAGAGGTGGCTCTCCTTAAGATAGATAACATGCTGGGTGAACAAATTACAGCGGGGCAATTGACAAACATCGAGAAAGAAATACATGCATATACTAATCATCTTGACTCCTTTGGAACTTGATTGGGCATTACAATATTATACATAGACCGCCATCCAACTGCATCTATGACTAATAATTCACCTTTAGGTTATCATCCGAACCCCCTCCAGTATTAAGTTGCAAGCAACAGATTATTGCTTTACGAACTGCGTGTAAAGTAAACAATACGATTGTTCTATGAACAAAGGATTGTTGTTTTCTCCCTAGTAGCAACATCACATCTAGTACCTTAGAGATTTTAGTCACTTCCCCAGAATACCAGAGGCATCAACCCACTATCGAGCATAAATACTAACTCTTGGAGTTGCTAGCATCTACTTGGCCAAGATAGCTACTAACAACGGAAATCATGCAAGATCACAAATAACAAAGACATGATACAATCAATAATCAATCTGAAATAGCATCTCAATATCCATCGGATCCCCACAAACACAACATGTATGATTACAAATAGATGATCTTGATCATGAACGGAGCTCACAAGATTTAAACATGGTAGCACAAAGGAGAAGAACCAACCATCTAGCTACTACATGGACCCGTAGTCCAAGGATGAACTACTCACGCATCACACCGGAGGCAGGCATGGTGATGAAGAAGGCCTCCAGGGTGAATTCTCCCCTCTGGCAGGGTGTCGAGAAGAGCTTCAGATCCCTCCCGATCTAGGGATGGAGATGACAGCAGCTATAGACTCTTTCGTGGATTTTTGATCGGGTCCTTAGGGTTTTTGTATCGGAGGCGATATATAGGCGAAAGGGGAGGCCGATGGGGTGCCCTAGGCGTCCACACCACCCCTGGTGCAGGCCCAGCCTGGCCGCGTGGCCAGGTGGTGTGCGCGGCCCCTGGCCCCTCTCCGTCTCGTATTCTGGCTCCGTGTCCCCCTTGGTGAAATATTGACTTCGGCTTTTGTCCCGTCCAATTCTGAGAATATTCATTTTCTGACTTTCCTGGAACCAAAAAACAGCAGAAAACAGGCAGCTGGCACTGTGTGATCTTGTTAATAGGTTAGTCCAAGAAAGTGTATAAAAAGTACTCCAAAGTGTGGGCAAAACATAAGAAAGTAGATATAAACCAAGCATGGAACATCAAAAATTATAGATACGTTTGCAACGTATCATCCATAACCGTGGACGCGGCTGTTTGAATAGTTTGACACTCTGTAGAGGTGGTACACTTTCACCACAAAATTCGATACATTCGTTAGGGATAACCCAGAATCATCATACTTAGTATGCGGATAATCAATCATAAACTTTCAATTACACACTCTAGTATAGGCACCTCCCCTATGAGCTTGGCCTCCCAGCCATAGCCATCTGCCATCCTGGGCACTGCATAGGTGGACATTCACATTCATGAGGTAGCCTCAACTCAACCTATTTCCCCAAGGGAACCCATACTAAGGCATATAAACTTCCAGTTAAGCCCTACCCAATTCGGGTATTGTGGTTGTACGGTAAAATTGGAATGGTATCACATCCGAACCCAACCTTCATTTTTTATAAAGGGATAAGGCTCAGGCCTCAATATTTTCATCCTCAAATCCGTTTGTGTCCATAACACATGTCAAAACATTTCAATAGAATGAATCCTCATTCCAAGGTTTTCATAATCATTTTCACCAAGTATTCCCATCTAAAGTGATCAACTTTTATGCTTAGCACTAGCCACTATAGTTGAGGGTATTCACTAATGTGGGGTGCTAATCAAGTGTAACTATCCAACTCTAGTTTTATATCTTTTGATGACATCTAAGTATAACTACTTAGACCTAGTTTTATACTCTTTATGGTATCTATACTATTTTTCCAATACTCACAAAGCACTAACTAAAAGTAAATAACTTTGGTAAAAGTAAAAGAATAAAGATTGCAAGTAAAACTTGGGATTAGTATAAACAAAGTTGTATAACCAAAGCATGCCTAATGCATCTTGCATAGGTTATCGAGTTTGCAGGTGTTAGCATGCATAGTTCTAGCTTGCCTTGAGTAGGGTAGTGGTTGAAGTTCTCTTCTTCTTCTTCTTCTTCTTCTTCTTCTTCTTCTTCTTCTTCTTGGTAGTACTCATCCTCGTATCCTGGGTCGGTACTATCGTCTACAAATGAATACGAGGTACACAATCACCAAACAATACTTAACTACTTCTATTTAGCACACTAAGGCTCACACTTGATGATCTAGCATCATCACAAACATCACAAGAAATAAAGACCTAATCTTGTTTATCTTATTTTAGAAAAGTAATTTCTACTCATTGAAAATACTTAAGATTTAATATTCTCTAATTAAAATATGGGATCATGTTGACACATGTCATCACCACATATTCTAATGGTTGGGAATGTGATTTAAAGTGTTGGTCATATTTTATAAAGTTTAAAATTACTATTTAATAAAATGAAAGTGACTAGAAATGCCTAAATATCATTCTTTTAGTACTAGTCCTAGATCACTGCATATAAACCTAAATACTTTTACATATTTAGATAGATCTTGGCAAATGTGATTTTTGAGAGTTGGAATCAACTCAAAAGCATTTATTGTTGATTTTTGAATAATATTTGAATGTGGAAAAGTCTCTGTCTTGTTATTTTTACTATAGGTGATTTATAATTATAAATTGTTTGAATCCAACGGGCTTGGATAGATATTTTGAATACCTTTCTAACAAAATTGGAATCATGTAATTTGGTTTAGTGAATCTCTTTGAATTGATTTTTTAATCTACTCACATAATCTAGTTTTAACTAAAATCGAAAAAGCTTATTTGAATCTACAGGCTCTGCGCGGGAAACTAACTGGGCTGGCCCCGCTACGCGGCATGCATGCAACGGGCTGCTGACAAGCGGGTCCCACTGGTCAGCGACTCACCTAAGCCGAAACGATATCTTTTAATCCGGGCCGTGCGATTAGACTAGGATCTACGACCGTGGTTAGTCATCTCCCGCGAACAGCTCCGGCGAGGAACGAACCCTAACGCGATGGTGGGGGTATGTGGGGGTGAATGACATTGTAGATGACGACAGATCGAATGGTGGTCGCGGTGGCTCCTGGGGTGGCTCCTAGCTCCGGTTCCTCTTCTCCTCTGCAGCAGCAGACTCCGGTGAAATTCTGAAGGTGTGGTGCTCACCTTGCTCCAGAGATAGGTGTGGGAGTTGTCTGAGAGAGAGGGGAGTGGAATGGTGTGGTGAATTGGAGCTGGGGCGACCTCTATTTATACACCGGGAGAGGGACAGAGCGGGATGGCTCGGGCTCATCAGTGACGGCGATACAGGGGGCTAGCGGCATGGCTGAGGGTAGGGTCCTATGTGGTGCTTCAGGGCAGTCGTCGTGCGAGTGATGGCGTGGCAAGGGGCGGTCGAGAATGGTCGGGAACGGTCGGTGCTCTGGGTGGAAACGGCGACGTTCAAGACGATGCACAGTGGCTCTAGTCCACTCGGCGGTGAACGAGCATGTCTGGGGTGTAGCCAGGGTCACAGTGAGTGCGGGCACGCATGGTGAGGGTGAGGCGCAGCGTGTGTGCTCGTGTCGGCTGCGGTGCTCTGGCAGGCTCTCGGTATGGCATGCAGAGAAATGGGCACGGTGCTTGTGGGTGGTTCATGGCGTGTCTGCGATCGAGGGGTGGACAGAGGGTGGCGGTGGACGGTCGCCTGTCTCCTGGACATCGTGGGAGAGGGCGGCGCTGGCTATAGCGAGTTGTTCTTCGTCGACCGGTGCGGTGAGCTCGAGTGGCGTGGCACTGGCGCAAACGACAGAGGGGGAGATGGTCTGCTGCGCTGCTAGGCACTAAGGGAGACCAGCAGAGGGACATGAGGGGCTAGTGGCAAGTGATCACTGCTCAAAACAGTAGAAGTTAGGCAGGTTTTTTCTGTATCTGCCAAGTGCTCGACCAAATGGCTGCATGAATTCAAAGTTTGAATTTTTGGATGAATTTGGTAGTGTGTTTGTCACATGCTTGGGTGTCTATGGTTGCTGGGAAAAGTCAAGGGGAAATGATTTGAGTGGTTTTTGAAAAACGCTGATCTATGCATATGAACTTGATTCAATTTTGCAATGTCTTTTAAATATATTTGAAAATAGTTTCTGTTAATTTGTAAAGTGGTATTGGGTTCAATTTTACTTGGTCTAGCAAGGGGTGAAAAGAATTGGGAAAGTTTCTGTTAGAAATCTTTTACTAGAAACACTCAAAGTGGTCTAGTGGATAAATTTGGTTAAAATGACCATTTGCTTATATGATTCATATTTGATTTTCTTTTCTTTTGATTTAGTTTGTAAATGACCTAGATGATGTAGTATTCATCTTTAAACCATTCCTTATCATTTGTAGCAATCAACCATGGCAATTGCACTCATTTATAAACTAATGCATTTCACACATACACTCATATTAAATTTAATAATAAAAGTTTTTGTTAACCCTAAACTTGGGTGATTTGAACTTGCTAATCTTGATTAATATTTTTGGGGTGTTACACATTGCATCTCTGTTCTTTCATTAACCACAACTAGAGTCATTACATGTCTGTTCTTCTCACAAACCACATACGGATCCACAAATGTTCATTGCATGTGTGTTCTTTTCACAAACCACAACTAGAGTCATTGCATGTCTATTCTTTTCACAAACCACATATGGATCCACTAGTCATTGCATGTGTTCTTTTCATTAACCACAGCTAGAGTCATTGCATGTCTATTCTCTTCACAAACCACATATGGATCCACCAGACTCATTGCATGTGTGTTATTTCAATAAACCACAGCTAGAGTCATTGCATCTCCGTTCTTTTCATTAACCATAGCTAGAGTCATTGCATGTCTATTCTTCTCACAAACCACATATGGATCCACTAGAGTTCATTGCTTGTCTGTTCTTTTCATAAACCACATGGATCCACCAATGTCATTGCATGTGTGTTCTTTTAGTAAACCACAACTAGAGTCACTGGATGTGTGTTCTCTTCATAAACCACATATAGAAACAACTAGAGTCATTGCATGTGAGTTATTCTCACAAACCACATATGGATCCATGAGTTTCAATGAAATGTGTGTTCTTTTCATTAACCACAGCTAGAGTCATTGCATGTCTGTTCTTTTCACAAACCACATATGGATCCACCAGAGTTCATTGCATGTGTATTATTTTCACAAACCACATATGGATCCACCAATGTTCATTGCATGTGTGTTCTTTTCACAAACCATAGCTAGATTCATTGTATGTTTGTTATTATCACAAACCACATATGGATCCACTAGTCATTGCATGTGTTCTTTTCATTAACCACAGCTAGAGTCATTGCATGTCTGTTCTCTTCACAAACCACATATGGATCCACCAGAGTCATTGCATGTGTGTTCTTTCAATAACCACATATGGATCCACTAGAGTTCATTGCATGTGTGTTCTTTTCACAAACTACATATGGATCCACCAGTGTTCTTTGCATGTCACAAACCATAGCTAGAGCCATTGCATGTGTGTTATTTTCACAAACCACATATGGATCCACTAGTCATTGCATGTGTTCTTTTCACAAACCACACCTAGAGTCATTGCATATGTGTTCTCTTCACAAACCACATATAGATCCACTACAGTCATTGCATGTGTTTTCTTTCATTAAACCATAGTTGGAGTCATTGCATCTCTGTTCTTTTCATTAACCACAGCTAGAGTCATTACATGTATGTTCTTCTCACAAACCACATATGGATCCATGCTGACTCGTGTACTAACGAGCTCGTTGGGGAACCCCAAAAGGAAGGTATGATGAGCACAGCAGTAAGTTTCCCTCAGTTATGAAACCAAGGTTATCAATCTAGTAGGAGCAAGGAAACACCCCAAAGGTGTAGCTAGCTGAACTTTAGCAAGGCGCACTACCGGTGCCAGTAGCAACGTGGAGACCTGCACAACACAACCACAGAACTCTGTCCCCAACGTGCGATGAGGTTGTCAATCTCACCGGTTTTGCTGAAAAAAAAGGATTAAACGTATCGAGTGGAAGAAGGTAATAGTTTGCAGAAAGTAAACACAAAACAGTAAACAGTTGATTGTAGATTGATAGTAAAAGAAAGGACCGGGGTCCATAGTTCACTACAGGTGGCTCTCCTTAAGATAGATGACATGTTGGGTGAACAAATTACAGCAGGGCAATTGACAAACATCGAGAAAGAAATACATGCATATACTAATCATCTTGACTCCTTTGAGATTCGATTGGGCATTACAACATTATACATAGACCGCCATCCAACTACATCTATGACTAATAATTCACCTGCAGGTTATCATCCGAGCTCCCTCCAGTATTAAGTTGCAAGCAATGGATAATTGCATTACAAATTGCGTGTAAAGTAAACAATACGATTGTTCTATGAACAAAGGATTGTTGTTCTCTCCCTAGTAGCAACAGCACATCCACTACCTTAGAGATTTCTGTCACTTCCCCAGATTACTAGAGGCATGAACCCACTATCAAGCATAAATACTAACACTTGGAGTTGCTAGCATCTACTTGGCCAAGATAGCTACTAACAACGGAAAGCATGCAAGATCACAAATAACAAAGACATGATAGAATCAATAATCAATCTGAAATAGCATCTCAATATCCATCGGATCCCCGCAAACATAACATGCAGAATTACCAATAGATGATCTTGATCATGAATGGAGCTCACAAGATCTAGACATGATAGCACAAAGGAGGAGAAACAACCATCTACCTACTACGTGGACCCGTAGTCTAGAGATGAACTACTCACGCATCACACCGGAGGCTTGCATGATGATGAAGAAGGCCTCCAGGGTGAATTCCCCTCTCCGGCAGGGTGCCGAGAAGAGCTTCAGATCCCTCCCGATCTAGGGATGGAGATGACGGCAGCTACAGACTCTTTCGTGGATTTTTTTATCGGGTACTTAGGGTTTCTGTATCAGAGGCAATATATAGGAAGAAGGAGAGGCCGAGGGGGTGCCTAGGGCGGCCAGACCACCCCTGGCGTGGGCCAGGCATGGCCGCGCGGCCAGGTGGTATGGCTGGGCCCCAACCCCTCTCTGTCTCGTATTCTGGCTCCAGGTGTCCCTCGGTGGAAAACTGACTTTGGCTTTTGTTCCTTCCAATTCCGACAATGTTCATTTTCTGACTTTCCTGGAACCAAAAACAGCAGAAAATAGGCAACTAGCATTGTGGCTCTTGTTAATAGGTTAGTCCAAGAAATCATATGAAAAGTACTCCAAAGAGTGGACAAAACAGAAGAAAGTAGATAAAAGCAAGCATGGAACATCAAAAATTATGGATACGTTTGCAACGTATCAATCCACCAGTGTCATTGAATGTGTGTTCTTTTCATAGACCACATATGGATCCACTAGAGTCATTGCATGTCTGTTCTTCTCACAAACCACATATGGATCCAGTAGAGTCATTGCACGTGTGTTCTTTTCACAAACAACATATGGATCCACTAGAGTCATTATATTGCCTGTTCTTTTCATAAACCACAGTTAAAGTCATTGTATGTGTGTTCTTTTCATTAACCACAGCTCGAGTCAGTGCATGTCTGTTCTTTTCACAAACCACATATGGATCCACCAGAGTCATTGTATTGCCTGTTCTTTTAATAAACCATAGTTAGAGTCATTGCATGTGTGTTCTTTTCATTAACCACAGCTAGATTTAGTGCATGTCTATTCTTTTCACAAACCACAGATGGATCCACCAGTGTCATTGAAATGTGTGTTGTTTTCACAAACCACATGGATCCACTAGAGTCATTGCATGTGTGTTCTTATCCTAATATAGCACTAGAGTCACTGAATGTGTGTTTTTTCACAAACCACATATGGATCCACCTGTGTCATTGAATGTGTGTTCTTTTCATTAACCACGACTAGAGTCATTGGATGTCTGTTCTCTTCATTAACCACATATGGATCCACCAGAGTTCATTGCCTGCCTGTTCTTCTCACAAACCACATATGGATCCACCAGAGTTCATTGCATGTGTGTTCTTTTCACAAACCACATATGGATCCATAGCTAGAGTCATTGCATGTCTATTCTTCTCACAATCCACATATGGATCCACCAGAGTCAGTGAATGTCTGTTCTTTTCATAAACCACATGAGCATGTGTGTTTATTTCATAGACCACATATGCATCCACCAGCTAGAGTCATTGCATGCATGTTCTTTTCACAAACCACATGTGGATCCACCAGTTTCATTGCGTGTGTGTTATTTTCATTAACCACAGCTAGAGTCATTGCATGTGTGTTCTTTTCACAAACCACATATGGATACACCAGAGTTCATTGCATGTTTGTTCTTTTGACAAACCACATATGGATCCACCAGAGTTCATTGCATGTCTGTTATTTTCACAAACCACATATGGATCCACCAATGTCATTGAAATGTGTGTTCTTTTCACAAACCACATATGGATCCAGCAATGTCATTGAATGTGTGTTATTTTCTCAAACAACATATGGATCCACTAGAGTCATTGCATGTTTGTTCTTCTCACAACCACATATGGACCCACCAGATTCATTGCATGTGTGTTCTTTTCATGAACCACCTATGGATCCACCAGTGTCATTGCATGTGTGTTCTTTTCGTCGGTGGCGGAGGCGGGCTAGAGCCTCGCAACGGGGGCTACGACATGCGCCATTGGAGCTCGGGATCAGCGAATGGGCGTAGCAACTTGGCGCCGAAAGCAAAATGTCCGAAAGGATCGTTCTTCCCAGAGGGTAGATTTCAACGCCGCTAGTACTAGGGGAAAGGAGGGAATCGATTTGTGAAATTGGTCAACGCATCCAAGTCATTTAGTTACTCGATTTTCCTAAAGGTTACCACGTTGGCGCTCGCGTCGCGGATACATGACCGACATGTGGGTCCTGGCTGTCTACTTCACGGGGTAGTTTAACGGAATGTTTGCATTTGGTAGGGGTGAGATGAGTTTGCCTCGGAATGGCCCCTCTCAGTAATTGGTGAAAGAACATGTGTGCCCCCATGTGTGGTTTTGGTAATTAATGACAATCTTTATGGACTTATGTTTGCATTGAGTTTTACTTGTAGGATTTGTCCATAGGCAATGCTTGAACCATATGTTGGCTTCAAGGTTGGAAGAAGAAGAAAGTGAAGAAGATCAAGTGTTGATCAAGGTTTCAAGGAATGATCTAGAGATTTGTCAAGTAGAAGTTGACCCTATGGCAAGTGTGTCTTGGCTAATAATATGATCTCAAGTGTATCTTTCAATCCTTATGGTGATCATGGATATGTGAAGATATGCCTAAAATATAGGCTCTTCCATAGTGGAGTATGGGGGAGAAAATTCCATGTCTTCACCAAGCTAGTGCAATCAAGAAAGGTGTTCCATCTTGAGGTGTAGAAGATCGTCATCATCAACATCAAGTGGAATATACACAAGGAATTTTTTTGATCTTGATAGGGTTTCTTTCTTACTGGTCTCGTGGTGTTAGTTGGGGAGACCGGTTTATAGGATAGATAACTGTACTATCAAGAGGGGCTTTCGAGTAAGTAACTTGATCATATACCTCGGTGAGAGCTCAAACCTTTGCATACTTCGCACCGTCTTTCTTGGTTCTTATTTGAGTCTTACTCATGTGAGTATTTAGAGATTGTGTTAAACTCCATGACAAGCTCAAGTTCATTGAAAACGAATTTCATATGCATTCTCTATTGCGTTTTCGATGTTGGAGATTTTATCGGTTTGTCTTTTTGAGAGAAGTGAAACCTTTCGTCATTTGGTTCTATCCTACCATTCTGTACTATGATGTTTCTCTGTATGATCTTGTAGAACTCACTGTTCTCTTTAAAACGATCCCAAGATCATCAAAAACAGAGTCCGGATGCAAAAGTTATGATTATTTCAGTTTCGCTGTTTCTGCCAGTTTTCAGGGGGGCGGATTATCTGGCCATGGGGGCAGACTATCCGGCCCAATTTTCGGAAAACGGCTAAGTACTTTGAGGCGTGGCTCCCTGTAACAAGGGCGCATTATCCGGGCCTCCGGGGGGCGGATTATCCAGCCCAAATATCCGCCCTATACAGAGTGTCCTGTCGCGAAGTCCTTAGCCATATGTTGGCCCGGGGAACCCAGAATATCTGGGGGAGGGGCAGATTATCCAGCCTAGGAGGTCCCAAACGGTCATATTTCGTTGGGTAGGGGTATAAATAGACCCCTTCTTCATCCTTAGGCCGGTTGCTTGCATTCTCTCTCTCCTCCATTGTTTTGACCTTTAAGAGCTTGCAAATACTCTCAATCCCTCCCATATTTCTTGAATCTTTTTGGGGGATTTGAAAGGGGGGATCTAGATCTACAACTCCACCAATCCATCTCTCCTCTATGTGAGGGAAACATATTGGGATCTAGATCTTCGGGTTTCTTTTGTGGATTTCCTCTTGTGTTCTTCCTCTCTTATTCTCCCACTAGCTTTTGTAGCTTTGGTGGAATTTGGGAAAGAAGGACTTGAGCACTTCTTGTGTTCTTGCCATTGCATTTGGTGCATCGGTTTGAGTGCTCGGTGAGGATTCGATTGGGTGAAAGGTTAGAAGCTTTTTACTCTTGGGTTCTTGGAACCCTAGAAAGTTTAGTTGTTTTGCAGGTTTATGGATTACTTGGGGCCTCCAATTAAGTTGTGGAGCTTTCCTCGAGCTTGTTTGTTGGGAGCCTCCAATTGAGTTGTGGAGAAGTGCCCCAATCTTTGTGAGAGGTTACGGATTGCCACCGACAAGTGCACCGATAGTGAAGAAGTGAACAAGGCCTCTTGTGGCGAGGTTCACAGGAGAATAGGGTGAGGCCTTTTGTGGAGTTGTGGTCTTAGTACCACCCACTCCTCCAATAAGACGTACTCTCTTTTTGGGAGGAACTCAGTAATAAATCATCGTATCCGCGTGCCTCGGTTATCTCTATACCCGAGATATTTACTTATGCACTTTACTTTGTGATAGCCTTCGTGCTTGAAGTCTTATATCTAGCTATGACATAGTTGATTGTTTTTTCCCAGCATAAGTTCTTGGTGCACAAAGGTGAACCATAGTATATATAGGTTTTAGTGCTTAACAAAGTAAACTCTAGTTTTATTCTGCCTTTGTTAAGCCCTTATCGTACAAGTTTTAAACCACCTATTCACCCCCTCTAGGCGGCATTTGTATCCTTTTCAATTGGTATTAGAGCTTGGTCTCTCTTTTTGGGCTTCATCGCCTTGAGAGTAAAGATGTCGGCTAGGGGATTAGTGCACGATGACATTTTCATATTCAATGGCACATGTTATGAGATTTGGAAAATTCGTGTGCTTAATCATTTTCGGGCCATGGACCCAAATTTGGAGCGAATTTTAGATATAGGTTTTGATGCTCCAATGGATTTCCTTAATCTATCTTGTGAGGATGAGAAAAACATATATCTCGATGCCCAAGCTTCTAATTGCTTGTTAATGCTTTGAGCCATGTAGTTACTTCTTCAGTCATACCTTTTTGGAGCGCTCATGAGTTATGGACGAAACTTGAAGATAAATATGTTGTGTCCAATATTTTTGAGGATGATTATGTTGCTTCCACTTTCGGTCGAGATGAGTTCTCATCTTCTACCACTTCACCAACATGTGATTTTTCACAAGGTAATGATATGGTAAGTGGTGATGAAAATTGCAATATTGATAGTAAGCTTACTGTTGATGATTCTTCATCTCTATCTCATTACAATGCTTCATATTTGGACTTAAACACTTCTAGCACTATATATGATTTACATGCTCGTGTTGATAGTCCTTTCATATCATGTGTAAGTTGTTTGAATAAATATCATGACGATATGCTTGATATTCCTTGTTGCCATGATATAAATGCTTCTATTTCCTCTAGTTGTTGTGTTTCTAACAATGTAGAGGAAACTGAATATTCTATGGATCAAGGAAACATCTTGAATGAAGCTTCAAGTAATTCTTCATTATGATTATCGCATGGTTCCCACCTATGCCTTATGGCTAGGGCTTCAAAGGTATCTCCTACTTTGGAACCCAATACCACTTGTGATGATGAGGATGAGTATAATGAGGAAGAAGAGATTGCTATTGATTTATTACATGAAAAGGGTGATATTGTTTATCATGCTCTTGTTAAGAATAATATTGCTTGTTCTAACTTTGTTGAAATCTTGGGTTTTGCTATTGCGAGCAAAGAACGTATTGATAAGTTAGAAGCTCAAGTTGAGGAGCATGAGAACACCATTGAGAAAATTAGTAGCGTGGAGCATGCGTATGCTAATGATATTTCAAATCTAAATGAAGCTCTTGAAGAAGCACAAGCAACCAAAGAATCTCTTAAGGAGACATTTACTTTAGAAGTGTATAAAGTAAAGGAAACCCGTGATAAAGCTCTTGAGGTGGCAATTGATCTCAAAAGAAAATATGATGTGCTTGCCAAGTTGTCTTCTTCTATTGCTAATTATAATGATGTTTGTGCTACTAACTCTATTTCTTGTGAAGCATCTATTTTGAAGGAGAATGTTGAGCTAAAGTCTCAACTTGCTTTGCTAACTAGCAATTATGGGAAATTGGAAGAAAGTCATGTTATTCTATCAAGCCCTCCTGAGGATCTTTGATACATTGCAAATGTATCTTAATTTTTGATGTTCCATACTTGGTTTTATCTACTTTCTTGTGTTTTGTCCACATTTTGGAGTACTTTTCATATGATTTCTTGGACTAACCTATTAAGAAGAGCCACAATGCCAGTTGCCTGTTTTCTGCTGTTTTTGGTTCCAGGAAAGTCAGAAAATGAATATTCTCGGAATTGGACGGGACAAAAGACAAATTCATTATTTTACCGAGGGACACCTATAGCCAAAATACGTGACGGAGAGGGGCTGGGGCTCGGCTACACCACCTGGCCGCGTGGCCAGGCCTGGCCCGCGCCAGGGGGTGGTCTGGCCGCCCAAGGCACCCCCTCGGCCTCTCCTTCCGCCTATATATTGTCTCTGATATGGAAACCCTAAGTACCCGATCAAAAATCCACGAAAGAGTCTGTAGCCGCCGTCATCTCCATCCCTAGATTGGGAGGGATCTAAAGCTCTTCCCGGCACCCTGCCAAAGAGGGCAATTCACCCTGGAGGCCTTCTTCATCATCATGCAAGCCTCCAATGTGATGTGAGTAGTTCATCTCTGGACTACGGGTCCATGTAGTAGCTAGATGGCTGGTTCTCCTCCTTTGCTCTTTCATCATGATCAAGATCATCTATTTGTAATTCTGCATGTTGTGTTTGTAGGGATCCGATGGATATTGAGATGCAATTTCAGATTGATTATTGATTCTATCATGTATTTGTTATTTGTGATCTTGCATGCTTTCCATTGTTAGTAGCTATCTTGGCCAAGTAGATTCTAGCAACTCCAAGAGTTAGTATTTATGCTCAATAGTGGGTTCATGCCTCTGGTAATCTAGGGAAGTGACAGAAATCTCTAAGGTACTAGATGTGCTGTTGCTACTAGGGAGAAAACAACAATCCTTTGTTCATAGAACAATCGTATTGTTTACTTTACACGCAATTCGTAATGCAATTTTCCGTTGCTTGCAACTTAATACTGGAGGGGGTTCAGATGATAACCTGAAGGTGGATTATTAGTCATAGATGCAGTTGGATGGCGGTCTATGTATAATGTTGTAATGCCCAATCGAATCTCAAAGGAGTCAAGATGATTAGTATATGCTTGTATGCTTTCTCGATGTTTGTCAATTGCCTTGCTGTAATTTGTTCACCCAGCACGTTATCTATCTTAAGGAGAGCCACCTCTAGTGAACTATGGACCCCGGTGCTTTCTTTTACTATTAATCTACAATCAACTGTTTACTGCTTTGTGTTTACTTTCTACAAACGATTACTTCCTTCCATTCGATACGTTTAATCCTTTGTTTTCAGAAAAAACGGTGAGATTGATAACCTCATCGCAAGTTGGGGACAGAGTTCTGTGGTTGTGTTGTGCAGGTCCCCACATTGCTGCTGGCACCGGTAGTGCGCCCTGCCAACGTTCAGCTAGCTTCACCTTTGGGGTGTTTCCTTGCTCCTACTGGATGATAACCTTAGTTTCATAACTAAGGGAAACTTACTGTTGTGCTCACCATACCTTCCTCTTGGGGTTCCCCAATGATCTCATTAATACACGAGTCAACAATCTTCTAGCCTCCCATGATAGGCTAAAGTTAGAACATGAGGCTATTGTGTCAAAGGTAACATCTAATGAGCCTCATGTGGACATTAGCACTACATCCAGTACAAATGTCGTACTGCCATGTGCTAGTCCTAGTAATTCATCATCTCATATTATTGCTACATCATGTAATGAATTACATTCCTTACCTTGTTGCTCTAACAATGAAGCTTCTACTTACTCTAGTATTTGTGTTGATACTAACCATGTAGAGGAAATCAAAGAGCTCAAGGCCCAAGTCTCATCTTTGAAGAGGGACTTGAAAAAGGGTCCGGAAGGGAGGGCCACACTCAACAAGATCTTGAGTGTGCAAAAATTCCCCAATGACAAGAGTGGGCTTGGATTCAAATCCAATGTCAAGAAAAAGTCCACTAACAATAATAAGTTCAAGAGAAACAAGAAGAAGGGCCAAGAACATGTCAAGAATTTGGCCAAGATTGTTTGCTTCAAATGCAAAATTGAAGGGCACCATGTTAGATCTTTCCCATTGAAGAATAAGACTCTCAGTGAGAAGCAAAAAGGGAAGAGGCCTCAAGTTCAAGGTCATGGTGTACCTCAAGTTGAAGAAAGGCCAGTTCGCAAAAAGAATCAATATAATAATCCCACGGTGGATAAATCAAGTGCGAAGAAATGGAAGAAAAGAACTTGGTACATATGTCGTGATAAAGGTCACCTCTCTTCTTCATGCACTATTGGTAACTCCTCATCCAACCCTATTATGATTGATGATGTTTATTCTCTTTGTAGGGATGAGGTTGGAAATTTGTTTGCCAAATATGTTTGCGCGCAATGTGGTGTCAAGAAAAGAACCATTTGGGTTGCCAAGCCTATTGTGACTAACTTCTTAGGACCCAACTTGGTTGGGGACCAACAAGCTAAAACTTGATCAATAGGTGTTGGTGGAGGGCATTGGATACTTGGCTAAATCATGAATAATTAAGGGAACTTCATCAATTATATTGTCTTAAGACAAGTGATTTATATTATCTTATCTCTATCATATAGCCATTGTTCCTCTTTGCGGTAACATGTTCTCAACTCATTTACATTTAAAGTTACTCGCCCCTTGTGCATGTGTTGGTTTATACCTTGCATGTGTTTTTATATGTTGTGCATAACCACTTACTTCTCTTGAGTTATCAATTTTATGTGTGTATGTTGGCTTGCACACCATGTACTTGTTTTTTTGTGTGTTGAGCCTTTATTGAATCTACATGTTATCTCATTTTGGATATTTCTTTGACTTGAAATTGTTTAGTGCTCTATTTGATGTAGGTAGAGATGATGATCCCATGTGGGTGTATTTCGTATTCAAATGCAAAATCTTAAATAATGCACTAATAATGGGGGAGTTTTCCTATATTGTGTAGAACACTCCTTTTATGATTCTTCACAACATGTTTTGCTCCATATAGTGTTTTATGTCTTTGGAAGATAAATATTCTTTTGGTACTTTGTGACATGTTGAAAAGTGTTGAGAGTTTGGTGTGGTTTTTTAAACCTTTCTATTTTTTGGGAGTTGGCTTATCTCATTCCTTGCTAACTTTTTTGACCTTTTAGACTGAGATAAATCCTTGAGAATTTGTGTTTTTCTCTATCTCTTTCTCTTTGTTTTTTTCCTAGTTCATTTGTTTAACATGTGGTCTTTCATGAGTTGATTTGGTTATTTGATATAATATGAACAACCTTTTATCGTGTCACACTTTGGTGTTTCTTCTTGGTTTACTTGTTATTTTGTTCAAATTGCATCTCCTTTGGTTCTTGAAAGTAGTGTGCATGCATATTTACTAAATGTATATATTATGGCGTGCTTGGTTTACTTGATCCAATATATAGGGGAAACTACACAAAATCCTATTGGCTAAGATGTGCAGGAAATTAAATTTCATATCAATATGCACATATTTATGTGGAGTCTCTCCTATGTATTCTAGTTGCTCTAACTACTTTGGACCCAACAATTTTGGGGACCATATTGTACTTGAATTTTGTTTTAGGTACATTGGAGGTGCATTGGATTCTTGTCTCTTTCATAAGGAATAAGTGATGACTCAATGATAATTAGAGACAAGAAAGGATGATCAACAAACTCCTATATACTTCATCACACTAATGATATCTTGGTAAAAAGTATCTCTTACTCATGCATACATATATTGCTTCCAACCTCTTGTAGGTTGAGTCTTGGCATGAATTTTTGTGTTTGAAATTGTTGTGGTTCTTGCTATGGTTTTAAAGAAAACTCTTTATTGCATATGTGAGTAAGTTGAGATGAGTGCATATAATTGGGACTATACAAAATCATGCTCATGATTCACGAATCCCAAATTTGTCAATCTAGCAATTATTTTGCCTATATCTTCCTCAAGCACTCTGATGTGCAATATTGATGAATTTGAAAAGTTGATTCATTCTTTGTGATACTTTTTTCCTTTCTCAATACATTCTAACTATCTCTTTTCTCTTAGTGATAGTTGTGATATATTTTCTATGTTTCTGGTTGAAGTTCATCAATATACAATAAGGCAAAATTGAGCCGTTTGGCCATGCTATCAAGCAAAGATCTTATTGGTGTATTTATGACTTCATTTTGGATGTCATGATCTATGTTTTTAATCTATTTTGAGTGTTCATGTATATTTGTGGATAAATATATTTGTGAGAATGTCTACTTAGAAACCTATACACATGACAGATGTTACTTCTCTATTGTTGATATCTTCTTTGATTCTTGTGTGTTGTATGGTCATACTAAGAAATATCATTCATTGAAGACAATGTTGATGCTCAATGATCATCCTTGAATTAGTCTTATAATATGCTTTGCCATGCCTCTCACACATCCTTGTGGTTGAGCCTACTATTATGTTGTCTCTTACTCCTTGCTCAACCATTTGTTTAATGCAAGTTTTATGCCTTTGTTTATGCTCTTTCGTACGTAGTTGGGTTTTAAATAATATCGAGGGAGTGAGGATGCCATGTTTTTCCATATTGTATTCAAATGCAAATTATAATTTTGCACAAACCTTGGGGAGCCTCCTCGTATTATGTAGAGCACTCCCTTTTCAATCTTATCATAATATCAATCTTTCTTTTGGTATCTTCCTTTTGTCAAGAGAATCTCTGGGTCTTTTGATTGCTTGCTTCATTTGTTGATGCTTCTTCACCTTGTTATTTTTTTTGTAATCTTTTGATCCTCAATATAGTTTGACCTCCTCCTAAGTGTTCATCATTGGATATGTGTAAATGTTTCCAATCATAAGAAATTTGTTTAAAATGCACGCCTTTGGAGGAATTGTCACTATATTGGTCGTTTAGAACTATTCAACCATTTTGTCAATCGATGCCAATGGGGGAGGAGTTTTGGAGGGCTTAAGGGAAGTTGGTTTTATGCTTTGAGTTTGTTCTTAAGCATTTGCCTCTCATGCTCTTGCATCTTTGTTGTTTCTATGCATGTTGAACATATAGAGGAAACTCCACAAACGGTAATGGTTGGCAATATATGCAATGAAATTCAAGTTCATCACACATGCATATATTGTGGGGGAGCTTGCTTATATATTATGGGCATACCAACATCACATACTTGTGTAGTATTTGATGTTGTCACAACGATTTTTATTCCTTAAGTTGATTATATAAACCCTCCCAAAGGATTGTCATCAATTACCAAAATGGGGGAGATTGAAAGAACATGTGTGCCCCCATGTGTGGTTTTGGTAATTAATGACAATCTTTATGGACTTATGTTTGCATTGAGTTTTACTTGTAGGATTTGTCCATTGGAAATGCTTGAACCATATGTTGGCTTCAAGGTTGGAAGAAGAAGAAAGTGAAGAAGATCAAGGTTTCAAGGAACGATCTAGAGACTGGTCAAGTAGAAGTTGACCCTATGGCAAGTATGTCTTGAATAATAAGATGATCTCAAGTGTATCTTTCCATCCTTATGGTGATCATGGATATGTGAAGATATGCCTAAAAGAGAGGCTCTTCCATAGTGGAGTATGGAGGAGAAAATTCCAAGTCTTCACCAAGATAGCGCAATCAAGAAAGGTGTTCCATCTTGAGGTGTAGAAGATCATCATCATCAACATCAAGTGGAATATACACAAGGCAATTGTTTGATCTTGATAGGGTTTCTTTCTTACTGGTCTCGTGGTGTTAGTTGGGGAGACCGGTTTATATGATAGATAAACCATACTATCAAGAGGGGCTCTCGAGTGACTAACTTGATCATATCCCTCGGTGAGAGCTCAAACCTTTGCATACTTGGCACCATCTTTCTTGGTTCTTATTTGGGTTATACTCATGTGAGTATTTAGATCTTGTGTTAATCTCCATTACATGATCAAGTTCATCGAAAATGAATTTCATATGCATTCTCTATTGCGTTTTCGATGTTGGAGGTTTTATCGGTTCGTCTTTTTGAGGGAGGTCAAACCTTTCATCATTTTGTTCTATCCTACCATGTTGGACTATGATGTTTCTCTGTATTATCTTGTAGAGCTCACTGTCCTCTTTAAAACGATCCCAAGATCATCAAAAATGGAGTCCGGATGCAAAATTTATGATTGTTTCAGTTTCGTTGTTTCTGCCAGTTTTGAGGGGAGCGGATTATCCAGCAATGAGGACGGATTATCCGGACCAATTTTCGGAAAATGGCTAAGGACTTTGAGGCGTGGCTTCCTGTAACATGGGCGAATTATCCGGGCCTCCGGGGGGCGAATCCGCCCCCTATATAGAGGGTCGCGTCGCGAAGTCCTTAGCCATATTTTGGCCCGGAGAACACAGAATATCCGGGGGAGGGGCGGATTATCCGGCCTGGGAGGTCCCAAACGGTCATATTTCGTTGGGTAGGGGCATAAATAGAGCCCTTCTTCCTCCGTAGGCCGGTTGCTAGCATTCTCTCTCTCCTCCATTGTTTTGACCTTCAAGAGCTTCCAAATACTCTCAATCCCTCCCATATTTTTTGAATCTTTTTGGGGGATTTGAAAGGGGCCGGGGGATCTAGATCTACAACTCCATCAATCCATCTCTCCTCTATGTGAGGGGAACATATTGGGATCTAGATCTTCGGATTCTTTTGTGGATTTCCTCTTGTGTTCTTCCTCTCTTATTCTCCCACTAGCTTTTGTAGCTTTGGTGGAATTTGGGAAAGAAGGACTTGAGCACTTCTTGTGTTCTTGCCATTGCATTCGGTGCATCGGTTTGAGTCCTTGTTGAGGATTCGATTGGGTGAAAGGTGAGAAATTTTTTACTCTTGGGTTCTTGGAACCCTAGACAGTTTAGTTGTTTTCCAGGTTTGGGATTATTTGGGGCCTCCAATTAAGTTGTGGAGCTTTCCTCGAGCTTGTTTGTTGGGAGCCTCCAATTGAGTTGTGGGGAAGTGCCCCAATCTTTGTGAGAGGATATGGATTTCTACCGACAAGTGCACCGATAGTGAAGAAGTGAACCAGACCTCTTATGGCGAGGTTCACATGAGAATAGGGTGAGGCCTTTTGTGGTGTGGTGGTCTTAGTACCACCCACCCCTCCAACGAGACGTACTCTCTTTATGGGAGGAACTCGGTAATAAATCAGCGTCTCCATGTGTCTCGGTTATCTCTATACCCGAGCTATTTACTTATGCACTTTACTTTGTGATAGCCTTCGTGCTTGAAGTCTTATATCTAGCTATGACAAAGTTGCTTGTTTTTCTTAGCATACGTTATTGGTGCACATAGGTGAACCGTAGTATATATAGGTTTTTTGCTTAACAAAGTAAATGCTAGTTTTATTCTGCCTTTGTTAAGCCCTTCTTGTACAAGTTTTAAACCGCCTATTCACCCCCCCTCTAGGCGGCATCTGTATCCTTTTCAGTTGGCACCCCAACTTTACGAAACGTGGAAATTATAGGCAACTTGGGTACCGCGATGCACTCAGCCACGAACTTTCGGGACGCAAACGAACAATCCCATGGGGGATGGGGATCAGAACAGAGAATAATGTAGGGGGAGGGGGCAACGAGAATCATCGGTCTCGAGCTTCACCCGAGCTCTAACAGCGGTGGCGTGACAGAATTTCCAGCGAGAAATTTTGACAGCCTTACGACGTAGAATTTAGGGTTTCAGAGAGGGGAAAATTTGGCAGCTATTGAGGATTAAATAGGAGGCGAGTTATGATGAGGGGGAAGGCTCAGATTCGACGAGAATCGGTGAAAACATCGGTGGCAGTTCGTGTTGAGGAGGAATTTGGCTAAGGGACGGGATGACAAGTGGGTCCTACCTATCAGTGACATTGAGGAGGGGAAGGAGGCCAGGTGACATGGGTGTGATTACTCGGATCCTTATGGTTCACTACCCTATATTGGGTAAAAGGAAGCAACCGACAAAGGCTTTGATTATATTAGGAAAGAGACTATAGACCGACATAATGTTGGTATTGTAATCACACGTGTATGAAACCTATCCACATACAGCTTTGAGACCCTACCTATTATATATAGGACGGGATAACCCAAGCAAGGGTACCGAAATCTAGGAGACAACTTGTAATAGTGCAATTATTCAATATTCAGGCGACTTTGATTCCATTGTTTCCCTAACATTCGATGAAATCCCTAGCGTTCTCTTTTCTGCGAAACCCTAAGTCCATCACCATGGGCATTGCCTAGGTTACCCCTCATCACCAGGCGGGCTACATCTACTACTTGCTAGGCCAGCCCATTGGCTGCTGGCTGCGCGTGCAACAGAGAAAATAAGCTGGTTGGGGCACTAGCTGAGCCGGCGTGGGTTGCTTGCGTGCGTGTGTGCGGTGGTAGAGAGAGGAGAGGAGTAGGTGGGTTGGGCCACTGGCTGGTTCCGCCGGGTCGATTAGTTTTTTTATTCTTTTTTTGTATTTGTTTTCTAGATTTAGTTTGACAACTCCAAGTAGAGTGAATTTGTTACTGAATTTTTCTAAATTCAAAATACACATAGCAGAGTACGTAGAAAAATAATTTCGACTTAAAAAAATACCAATTTTGCCATTTCATATAAAGCCTTCATATAGCTATTTTGAAAATTGCAAAATAGGATTTAGTAATTTGATCCCAATGGAATAATTTCAAAATACTTTTTCGACATTATGGATCATTAATCATGTCCATCAAAAATACAAATATCATTTTTCAATCATTACCCCATTAAGTGATTTTTGGGATTTGGAAAAGGGTTTTGACACAAGATTTTTGAATGAGGGCTTACATGAGATACCATGATGAGTGAAATGCAATTTCTTTTGTAGTCCAAAATTCTAGAATCCTAGGATGTTAGAAATAAGCAGATCTTCAGTAGCCTTCTACTTGACTTAGTCATAGGTGGTCAAGTATAGATCTTCGATCTTCGATGGTGTTGATCTCGGTCTTCGATCTCAGACTCGATCTCGTGTTCGACCGGGAAAAACCAAACACTAGAAAGAAAGGGAAAACAATCAACATATGTCATCGATACAATGCTCAAGCAAAGATGATGATATGATAAAGTTAAATAGTATTGGAGTGAACCCCTAATACATGATTGACAATTTAAACGGGGTCCGAGGGGTGGAAACCCTAATTCATGGAGAACCTCGGAATCATGTGTGGGGGTTCACTTTTTCTAATTAAACATGTAACTAAAGTTGCTTAAAATTGCATCATTTTGATGCGAAACTATAGATCTCATTTTTCTGAATAGACATATTATAAATATCTTCTGACTTACAAATAATTAGTTATTAATTTTCGAGTGTTTATTCATTTTCTACAATTACTGAAAAAGTTTAAAGGATTTATTACATCACTCTATGCTCAGGCTGATGTAAGCACATGCGTTAAACCTTTTTACACTTCGGTTCGGTATAGCCTTGGTCACTGACCAGTGGGGACCGGGGACATGTCACTTTGCCATGCTGGCAAAGGTTGCTAGTGCCACACAGGAAACACATCAGCGCCACACAACACCACCTCGACACCACGCGGACACCATGTTGGCACGCCGGCAAGCTCTATAGACGGTGGTAAAGGATGGTGTTATAGGGAGAGCAGCGATGCATGAATAGGTGAGTTCGAACTAAGGCATCACGACGAGCTAGCTAGTGGCAGCACCGCCCAAATTTGTTCACTAGAGCAAGCTCTGCCTCGGTGACTAGTGGCTAAACATGGCGGCATGGCGCTACAGAGTGAGAGAGGAATGACAAGGAGGCCTAGGAGAAAGGGGAACTAACCTTGGTGGTGATGGTGGCCTTAGCGGGACATGAGGAGTTGAGGAGCGATGACATTGTCGACGTCAAGCTCGGTCAGAGGTGGGGAAGGCGTGGATGACCTTCTCGTTTGCGGGATCCTACAGCCGATTCATATGGGTAGGAGGTAGAGAACATCGAGGTGAAGCTCAAGGCATGCTCATCTAGGTCCAGGGCGACGTCTACCGGCAGCGAGAGGAGATGGTGGTTTGGCTAGGGTTTCAGGACTCGAGGGGAAAACATAGAGGAGATCACGGGTGAGGAAGAGAGGCTTAAGAGAAGAGGGACACGACTTAGCGATGTACTTATCCTCGTCCAGGGAGCGGCAGGTGGCCGTAGTCAGTGCGGTGCAAGTGGGCAGTGATGGTTGTGGCACGCAGGACCACCTGCTTGACCACGCGAGGAAGACAATGGAAAGGAGGCGTCAAAGGGGTATCTGCCACTAGCGGGCTATGACTGGCTGTCTGTGGGTGCGCAAGGGCGGTAGGTAGAGGGAAGAGGGAAGTGGGCTAGTTGGGTTGCGACTGCTGCTCTGCTATATTTTATTTCTGAAACCTTTTCTATTTCTCTTCTCTTTTTCTCTTTGGCAAAAGCATTTGAATTATGTGTTGAACCATTCAAAATACTAGGTTTTGTAAAATATGTTGGAAACATTGCAGGCACCTTCTAATCAAATTGGGATCCATATAATTTCTTTGTTTTCGAAATACTAAAACATTTTGAATGGATTACAAGAAGGAGGGGCGAGTAGGGTTTTAGGGTCTTGCTTACTTTCTTACTGTTTGCATTTTCCTTAGAAAAAATAGATGATGCTCATGCAATTCACATTAAACCCTAATTACCATTTAACTAAAATTAGGGTGTTATAGGTCTACCCCCTTTACGAGAATCTCAACCCGATATTCCTAAGGTAGGAAGAGAGAAGGGGACATGGTCACTCTGAGGATAAGAGGGAAACACACTAGACAACATGCAAAGTATCTCATGGTCAACTCATGAAAGGAGTGTTCAGAAACAACTATGAGATGAAGAACATGAAACACGTCAGGGTAACGAAGGAAACACAAGGAGAAGGTTTCAAGTTGTTAGATAGCTGGTCTTCATTAGGATTGAGACCATGGAGCTTACCGAAGAGTGTAAACTTCTGAGGGAATAAAACTTCTAGCATAGAGAACATGACAAAGACTTTGAGAGGAACCTCTATTAAAAGGCTTAAGTAGAGATTTCAGGTTGTAGGGATATGGATAAAAAACCAAGTTGTTGTACTACTTTTGAAATAGAACGGTCACTCTTTAGTTCATCATAAGGACAATACATAAATGATTATTTTGTGGAGAGGACTCTAAAGATTCACAAGGAACATGTAATAGGATAAACTTCTGATTCTAAAATCATAGTCGCTTTTCGAACATGTTTGAGAAACCGAAGGAAACTACTTATTCATCTAGGTTTACCAAAATATTTGCCAAGGATTATGGTATCACCTTGTACCACCACGATGAATATGTATCAAGATTCCTAATGATACGACAAAAAGAAACTTCATTCTTAGACTTCAATTACGTGGCACAACAAGACGCTTGCCAACATAAATGGGTCCAGAGGATCGACCGAGAGACATTTAACAACTCTACTTTAAATATTCTCCTTGATGTTTGAGATACCAGTATCATATATCAAGTAAAGGTTGGACTTCGGAGGAAAAGGAAACCATAAGCATAACTCCTATAATAAATCATAGAAGATGTCTTGTGAGGAGTGATTGTTCTTGTTGAATCAAGAAAATATGACAATAGGCTTTTCGGATAATTGTGTCAACCATTACATCCATCTTGCCAGATTTACAAACAAACCCATGTCAAAACCTTGAAGAACACGAACCAACATATCTGCCTGAGACTCATATTTGGTTAGATGGGATGATACTTTAGACTCAGCGTGTCCGAATAGAAAGTTTGCAACATTAACCAGAGAGTTAAAGTTACTATATACTCAAGATATGGACTTCAATGTCAAGCTCCAATAGACTAAGCTACATTGCTAGACCCGTGTAATGGAAACTTGTCGAAGGACAACTGCACCTACACGAAGTACTTGCAATGAAACACACATGTGTCCTTAGGGAACAAAGAGAACTCTACTTGTATCCATGGCGAAACCTTTCAACAATTGCACGTGAATCAGAGAACGTCAATTCTTGCATCTAGAACACATACTTTGAGATGGCCCAAAGATGGTTCTTAAAAGTTTTCCAACGTTAGTGCCAACTGTTCCATATGAATCTATTCTAGCACGGAGAAGATAAGGATGTCATTGATGGGATCAACAACAAGCTTATCGAGATACTCCAATTGGATGAACTCATATGTTACATGAACATGGCAGAAGTATTGGTCAGGCCAAAGGACATGAAGATGTACTCAAGTTAAACATCACGAGAAGCAACATCATCAAGATAGTCCATGTAACCGAGTTTGATTTAACGATGACCCAAATAAAATCAAAGGTGGGGGAAGATAACATATCCACGAAGGATACACTATCCTTCTTCAGCATGTACAAAACTAGACATCCCTTTAAGAAGGAACATAGTCAGATAGAACTTTTGGCTTACATCTCTGCAAGTTGTTGTTTAAGCTCAACCAACTAGTTCAAGGGTATCCAATCCAGATCCTTGAAGAAAGAAGAAGTTTAGAGAACTAGCTTGCTCAAGAACTTTCCTACACGGTGATGTGGCAACATAGGGATACTTCTATAAGATGTCTAGAATATCACGAACCACCGATATGTCACTTAGTTAGAGGGGAAAATTGCTTAGTATGGCAAGAAGATATAGTCTCAATTTTCGGCACGAGCCTAAATCTTTGACCGGATAGAGTGCACCAGGATAACTGACTTGGTAACACAAACAAACTTTGCTAAGAATGAATCAAATGTCCTTATAGTTTGGAGCAATATTAATTTCTAAGAATATCATATGGCCACATCATTACGCACACACATCATTCATGAGTGCGAACAACTCAGGGGAAGGGGGGTAAAGATGTGTGGGAGTATCACTCCATTAAGGGGTCATGAAACTCATCACAACCTCTTAGTATAAAAGGGTGTGATACTCTAAGGCGGAATAGACAGAAGACAGTTAATGCCCTTTGATCTGCGGATTACAACACTTTGACCTTGTCCTAGTTATGACATGGTACTAGAGTTTGTTTCTCCTGACATTCTGAAATGGTTTGTCTTGACAGACCACAAGAGTATATTGCATCGGAATATTCCAATGTACATTTTAGTTGGTAGCCAAAGATCAAGAACAACAAGGAGGAAAGAACATGCTCTGGATAGAGTCCTGAGATGTGGATGCATAGATTATCAATCTTTCGAAAACCAATGCAGAAGAGGGGAATGTGTGGCAGAGCCATGATTGTAGATGTGAGACTCACGAGGAGTACACTTGTCGTGATCTTTTTTGTTCCATTAAAGAACATCTGCCATAGCTAATGGTAGGGAAAATCCTTATTATCACTATTTAGTCGCCACAATAACCACCAGCTGGAAGGCTAGAGTTGTAGTACCAGCCATCCTGAGGTAATTCTTAAACATTAGCAATGGGGGTCAATGGAGTGGATCTTGGGTTAAACTTCAACTTCATGTACAAGATTCACAACTCCATAATCCAGTACAATCCAGGACCTTAGTTCAAGTCCAAGGGTTAAAATCAGAGAAATCAGTCACTACTACTTTGAGTGACATAGCGTACACCACAGGGTAGTAATCACAAGGTAGCTTCCAAGAGAAGAAAGAACTTCTGAAGTACCAAACAAATAAATAGGAGGCACATGAAACAAAAGGAAACCTCGAAGCCTAGAGAAGAAGATTGTGGAACCTACAATATAATATTGTGGGTCCATAAGATAGAGAGATCATGATAGAAAGGAATCTCTCAAATGAAGCAGAATGAAGGGAACACGGAACACACAACACACACAACTCTAGATAACTCTACACTAGGTCAACTGGTTGAGAAACGACATGCCCAGAAGGCACCTAAACTTTGAAAGACTACAAGAAATATAAAAACCCTTCCAAATCAACACAAGGTAAGATGACCCAGAGTTAGAGCGATACAAGTTAAAGAGTAAAAGAAGCATACTAGATTTTTCGAAAATACTTTTCATCTTTAAAATAGTTTTAAGAATCACTAGA
Organism: Avena eriantha; assembly: GCA_910589775.1. Classification (NCBI taxonomy): domain Eukaryota; kingdom Viridiplantae; phylum Streptophyta; class Magnoliopsida; order Poales; family Poaceae; genus Avena; species Avena eriantha. The sequence goes on along the minus strand of OU342743.1, from coordinate 288,529,673 downwards.
CTTAACATCGACCAATATCAAGGAGTTCCTATGGTCGGTACTTCTCTAGTACCAAATACCTATGACACCCCCGGGATCAGGGTTAAACAAATCCCAGACCTTAGGCTAACATAAGCTTAACCTAGAGGTCGAGGATATCTAGTGAATAATTTGTAACACAACTATGACCCTGCGACAAAAAATTATTACAAGAAGCTCATAACTGAGCAAAGAACCAAAATATTACAAGTAGAGGTCACTGACCATAAACATCAAACAATAGAAGGACAATTATGCTATTATGTATAGGAAACTTAACAAATGGCCTAAGAGGCCTGAAGCATAATGATGAGATCCTAGCCCATATATTCTAGGCTACCGACTGGGAACCCCAAGTTACACTTCGGTGTCGATGTTGTACGGAACTTGTATTCTAGGAACACTTAGTCTGCTACAAAAGTATCAACAAAGAAAGGGTGAGTACATGGTGTACCCCGCAAGAGTTATGGCTGGTGGGATTATTTTGCATAAATCTATCTTTGTTTATAAAACAAGAGGGAGAAGAAGCTCGTCTAATCGGAATATTTTAAAAGGGGATAAGAGAGCGACATCTTCAAAGTATTGATCATCATCTTTGATATCCACCAAATCATCATCATCACCTCTCAACAAGGATCACCCCCTCATACCGATGAGGAAGCATCCTTAAGCACATGTTGAAACCTCCAAGTTTTACGATTAGGTTAAAGTTCTCTATGATTATAGAATCTAGTCACCAAGCATTCATAACCGTGAACATGACTTTTCGAAAAATTTAACCCTGCAGGGGTGTACAACTTTACCCACACATACCAACCGACTCTTAATACCAAGCTATTAGCCCTCTTCCTTGGAAGGCTGGTAGATGGTGGTTGACCAAAACATTACCTTGTTGTCACCGAGACCATGAGTCACGCCCTAAGGAGGGTTCTGTCATAACGGGACAAATCCCAAAGACAGTCCCTAGAGATGTGAGGAGAGGTTGGCTTATCAGGGGATCTATCCACCCCAAGCAACTCAGTCCACTCCTACCTACCTATTATGATGCACCTTCACCTGCCAAATCTTTCAAAATGTTTTCTATGGATATGTCGAATGGAACACCTGAACTATGTGACTCATGGAATCTACTAGGCAAGTTAGTTAGTCGAGGGGTTCCCAAGCCCTGTGTGGCTATACGCTCATCTCGGTTCCAAAGGCAAGAAATCGGTTCCTAGTGGTGGCAAGCATGGGACTACAAAAACTACATCCCACCGTAGCCTCCCATACAAGCCTTATGATGTTTAACCTCATATCACCTCCATACCTTATTCTCCTGTCATACTAGATTCTCTATAGTTGATACTTCGTTTGGATGAACCATACTCAGCAGTTAAGCATGGGTAAGTAGGACACAGATATAAGCTTTGGCAGTGCACACAAGCCAAACCTAGTTATGCTAGGAGAAGTGGATCAGGTAATATAAGTTCAAAGGGAGTAACTCAATAGATATGATACTCGATCTATTGATAAAAGACCATAATATAATAGTATGCATCATGGCAATAATTGAAATGCTTTCGAGGCTATGCTTTCCTTTGCCCATTGATAACCAATAAGAAGATATTAAGTAGCCTTCTACTTGACTTAGTCATAGTTGGTCAAGTATTGATCTTCGATCTTTGATGGTGTTGATCTCAGCCTTCGATCTCGTACTCAATCTCATGTTCTAACGGGAAGAACCAAACACCAGAAAGAAAGGGAAAACAATCAACACATGGCATGGATGCAATGCTCAAGCAAATATGATGATATGACAAGTTAAATAGTATTGGAATGAACCTGTAATACATGCTTAACAATTTAAAAGGGTCTGAGGGGTGTAAACCCTAATTCAGGGAGATCCTCAGAATCACCTACATGGGTTCATTTTGTTATTCTAATTAAACTTGTAATTAAAGTTTCTTAGCAATGCATGGTTTTGAAGCTAAAGTGTTGATCTCATTTTTCTGAACATTTTGATATATTATACATTTTTTTCAGACTTATAAATAATTAGTTATGAATCTTCTAGTGTTTATTCATTTTTCTGCAATTACTGAAAAAAGGTTAAAGGATTTATTGCATCACTCTGAGCTTAGGATGATGTCAGCAGATGCGTGAAATCTTTTTACACCGCGGTTGGGTCTAGCCATAGTCACTAACCAGTGAGGCCCAAGGACATGTCACTTTGCCAAACTAGCAAAGGTTGTTAGTGCCACACAGGCAACACGTCAGCTCCACGTGGAGCCACATCGGCACCATGTGGATACCACGTCGGCATGCTGGCGAGCTCTGTAGACAGCGGCGGAGGATGGTGTTAGAGGGTGAGTGAGGATGAGCGGGTGAATTTGAACCAGGGCATCACTGCGAGCTAGCTAGTAGCGGCACTGCCCGGATTTGGTCACCGGAGTAAGCTCTATGGCGGTGACTGGAAGCGAATCATGGTGGCACATGGTGGAAGGGCGCTATAGAGAGAGGAACGGAGAGGAGACCTATGAGGATGGGGAACTCACCCTAGTGCTGATGGTGGCCTCAGAAGGGAAGGAGGAGTTGAGGAGAGACGACATGGTCTACGGCGAGGTCGGCCAGAGGCAGGGAAGGCGTGGAGGGCCTGCTCGATTGTAGGATCTAGCTGCCGATTCCTTTGGGTAGGAGATAGAGGACTGCGAGGCGAAGCTCAAGGCATGCTCATCTAGGTCCATGATGACGTATGCCGGTAGCGAGAGGCAATAGTGGATGGGCTAGGGTTTCGGGACTCGAGGGGAAAACACAGAAGAGATCACGTGGGAGGAAGAGATAAGAGAAGAGGGACACGACTTAGCGATGTACTTATCCTCCTCCAGGGAGAGACAAGCGACAAACAACGATGATCATCTTGGCGCAGGCGGCGCATAGTACACGCACATGCTTGACCATGCGAGGAATATGATGGAAAGGTGGCGTTGAAGGGGTATCGGGCCTCTCGCTACCTTTTCTAGTTGTTTGCGGGCGCACAAGGGCCATAGGTAGAGGGAAGAGCTAAGTGGGCTAGTTGTGCTACGACTGCTACTCTCTCTGCTATATTTTTATTTCTGAAACCTTTTCTATTTCTCTTCTCTTTTCTTGTTTGTCAAAAGCATTTGAATTATGTGTTGAACCATTCAAAATACTAGGTTTTGTAAAATATGTCGGAAATATTGCAGGGCCCTTCTAATCAAATTGGGCTCCACATAATTTTTGTGTTTTAAAAATACTAAAATGTTTTGAATGGATTACAAGGAGGGGAGAGTAGGGTTTTAGGGTTTTTCTTACTTTCTTCTTGTTTCCATTTTCCTTTGCAAAAATAGATGATGCTCATGCAATGCACATTAAACCCTAATTACAATTTAACTAAAACGGGGTGTTGTAGTTGGCAGCAGCCAACATGAACAAAATTCATACTCATTTCTCTACCATTGAGGAAAAGCTAGATGGTCCAAATAAATGTAGAGTTGATTCCACCCAAAATTTCCAACGCGTACCCCCTCTTGATAGTATGGTTTTCCTGTGACTCAAATAAAAGACCTAGGAAAACTATGTCTTGCTATTGACCTTTTTGAGAGGCGTCGAATGACTTGCAAACATAGTGTGGGGCCCCCGGATTAATCCCCCGAGAATCCCTGTTATGCATACAACCACGATCCCATGATCAGTTAGTCGTGGCACATAACCGACGAGTATCAAAGTAAACATCCAAAACATAGCGAATACATGGCATACCTTATTTGCCATTATGGCTACATCGTCAACAATAGCGGAACTTCATTAAGCGTAGATCCCGAGCCATGCCTTAACCTACAGGCATCTGACTGGGAGAACGTCCTAGCTCGCATAGTCACCAACATCACCCTCTTCTTGATATCTGACCAAGTTAATAGCCAGGGACAATGCTAGTGAGTACTTGGAATGTACTCGCAAACCACCTTAAGAGGAGAATAATAACAAGAGGATATCCGCTATGGCTGTGGTATTAGGATGGGCTCCAAGAGAGGTTCTTTCTCAAATTTCTCTTATAGATATAGCATCCACATATCGTTGTTGAAAACTTTTGTAAACATTTTGGAAACCATTTTGAACATTAGGATTGGGTCACCCATTTGTCTCCTTCTCCCGGTCGTCCCACAACCAAACTCCTTCCATCCCTTTCTGACCATCCCATGGTCAAAACAGGGATCCTTGCCGACCATCCCATGGTCAAAACATTTCCAGAAACATATCTTACTCTACAGAAGTTTGTCCAACCCATCCTTAACCATGGACACGGCTATTCGAATAGATTTACACTATGTAGAGGTTGTACACTTGACCCACACCATCCGGGTACACTACCCTGATCTTCCCCGATCGTGGGTCGAGTAACCGATCAAGACTCTCCGGATGCGCACTCCAATATAAGTGCCTACCCTATGAGTGTTAATCCCCTCAAAACCGGGACGTTGGGTACCGAGGACCAACCGGAGCGCTTTTTCAACTTCTCGAGTGTGCGATTTCAATGAGGGGCTCACAGTAACGCGTGGAGGCCAGCAGACCCTTCGTTCCTTCTTTAGGTCGATGTCCCACATGGACCTTTATCGGAGAAGGCCCACCCTCCAGGGATCCCCGATCTCCTGTAGTTGTTGTGAGGCTGCTTATACCAGAATAGACAACCATCAAATCCAGCCCTGTCCCATATTAGAGTAATGTGGTTGCACAGGGTTAAGTTGTTATAGCTAAACTTCAAAGAACCGGGTGCGTTTTTGTAAACCTTTTTCCTCCGGTTTTCCTCTAGCATTTTATAAAACAAAACCCTTTTTATCTTACTCAACATCTCCTGGGAGGTCCCACCTCACCATTGTTTTATCAGAAAACATTTGGTAAACTTTTGCCGGGGCCTTCCCATCCTCTGGATTTTCTTTGGCTAAATCGGGGTCTCCAAAGGGGTATGGTGTAATACACCATCTATTCTACTAGGAACCAGTAGGTGTCACCAAGGGGGTTGTACTTAGTATCACAAGGTGTAATAGTTCGGAGGATCCAAACCACTAGCATATAAACATCAACATATAAAACAATGCAGTTTCATAAATAGTAGATAAAACATGCATAAGTAAAGTAGTAGGACAAGGCTTATCAGCAAGAAGGTGGCTTGCCTGAAGATCAGCAATATGGCAATATGTCCCTGGACTTCATAGAAAACCATAATAACCAATAATAACCATCTTCTTCTGCTCTCTTATATAATCGCAACTATCGTCGATAGGGAACACATGCAAACAAACAAAAGGGCACAATCAATAAAAGGCATACAATCACCAATACCTTACTACAAACAACTGAATAATACCAAACTAAGATTTAGATGGTTTTGAGAGGATTTTATTTGGAAAGTGGAGATGGCCTTGGAGAAGGGGATGAACACCCCTTAGGGTTTATTGTCGAGGAACTACCCAAGAGGGAGTTTTGGACCAAGGACATATTCTGTAGGATACCATTGGGTAAAAATGATATCAACAGATAGGAGTTGATAAAATGAAACCAACATAAGTGGTTTCACTATTTTATCACTTTTCTTCAATTTATTATGAATATCCTAGTGAGAAAAGCTCTAGTTTGAGGAAATAATTCACCAGGAAAGCTCTGTACTTTCAAAAATAATTTCCTTGGGTGGTTAGTTAAGGCTTGATGTACTTGTTCACTGAGAGTTGGAATCAAGTCAAGATAGTTACCAGAATGCACTCAGGAAATTCCCAAAGGCAGTTCTATAGTCAAATTGTATTTTTCACCAGATTAAATTGACAGAGGATTTTGATATGAGGTAAAGGTAAATGGATAGGTATTGCAAATACCTTCCAGTACCAACTGTAATCACTCTTTTTGGTGTTGCAAAACTACTGTAGTGATTTATCTAGTGAAAATAATAGGGACCTAAATGTTTATTTCACCAAAACTCAACAGGAGTTCCAAAAATTAAGATCTCCTAGGTTTGGTTAGATATGGATGGATATAATCCATTAGAGTTGGAATTAGGATAAAATATTTCATGGATTGGCTTAGAGGATTGTTATTTTTATACCTTCAGATCAGTAGTTCCACTTAGCTGGGGACAAGGGCTATTAGATAGGTATATTAACTACCTTTCATAAGCACCTTGAATCATACCATTTGGGTATGCATAACTTACTGTGGAAATTATTTAGTGAAAAAGGTTTAGTTTAGTGGATTTAATGCCAGTAAATAATAAAAATTATTTTTGGCAAGTGACCAATTCTGAGTGTTGCACAAAACACTAAGGTACTTCATAAAAAATGTGATCTGGAAAAAAGTGCATTTTCCATTTTTATCTCGATTTAAACCAAAGGGGGTAATTTCAGGAATTAACAGATCTACTAAAAGGAAAAGAGCAGACGGTGCGGTGGGTCAGACTTGCAAGGGAGTTGGGCCGTGCAGGGCGAAAGCGTCCCAACAGAGCGTCGCCGGGCATGGGAGGACGCCGTTTGAAGATGTCGTGCGGGGCCCGCGGGTCATCGAGTGAGGAGAGACGAAGGGGTATCAGCTCCCCTGGGCCGTAGGATTAAAAGGGGATCGACGGTCGACGACCGTCGTCCTTCTCCTGATGGCGGCGGCGAGACAGAAGCCTAGGGGCATCAGGCAGCGGCGGGGGGAGCTCACCTGTGGTGCGGAGGGGCGCGGGGAGGATCCAGGGAGACGCGGTAGACCGCGACGTGCCCGACGAGGGGCAGCAGTGGGGTGCTTGCTCTCGGTAGGGGGCTCGCGCGACGGTGGATGTGAGGGGCTCATCGGATCTCGGCCGAGAAGCAACCAGGACCTGCTGCATGACGAAAAGAATGGCACGGTTAGATGCAGGGGATCTAGGAGAGTCTAGGAGGGAGACATGCAGGGGAAGGGGAGCAGAGGAGAGGGAGCTATGCTCAGATCTTGGAGATGGCGAGGAGACCATTCTATCCTTCCTCCGGGCAGAGCAGGGCAGGGGAGGAGCAGTGGAGCTAGGGGGTGGTGAGGGGAAGGGAGAGGAAGCAAATGAGGGGGCAGGGGCGTGCGGGGAGGGCCTCTGGCCTATATATACCGAGGTGGGAGCTCTAGAGGGATAATGTCCATTTTGGACATCGAGGAGGGGGTGCTGGCAGGGTATTGTTTGAGGGAGGAGGTGGAGGGGGTGTTGTGAGTCATTTGGTCGGTAGGGACATAGAGGATGAGGTGGTGCTGTTGTTGGTTGGCCACAAATGGCTTATCTCTAATCTCTCTACTCTTCCAAGGGGTAAATGACAAGTGGAGAGGTTAGCTACAATGCTAAGCTATAGTAGCCTCGACTAGGGAGAGGTGCTGGTTGTTGTGGAGAGTGGTGGTAAGACTTTGATAGGGATTTGCTTCATTTTAACTCATGCTTTGAGGTGTTTGCACTGTTTGATTAAAATGGTGTTTGTGAAGAGAGTTCAAAATTTTGCATAGGACAAGGTGAGAAGATGGTACTGGTAGGTGGGTAGGGTTAATATGCCTCTCTAGGATTTATTTCGGATTTTTCAGAAGATTAGAAGTCCACTTAAAATCCTTTATTCAAAAAGTGCAGAAGTAGTTTATAGAAGATCATTGGAAAATTTTACATTGGACAAGATTGGTTTTTGATGTGGGATGGTCCCAAATGTGAATACACACTTAGGGGAATTTTCCCAAGATTTATTGAGGCATAAAAGTATTTAAAACATTTATTATTCCAATTCAGCCATTTAAGAAAATGGGCAAAAAGAAATAATAAGACCCTTCAAAAATATTTATTTTTGGAGTTGGAAGTTAGGGTGTGATATAGGTATCCCAATTTAGCAAAAATTTGGGGAAGTGTTGTGGCAAAAACTAAACTTACCTTTGTGAGAGGAGTTTTGGAGATTTTGACTATTAAAGAGATTAAATAGATTTGGAGCCAAAATAATTATGGGTAATATTTGATAAATGTTGATGATCAATGTAGAGGATGTAGACAAGGTGTAACAAGCTGTTGCAACCTTGTGAATGGAGAATCCAAGTTGATTTTGGTGAAAACTAGAGATTTAAGGATCTTGGGTAAGATTGTTTTCATGCCACCAAAACCTTGTTGGGTCTTGGAGCTCAAGGCTCTCCTTGGGGCATGAGATATATCGATGGATAGACCAAGTGGTTTAGATTGCAATGGTTTAGGGGTTTGAGCTTGATCCTTCTTGAGCTCACCATGACAAGCTTTCAAAGTTTGAATAAAATAAGCCTGCCAAAGCAGATTATCAACTAGCCTTCAAAACCTTGTGGGTTTTAAATAGCTCAAAGATCCAATTGGAACAAGTGAAGTAGGTAATTATATAACTATATGAGTTGAACACAAACATGCAAATAGTTGGTCCAAAGAAGGTTGGACGGTGGTGTGAGATTTTACCAAAGTAGGCATGCTGACTAGATTTGCAGGAAAAGTTATTTTGTTGCCTACAAAACTATCAAGAACAAGTGGGTTGGAGGATGATCTAACAAAGGGAAATAGTGGGCATTGGTATTCGTTAGGATGGTTAACAATATGGTTCAAGTGCATTACCAAAAATGCACAAGGGTTGAGAAGGGAAGTCATTCAAAAAGGTGATGTTGGAAACATATTTCCAGACTTAGCCAAATTTGGCAGATTTAGGCTTTTTGACTAGAACATGAGAGGGGATGTTTTTGATGGGTTGTAAGGTACCAAAGCATCATCAAGTGGATGTGGTTGAAGAGTAGATTGAGTAGAAGGGATCCATGCTTGATATTTGTCCTCGTTGACTTGGAAACTTCTAGAAGGGATTTCTTCGGAATTGATCTGGTTAAGAGTTTTAGATGATCACTTAGTAGCTAGGGATCAGATCTAGATTGTATTATTGCTTAGGGTGGGATGATTTGGAGACATCTTGATCCTAGTTATGAGCTCCGATAGTATCTCATACTATCTCCTAAGCATACAATTCAAACATCAGATCAAGGCAACTCATCTTACAAACACATCATCTACTACTGGGGTTACCACCAAGCTTAGCTTGAGGTAAGGATGGGTATTTTGAAATAGGTTGGATTTTGGACAAGGAAATGTCCTTGGTATCTCTACCAAGAGTAGAATTCAAAAGCTTACAAAAAGGTTTTGGAGATCCTAGAGGTAAGAGTAGTTGAAGGTTCTGTATTGAAAACATAAGGAGATTATATTATATAACTCTCGATAGTTTTGTCAATAGAAGTTACAATAATAGTTTTGGTTACATAAGCATATTGGTTCATGTTTTGGAATGCCAGAGCATTTGAGAATATGGAGATTGAGCCAAGCCAGTTTTGGGAAGTAGCTTTTGTCAACTCGTGTTGAGGTAAGGAGTATATCATCTAATACACATTCATATACATAAGCATATTCAAACAACAAGCAAACCCTTCAGCATTAAACAATAAAAAGGTTTTGTTCCCCCTGATTTTTGCATTCTGGACAACTAGTCAGGGTTGTTGAAATTGGGATGTTATAGACCTTTCCCCTTGAAAGAATCTCGTCCCGAGATTCAGGAGAGTAGGGTTAGGGCATTTTGAGTCGGGTTGATACTAGGTGTCTTACGCATACTATCTTACGGACTCCTTCTTTGAAAGTGGCTACTCTGTCGATGAAGTTGCTTTAGTATTTCAGGATGCATAGAGAGCTGAGCAGAGTCTAGTCCTGATTGCGAGGGATGACCTTCTTTTCCTTCCAGACTCTATATCTCGAGGGCTAAGACTGGGCAGGCTATCTCGATGCTGAACTTCACGGGGTACTCGTCGGAGGATAGAACCTGTGGCCGGGAGTACCTCTCTCTATGGATTTATAGCTCTTCCTTAGGGGCGTAGCATATCTTGGTGCCGGCTTTATGGTCGAGACTCCTGAGTTTGCTTCTGGCGGGAGGTTACCCTTTCTTAGGGGGAAAGACACGGTCTTTCCACCTTAGAGTTTCACTAAGGTGCTTTAGGAGTGGTGCAGATCTTCTGTCTAGGAGTGCTGACCTGATGTTAGAGGAAGGCTGTATCTTCCCAGAGTCTTGAGCTGGGGTCTTCGAGTGACGCCTTATTTTATCAACCTTGGCAGGGCTGGTTTCCTAACGAAGCCTTTAGGGAGTTTTCTCAGGGTAAGTTAGCGATTTATGACTCTTCTTGCGGGTAGTTAGACATGGTTGAAGCAGTCAGCGTCGGGTAAGCTGTCTTCATTGGCATTCCTTGCGTGGATTCTGCTTGATGGCGGAGTGGACTCGTTGTCTTCACACTTCCTAATCATCTGACTTCAGGGGTGGTCCTAACCTTCTAGGGAGGATCACTCTGTTAGTTTGGGTAGGGTTGACTAGATTAGTTAGTCTCTTGAGGCGGTGAGATGCTCTAATACACTAAGGTTAATGTGGTTAGGTCTTCACTCCTTGTCTTGGTTGACTGATCGGGTGGTTTCTGGTGGATATTGAGGATCCGTCGGTGGTTGACTTCCGGCTTCAATGGAATTCTCGCGGTAGTAAATTGAGGAACAGGGGAGTGTGGTGCTATTGACGAGTCTTGCGAGGTGAGTTTAACAGGGTATGACGTCCTACTGAGGTGAAATATTCGAGTTGATTCTGACTTGACGAGATCAACTCCTGGTTCGCCCGAGGCTTTTCCTCTCATATGCTCTCGAGGTTAGTTTGGGTCTCATTACCGACATCTAACGCAGCGGTTTCCTGAGTTACTAGGTGGGTTATCGCTCCTCGAGTCACATTTTTAAGGAGGTCAAAGCAACCCAGAACATACAAACAAGACGAACAAAGCGAGGAGGATCGCCATGTTCTCGACAAACATCACACATCAAGCAACACATGTGGCCCTTAGGCAAGCAAACACGCTCAACGTTAGGGACCAAGGAGTTAACTACTCGTGATGTAGGGGAATCCTATTGTTAGGACTATCGACCCTAGATCTCGTCTTTCTTCAGGTCAGAGTCACTATCTTGCCGGTAAATCCGTCATCGTATCTTGGATGCTTCTTGGTAGTGCAACACCTGGGGTCTTCTAACTATGACGATTCTGCTGGTAGGGCGATATTGTAGTATCCTTGTGTTTGCTGGTAGTTGCTTGTCTTCATCTTGTTCTCATTGTCTTCACTAGGTTCTAGATCCTAGTTTTTTAAAATCTGGAGGTTTGAAGTTTGGACGAGAGTTAGAGGAAACCATTTTCGAAAGCATTTACTTAGAGTAAGAGAAGAAGTAGAACTTTTTGAAACTCATTGAGAAACTAGTTTTCGAAAGCCAAGGTTTTCAAAATAAGGTCCCTGTCTAGCGACCATGCTAAGTAAGGTTCTCCTACAGTCAGGATGGCTCTGATACCAAGTCCGTGGGACCCCCGGATTAATCCTCCGAGAATCTGTTATGCATACAACCACGATCCCATGATCAGTTAGTTGTGGCACATAACCAACGAGTATCAAAGTAAACATCCAAAACATAGCGAATACATGACATACCTTATTTGCCATTATGGCTACATCGATCAACAACAACAGAACTTCATTAAACATAGAGCCCGAGCCATGCCTTAACCTACAGGCATCTGATTGGGAGAACATCCTAGCTCGCATAGTCGCCAACGTCACCCTCTTCTTGATATCTGACAAAGTTAATAGCCAGGGACAATGCTAGTGAGTACTTCGAATGTACTCGCAAACCACCTTAAGAGGAGAATAATAAAAAGAGGATATGCAGTATGCCTGTGGTATTAGGATGGGCTCCAAGATCGGTTCTTTTCTCAAATAGTTTCTCTTGTAGATATAACATCTGCATATCATTGTTGAATACTTTTGTAAACATTTTGGAAACCATTTTGAACATTAGGACTGGGTCACCCATTTGTCTCCTTCTCCCGGTCGTCCCACGACCAAACTCCTTGCATCCCTTTCTGTCCATCCCATGGTCAAAACAGGGATCCTTGCCGACCATCCCATGGTCAAAACATTTCTAGAACCATTTATTTTTAGAAATCCTTTTTGAAAACAAAACCAGCACCGCTCTACAGAAGTTTGTCCAACCCGAGTAAGAGAAGAAGTAAACAACCAACACTTTTTCCACTTCTCGAGTGTGCGCTTTCAATGAGGGGATCACAGTAACGCGTGGAGGCCAGCAGACCCTTCGTTCCTTCTTTAGGTCGATGTCCCACATGGACCTTTATCGGAGAAGGCCCACCCTCCAGGGATCCCCGATCTCCTGTAGTTGTTGTGAGGCTGCTTATACCAGAATAGACAACCATCAAATCCAGCCCTGTCCCATATTAGAGTAATGTGGTTGCACAGGGTTAAGTTGTTATAGCTAAACTTCAAAGAACCGGGTGCGTTTTTGTAAACCTTTTTCCTCCGGTTTTCCTCTAGCATTTTATAAAACAAAACCCTTTTTATCTTACTCAACATCTCCTGGGAGGTCCCACCTCACCATTGTTTTATCAGAAAACATTTGGTAAACTTTTGCCGGGGCCTTCCCATCCTCTGGATTTTCTTTGGCTAAATCGGGGTCTCCAAAGGGGTATGGTGTAATACACCATCTATTCTACTAGGAACCAGTAGGTGTCACCAAGGGGGTTGTACTTAGTATCACAAGGTGTAATAGTTCGGAGGATCCAAACCACTAGCATATAAACATCAACATATAAAACAATGCAGTTTCATAAATAGTAGATAAAACATGCATAAGTAAAGTAGTAGGACAAGGCTTATCAGCAAGAAGGTGGCTTGCCTGAAGATCAGCAATATGGCAATATGTCCCTGGACTTCATAGAAAACCATAATAACCAATAATAACCATCTTCTTCTGCTCTCTTATATAATCGCAACTATCGTCGATAGGGAACACATGCAAACAAACAAAAGGGCACAATCAATAAAAGGCATACAATCACCAATACCTTACTACAAACAACTGAATAATACCAAACTAAGATTTAGATGGTTTTGAGAGGATTTTATTTGGAAAGTGGAGATGGCCTTGGAGAAGGGGATGAACACCCCTTAGGGTTTATTGTCGAGGAACTACCCAAGAGGGAGTTTTGGACCAAGGACATATTCTGTAGGATACCATTGGGTAAAAATGATATCAACAGATAGGAGTTGATAAAATGAAACCAACATAAGTGGTTTCACTATTTTATCACTTTTCTTCAATTTATTATGAATATCCTAGTGAGAAAAGCTCTAGTTTGAGGAAATAATTCACCAGGAAAGCTCTGTACTTTCAAAAATAATTTCCTTGGGTGGTTAGTTAAGGCTTGATGTACTTGTTCACTGAGAGTTGGAATCAAGTCAAGATAGTTACCAGAATGCACTCAGGAAATTCCCAAAGGCAGTTCTATAGTCAAATTGTATTTTTCACCAGATTAAATTGACAGAGGATTTTGATATGAGGTAAAGGTAAATGGATAGGTATTGCAAATACCTTCCAGTACCAACTGGAATCACTCTTTTTGGTGTTGCAAAACTACTGTAGTGATTCATCTAGTGAAAATAATAGGGACCTAAATGTTTATTTCACCAAAACTCAACAGGAGTTCCAAAAATTAAGATCTCCTAGGTTTGGTTATATATGGATGTATATAATCCATTAGAGTTGGAGTTAGGATAAAATCTATCATGTATTAGCCTAGAGTATTTTCTAAAGGCAGAAAGTCTCTATTTTTGTTGTTTTTATACCTTCAGATCAGTAGTCCCACTTAGCTGGGGACAAGGGCTATTAGATAGGTATATTAACTACCTTTCATAGGCACCTAGAATCATACCATTTGGGTATGTATAACTTACTGTGGAAATTATTTAGTGAAAAAGGTAGAATTTATTGGATTTAATGCCAGTAAATAATAAAAATTATTTTTGGCCAGTGACCAATTCTGAGTGTTGCACAAAACACTAAGGTACTTCATAAAAATTGTGATCTGGACAAAAGTGCATTTTCTATTTTTATCTCGATCTAAACCAATTGGGGTAATTTCTGGAATTAACAGATCTACTAAAAAGAAAAGAGCAGAGGGTGTGGTGGGTCGAACTTGCAAGGGAGTTGGGCCGTGCAGGGCGAAAGCGGCCCAACAGAGCATCGCCGGGCATGGGAGGACGCTGTTTGAAGCTGCCGTGCGGGGCCTGCGGGTAAGCGAGTGAGGAGGGACGAAGGGGTATCGGCTCCCCTAGGCCATAGGATTAGAAGGGGATCGACGGTCGACGACCGTCGTCCTTCTCCTGATGGCGGCGACAGGACAGAACCCTAGGGGCGTCGAGCGGCAGCGGGGGAGCTCACCTGGGGCACGGACGGGTGCTGGGGAGGCTCCTGGGAGACGCGGTAGACCGCGACGTGCCTGAAGTGGGGCGACAGTGGGGTGCTTGCTCTCGGTAGGGGGCTCGCGCGACGGTGGCCGTGAGGGGCTCGTCGGAGCTCGGACGAGAAGCAACCAGGACCTGCTGCATGAGGAAAAGAAGTGCACGGTTAGATGCAGGGGAATTAGGAGAGTCCAGGAGGGAGAGATGCAGAGGAAGGGGAGCGGAGGAGAGGTAGCTATGCTCAGATCTTGGAGATGGCCGAGGAGGCCATTCTCTCCTTCCTCCGGGCAGAGCAGGGCAGAGGAGGGGGAGTGGAGCTAGGGGTGGTGAGGGGAAGGGAGAGGAAGCAAATGAGGGGGCAGGGGTGTGCGGGGAGGGCCTCTGGCCTATATATACCAAGGTGGTGTTGGAGATATGCCCAAGAGGCATTAATAAAGTGGTTATTATTATATCTTTATGTTTATGATAAATGTTTACATCCCATGCTATAATTGTATTAACCGGAAACATTAATACTTGTGTGTTTTGTAAACATAAAAGAGTCCCTAGTAAGCCTCTTGTTAAACTAGCTTGTTGATTAATGGGTGATCATGGTTTCCTAATCATGGACATTGGATGTCGTTAATAACAAGATCATATCATTAGGAGAATGATGTGATGGACACACACCCGTAGTAAGCATAGCATAAGATCAAGTCATTAAGTTCGTTTGCTATAAGCTTTAAAATACATAGTAACCTAATCCTTCGACCATGAGGTTATGTTAATCACCATCACCGGATGGGTACTTTGATGACATCCAACACCGCTTCGTAACTGGGTGGTCATAAAGGTGTCATTGGGTATTCTGAAAGTATGTGTTGAAGCGCATGGATCAAGATTGTGATTTGTCCATCCATATGACGGATAGATATGCTCTGGGCCCTCTCGGTGGAATGTCATCTAATTAGCTTGCAAGCATGTGACTAGGTCACAAGGGATGACATAACATGGAACGAGTAAAGAGTACTTATCAGTAACATGGTAGAACTAGGTATGGAGATATCGACGATCAAACCTCGGATAAGTAGAGTATCGCGCGAATAAGGGAATTGGTTTCGTATGTTAATGGTTCTATCGATCACAAAGTCATCGTTGAGTATGTGGGAGCCGTTATGGATCTCCAGATCCCGCTGATGGTTATTGATCGGAGAGGTGTCTCCATCATGTCTGCATATTCACAAACCGTAGGGTGACACACTTAAGGTTCGAAGTTGTTTTAAGTAGATATGGAATGTGCGTTGGAAACCGAATGTTGTTCGGAGTCTCGGATTGGATACGGGACGTCACGAGGAGCTCCGAAATTGTCTGGAGAATAAGATTCATATATTGGGGATCATTTTCTAAGTTAGGAAATGTTCCGGAGTATTTGTATGGGGATTCTAGAAGGTTTCGGAATGTTCCGGAAGGTTCTAGAAGATTTCTTGGAGTTTGCTTGAAAACCAAGAAAGGGTCAAGGAATCCTTGTGGGGCAAGACAAGGAGTAGTGGGGAGGAGGACTCCTCCCCCCTCCCAATCCGCCGGCCAAGGAAGGGAGGGGAGTCCTACTAGGACTCCCCCTCCCATGGCACCTCCCTCCATTAAATAGAGGGGTGGAGGCGCCACCCCCTTGTCCCCTCCACTCTTGCCCTAGACGCCTCTCTCCTCCTCCTTTCTTCTGCTTAGGCTTAGGTGAAGCCCTGCAGAATTTTCTACTCCACCACCACCACCACGCCGTCGTGCTGCTGGGATTCCGTGGAGGAGATCTACTACCTCCGCTGCTCGCTGGAATGGGGAGAGGAAGGTCTACTTCGACTCCGCACGTGTGACCAACTGCGGAAGCGCTGCCGGAACGCGGCGCCGGAAGGATCGTCTACTCGATCTTGAGATCGGCAAGTGATCGACTACATCAACCACGAGATCCGAATCTCTTAAAGCTTTCGGATCTACAAAGGTTAGTACAGATCTATCTCGTTGCACATGTCTAATAGATTAGATCTTGGCTTTTATCTAGATTAGATCTGGGTTTTGTTCGTTCTTGCGATAGAATTTTTTTATTTTCCATGCTACGAACCCATCAGTGGTATCAGAGCCGTGTCTATGCGTAGATCTGTTGCACGAGTAGAACACAATGGTTTTGTGGGCGTTGGTGCTCATGCCGTCTTTTGCTTTGTGTACTTTGCATCTTCCGGTATGGTGGGATGAAGCGGCTCGGGCTAACCTTACATGTCATCACACATGAGACTTGCTCCACGCTTGACGTGTAACTTGCTTTGCACAAGTGGCTTTGCGGGTGTTTGTCTCTCTCACCATAGTATAGATCCAATTTACACTTTGCAACTTGATAGCACTTGTATCAATGTTGTGGTTCAGTTTCGTAGGTAAGATCCGTTCTTATTCGAAAGCCTCAAGCCACGTAAAACATGTAAAGAAAATTAGAAGCGTCTAACTTGTTTTTGCAGGGGTTTTGTGATGTGATATGGCCATCATGTGATTGTGATTATATTTGATGTATGCAATGATCCTTGTTGTAATATGGCAACCGGCAGGACCCTAATGGTTGTCTTCAATTCTGTTAAGACCTGCGTGTCTATTCATCTTGTAATAGCTTTGTTCCAAGTATTTGTAATAGTTGCTAGTGATGATGGACAACCATGAAGCGGCGCCACTGACCTTGACGCCATGCTGGTGATGATGGATATCATGTCCGTGCTTTGGAGATGGAGATCAAAGGCACAAGAAGAAAGGGACATATCATATCACAATAATTATGAATTGCCTGTGATGTTAATCCTTTATGCATCTTGTATTGCTTAGATCGTGACGGTAGCATTATAAGATGATCCCTCTCACTAAATATCAAGTAATAAAGTGTTCGTCCTTAGTTGGCACCGTTGCTAAGACTCATCGTTTCGAAGCATCTCGTGATGATCGGGTGTGATAGACTCTATGTGTGCATACAACGGGTGCAAGCCAGATTTGCACATGCGGAAACTAAGGTTAACCTTGACGAGCCTAGCATGTACAGACATGGTCTCGGAACACGGAATACCGAAAGGTAAAGCATGAGTCATATGGATGATATGATGAACATTTTGATTGTTCGCCTTTAAAGCTACATCATCTCACGTGATGATCGGACTTGGTGTAGTGGATTTGGTTCGTGTAATCACTAAAACAACTCGAGGTATGTTGTTTTGAGTGGGAGTTCATTTGTAATTTGGATTAGTCGAACTCAATTTATCATAAACACAATCTAAGTGAATTTGCATAGTTTGGTGTAGTCATTGGCATCCGTTCACTACCTTACGCTTAGTTATAGTTGAGATAGTGGAACTATAGAAATTCTAGATATTTACTTTACGAACTGGTATCTTATTGTTTTGAATGTCAATTTAAAGTTTATAAGTCCTATTGCAAACATTCACCAAACTCTATTTACTCCATGAAGTTTAATAACTAGTATTAAATCAAGAGTAAGAATTCCAATGTTAGTATCTAAAGTATCATGTTTGCCTCCATGATTATTGATATTCAAAAGGTTGTTTTAATATCAAGATTATATTGGAGCTGATAATTGTTTCAGAAACCATCATGTGTGAAAGATATTGTGATATCTGAAACAATGTTTTTGGTTGCATTATGATAGAGTATAATTTAGCAAAATACATGTTCTCATATTGTATGAGAATTTGTGAAGGATGGAGATGCTAGGCATCCGAATCTACCAAAAAGGTTTTGGGAACTGATATTATATTCGCGATTCTTCCTTATAGGCTATAGTAGCTTGATCATGAAAGTTGTCATGATAAGGATGAATAGAAGATGTAAGTAAAATGTTTACTACACTAAAAGATTACTAAAGAATGGATTTTTGAAAGAACACCAAACATTTGATGATGGTGATCCACCTCAAAGTGCAAGTCCAAAGGTATTAGTAGTTGACTATATACGCTTTGTACCATGTGTCATGTTGATGACACCACTATTGATGTTGATAGATTCTTTTAAAAGAAAAGGAATTGCAGAAAGAGAATCTATAAAATATTTGGTAGAAAATAAAAGGTTGGAGATGTCCAACTTAGGCATATAGAAGATATAAATGTTATGGTTGTATTCCTTGCTTGTTAAACAATGTGGTTCTCCGGTATTGGATACCGAATTGGTTGGTATGAAGTGTCATACAGGACAACACAATTCATGAACTGCAATGGCCTAAGTAACTAGCAAGAGAAAATGTGATGATGTTCATCGAAAACAAACAAAGGGTTGTTGTATTGCTCGTTAACATCAAAGCTTGCCTTCAAGATTTGTTTCAATAATTGTTATTTTGATCAGGTATTATGACGACAAAAGGTTGTTCAAATAATTACCGTATTCCATAATAGATGGCTGATATACAAGTCTGGTAGGAGAAATAACGACCATAAAACTAATGCTAAAATATCGCAAGACAAATGATTGAAATATCACTTGTGAAGTGACATCGCCGTTTAAATTATATTGAAAGGATATATGAAGAAACTCCATGTTGATGGATTTTTGGAGTCTTTGATTTGGATCAAATGACGCTTGTGATACTTTCCTGGAGATAATTAAAACTCCGTTCATAGGCCAAAAGAGGAACGGACGACTAACTGATTGGAATTTGTACATATTGATGTATATAGTCCATTATGTGTAGTCATGGGCGATGGATTTCAACTTCATATGCTTTCTCCGAAGATTTGAGTGAGTATATGTATATACTTACTCAATAAGGAAGAAGTATGAAACATTTGAAAAATGTTCAAAGACTTTCAAGATGAAGTGGAAAATCATTGTAACAAGAAAATAAAAGAGTTTATGATTGGATCATAAAGAAAGATGTTTGAGTTACAAGTTTAGCAAAACACCTAAGATTTGAGGAATCGTTCCATGGATTTACATTTCCCAAAACACCATAGGAGTATGGAGTGTTCGAGATATGTAATGAAACCTTGTTTTACATGGTAAGATCAAAGGTGTCATTTATAAAACTGCCATTATATTTTAAAGATTAAAGCTTTAGTGACTACCGCTTTTACACTGAAAAGAGCTCCATCGTGATCCGTTGAAATGACACCATATGAGTTATGGTTTGGGATAAAACCTGAATTGTTTTTTCTTAAATTTTGGTATGCTATGCATAAGTAAAATGTTTACAACCAAAGTCGGATAAGCACGTCTTTGAAGGTTATTCCAAAGAATTTGTTGGGAATTTCTCCATAACGCGAAGGACAAAAGAGTTTGTCGCTTGGAACGTCAAGTTTCTTGAGAAGGAATTTTTTCGTGAAAAGTTAAGTGGGAGGACAATAGAACTTTGATAAAGTTGTTGAACCTTAGCTATATGTGCTAAGTAGCACAGCGCCAGAAAGTGTCCCGGTGGCGGCCACAATGCTCATGGCTCTCGTGATTACAAAAGGTGTGATCTCGGACCGTAGGGTGACACACTTAAGTTTCGAAGTTGTTTTAAGTAGATATGGAATGTGCGTTGGAAACCGAATGTTGTTCGGAGTCTCGGATTGGATTCAGGACGTCACGAGGAGCTCCGGAATTGTCGGGAGAATAAGATTCATAAATTGGGGATCATTTTCAAAGTTAGGAAATGTTCTGGAGTATTTGTATGGGGATCCTAGAAGGTTTCAGAATGTTCTAGAAGGTTCTAGAAGATTTCTTGGAGTTTGCTTGAAAACCAAGAAAGGATCAAGGAATCCTTGTGGGGCAAGACAAGGAGTAGTAGGGAGGAGGACTCCTCCCCCCCTCCCAATCCGCCGACCAAGGAAGGGAGGGGAGTCCTACTAGGACTCCCCCTCCCATGGCGCCTCCCTCCTTTAAATAGAGGGGTGGGGGCGCCACCCCCTTGTCCCCTCCACTCTTGCCCTAGCCGCCTCTCTCCTCCTCCTTTCTTCTGCTTAGGCTTAGGCGAAGCCCTGCATAATTCTCTACTCCACCACCACCACCACGCCGTCGTGCTGCTGGGATTCCGTGGAGAAGATCTACTACCTCCGCTGCTCGCTGGAACGGGGAGAGGAAGCTCTACTTCGACTCCGCACGTGTGACCAACTGCGGAAGCGCTGCCGGAACGTGGCGCTAGAAGGATCGCCAACTCGATCTTGAGATCGGCAAGTGATTGATTACATCAACCACGAAATCTGAATCTCGCAACGCTTTCGGATCTACACGGGTTAGTACAGATCTATCTCGTTGGACATGTCTAATAGATTAGATCTTGGCTTTTATCTAGATTAGATCTGGGTTTTGTTCATTCTTGCGGTAGAATTTTTTTATTTTCCATGCTACGAACCCATCGGGTGGGAGCTCTAGAGGGATAATGTCCATTTTGGACATGGAGGAGGGGGGTGCTAGCAGGGGATTGGTCGAGGAAGGAGGTGGAGGGGGTGTTGTGAGTCATTTGGTCGGTAGGGACAGAGAGGGGGAGGTGGTGCTACTGTTGGTTGGCCACAAATGGCTTATCTCTAATCTCTCTACTCTTCCAAGGGGTAAATGACAAGTGTAGAGGTTAGCTACAGTGCTAAGCTATAGTAGCCTCGACCAGGGAGGAGTATTGGTTGCTGTGGAGAGTGGTGGTAAGACTTTGATAGGGATTTGCTTCATTTTAACTCGTGCTTTGAGGTGTTTGCACTACTTGATCAAAATGGTGTTTGTGAGGAGAGTTCAAAATTTTGCATAGTACAAGGTGGGAAGATGGTACTGGTAGGTGGGTAGGGTTAATATGCCTCTCTAGGATTTATTTGGGATTTTTCAGAAGATTAGAAGTCCACATAAAATCCTTTATTCAAAAGTGGAGAAGTAGTTTATAGAAGTTCATTGGAAAATTTTACATTGGACAAGATTGGTTTTTGATCTGGGATGGTCCCAAATGTGAATACACACTTAGGGGAATTTTTCCAATATTTATTGAGGCATAAAAGTATTTAAAACATTTATTATTCCAATTCAGCCATTTAAGAAAATGGGCAAAAAGAAATAATAAGACCCTTCAAAAATATTTATTTTTGTAGTTGGAAGTTAGTGTATGATATATGGATCTCAATTGAGCAAAAATTTGGGGAAGTGTTTTGGCAAAACCTGAACTTTCCTTTTTGAGAGGAGTTTTGGAGATTTTGACTATTAAAGAGATTTGGAGCCAAACTAATTATGGGTAATATTTTATAAATCTTGATGATCAATGTAGAGGATGTAGACAAGGTGTAACAAGCAGTTGCAACCTTGGGAACGGAGAATCCAAGATGATTTTGGTGAAAACTAGAGATTTAAGGATCTTGGGTAAGATTGTTTTCATGCCACCTAAACCTTGTTGGGTATTGGAGCTCAGGTCTCCCCTTGGGGCATGGGATATATGGATGGATAGACCAAGTGATTTAGATTGAAATGGTGTAGGTGTTTGATCTGTATCCCGCTTGAGTTCACCATGATAAGCTTTCAAAGTTTGAATAAAATAAGCCTGCCAAAGCAGATTATCAACTAGCCTTCAAAACCTTGTGGGTTTTAAACAGCTCAAGGATCCAATTGGAACAAGTGAAGTAGTTAATGATAGACCTATATGAGTAGAACACAACCATACAAATAGTTGGTCCAAAGAAGGTTGGATGGTGGTGTGAGATTCTACCGAAGTAGGCATGCTGACTAGATTTGCGGGAAAAGTTATTTTGTTGCGTACAAAACCATAAGGAACAACTGGGTTGGAGGATGATATAACCAAGGGAAAGAGTGGTACTTGGTATTACTTAGGATGGTTAACAAGATGGTTCAAGTTAATTACCAAAAATGCACAAGGGTTGAGAAGGTAAGTCATTCAAAAAGGTGATTTTGGAAACATATTTCCAGACTTAGCCAAATTTGGCAGATTTTGGGTTTTTGACTAGAACATGAGAGGGGATGTTTTTGATGGGTTGCAAGGTGCCAAAGAATCAGCAAGTGGATGTGGTTGAAGATTAGATTGAGTAGAATGGATCCATGCTTGATATTGGTCCTCATTGACTTGGAAACTTCCAGAAGGGATTTCTTCAGAATTGATCTGGTTAAGAGTTTTAGATGATCACTTAGTAGCTAGGGATCAGATCCAGATTGTATTCTTTCTTAGGGTGGTATGATTTGGAGACATCTTGATCCTAGTGATGAGCTCCTAGAGTAGCTCATACTATCTCCTAAGCAGACAATTCAAACAGCAGATCAAGGTAACTCATCTTATAAACACATCATCTACTACTGGGGTTACCACCAAGCTTAGCTTGAGGTAAGGATGGGCATTTTGAAATAGGTTTTAGTTTGGACAAGGTAAGGTCCTTGGTATCTCTACCAAGAGTAGAATTCAAAATCTTACAAAAAGGTTTTGGAGATCCTAGAGGTAAGAGTATTGAAGGTTCTGTCTTGAAAAGATAAAGAGATTATATTATATAACTTTCCATAGTTTTGTTAATAGAAGTTACAACAATATTTTTGGTTACATAAGCATCTTGGTTCATGTTTTGAAATGCCAGAACATTTGAGAATCTAGAGATTGATCTAAGACAGTTTTGTGAAGTAGGTTTTGTCAACTTGTGTTGAGGTAAGGAGTATATCATCTAATACACATTCATATACATAAGCATATTCAAACAACAAGCAAACCCTTCAGCATTAAACAAGAAAAAGTTTTTGTTCCCCCTGATTTTTGCATTCTGGATAACTAATCAGGGTTGCTAAAATTGGGATGTTACACATAGAGAGCCTGTAATGCACTTGGCAAACAATTAGTCCGATATGTGTGTCACCATCAAACATGAAAACACTTAGGTAGGAAAATTCCCTTTCAATCTTCCCCTTTTTTTGTTTGATGACAACACACACATTTGCATAAAATATGTTATGATAGAGTGAGATTTTTTTAAATAGACATGGACTCCCCCTAGATATGTGCAAACACAAGATTGCTGATGCAACAAGGATAAACTAGGAACAACACTCCCCCTCAATTTTACAAACCAACATAGGGTGCAATGAAGAGAATAATTTAACTTGAAGATCATACCTTTGCACATACCTATGATGACAAAATATAGAAGGGCAACAATTAGAGAGCTTCACCACAAAGGATAGATCCATACAATGCATAACCACATAGTCTTCACTTAAATCGAGCGCACATAGGTAGCACAAAGAGTTCACAAATAATATGAGGAAAATAAAGATCTCAAGCAACTAAAGATCAAAGAACGAATGAGCTTGTGACTTTCCCATGCAAATCCCGCATAACCTATGTTGCAACTTCTCCCCCTTTGGCATCAAGATGCCAAAAAGGGACAAGATCAATAATAACATCCCAAAGATCATGCCTCATCATCATCACCATGGAAGCTCGGGGCATGGTAGGAGGAAGTGGCATCATCATCATCCTAGTTGCTATGCTTGGAGATCTATTGATCTTCGGGGTGATGTTGTTCTCTGAGCTGTTGGAGACAGTCAAACCTTGGGTTTCCATAAGCTCTTTATAACTAGAGCATGCTTCCTTGGCATAGATATGGGCTTCATACATGCGCTTTTGATTGTCATCTTGGAAGAAAAACACCTTCTTAAGCTTGGCCTCAATCCTATTGGTCCATGAGGGAGGAGCATTCTTGCAACGAGACATAACAAAACCATGACCACCGTGACCACTATCTTCTTCACCGGAGCCCTCTTCAATCACGTTAGCTTCCTCATCAATCTCTTGGCCATCCGCGTTGATAGGTTGAGAATGCTTCTTGATCAACAAGGACTTGCATTTGTGAACCACAATCTAGAGGTTGGGCAGATCATTGGCAATGGGGAGACATTTGAAGATGATAAGTTCCGTAACATATGAAGCAAACGTAGGCACTCTCCTAGTGAACGAGGCAATTTCCATCTCATTCCAAATGAAATACATAAAGTCTAGCGGGACACTAGAATCCCGGTTGGCATAAGTGTTGAACATGAGGTCAACCAGGAAACCATGGATCTCATCAAAGTTGCCCACCCGGGGAGCAACAGTATCATGGAAGATGCAATAGAAAATGTCATAGGTGGGTAAGAGATCCTTAATCTTTCCAACAATACCTCTACCATGAATATAGTGAGGAGCTAGAACCTTCTTCTTCATGGCTCTACCACTAGAGTGACAATGAAAACCACAGGGGGTGGCCAAACTATGGTTCTCATAACCAAGAAGGTGTCCAAACTCCGCAAAAGTGGCTTCCCGGACAACCCCCTGAGTCATCCAAGTCATCTTCCTAGACTAAGTGTTGACAAAGTTTATGGTGGCATAGTGCCACAAGATTAGGGTCATAGTATTGCTTGAACTACATGATATGAAGCAAACCAATGTTGGTGCATATATCCTTGGCCTCCCCAAAGTAATCAACATTCTTGTCCATGTGAGCCATATCAATCCACTTTTGGGTCATAACCAACTTGTAATTGTGCAAGAGAAGCTCCTTATACACCCTCTCTTGGAACTCGGTGAAGAACAAACTACCTTCCATGTCACGGTCAGTAGCACAAAGGAAGGATTCTCACGCCTCAAGTTAGTGAATTCCTCTTCAGATATATATCAGTCAGGAGCTTTGGCCCTGATGGCCCAAAACTTCGACTCTTGGTGCGCACTGAGGAGGGAGGAGGAGAAGAAGCACGACCACAACCGGATGACCGCTTGGTAGCTCCTCCACAACCACCCCGAGATGACACGAGCTTCATGCGATTGCTAGGCTGAGGCAAAATTTCTTCTTAAAACTCAGACTCCACATCTTCCTGATGATGAGCCTTCGATCGCATCCGAGAACCTAAGCCACTTGCACCTGAGAAATCAATAGGGAGGATAACATGGGGATAAGGGAACAAGATCCCAAAACAAAGAGACACAAGATATCATAGTATTAACAAGAAATTGGGGTTGGTTGGGCCCAGTAGTACCGGAGATTGCAAGCAGTAGTAACGGAAAAAATTTCGACAGTACGGGAGTTGGTGTAGCTATGCACAGATCCGGTAGAGCGAGGCCACAAATCAATCACAAATTCGGATAAAACTGTGATTCCTTGGTATTGGAAGGTGTATGCGTAAAGATATATGAGAATGAACCGCTCAAAGAGAAGATTTGACCACTAATCTAGGAAAGATCTAGAATCATGGAGAAAATCTAGGAGAGTGAGAGGAAAGGAGGTTGTACCTGAATCCATGGTGGTAGGAAGTGATGGGGAGGGCGAAGGGAGGCCAGATCCGATAGATTGCCGGTGGAGAGGGGTGGTGAAACGGCTCCCGACAATGATTTTGCTTCAGGCGGCGGCGGAGGTTAGTGGGGGAGATGGGAGGAAGAATGAAGCACTGAGGGGTTCCTCCCCCTCGACCTGCACTAAACTAGATACTGACCTCCGGTAGTACTAGATTTGTGCCTGGTAGTACCGGACACCGGTATTACCGCAAAAATACCTTGTACAACCAGACCTGGGATAGTTTCCAAGATTGCGCCTGGTAAATGACCCGGGCCGGTAGTACCGGTGCCACGTGAGGCAAAAGGTTAGAAAAAATTTGGGCAAGGAATTGAGCAGAGATCTTATGCAAGAAAGAGTAGGCTATAAGGTTTGAGGGGCGCGGGGCATAGGATAAGATGTCCAAACTGATGTGTGGAACAATGCACTCTAACAAGTAAGAATTAACACGAGAACCAAATGGGAGTGCATGTCCTAAAGAGCCAATACAAATGCAAAAGGTGACAAACATAAGGTAAGACCAACCTCTGTTGAGAGAGAGGGTCGGTGGCCGAAGCCACCATTCTTTGAGTATACTTGGCTTGGCACCGCAAAGATATATCTTGGGTCCATTACTAAAACTCGTCATTGAAGCTCACATATCACAAAATGATATTAAGAGAACGATTTTCTCACTTTGGGCATTATGGGGGGGGGGGGGGGGGATATCCCAATCAATTAGGACCACCCCCCAATATCCATGCCTAAATCTAGATAGAATAACATATGAATGCATGGGTACGGGTGCATCATCTCAAACCACAATGCTCGAATCTAGGATGTTTATATCATGCCTTAACTCTCGGAATCTCTTATATCAAAGGGATTGGTGAAAAATCCACAAGATTCTTCTCAGTGCTTGATGACCCACAAGTATAGGGGGTGTATTGGAGTATTTTCGATAAGTAAGGGTGTCGAACCCAATGAGGAGCAGAAGGTGTTGACGAGTGGCTTGGATCAGGAATTCTCTGTAAATACGTAGCAAACGGGTTTTTAGGGGTTTTTGATAATGCAGATAAATAAAGTGCGAGTAAATAAAAGAAAATGATAATAATTGCAGCAAGTGGCCCAATCCTTTCTTTAGCTAAGGATAAGCCGGTTGTATTACTTAAGATGACCAAACGTTCTCGAGGACACATGGGAATATTGTCAAGTGCTTTTGCTTCATATAGTTAATTAATCCTCTTTGGTTGGATAAGTGTTGTGTGGGTGAACCTGTGCTAATGTACTAACCTTCCTAGGACTAATACATACTTGTGATTATACCCCTTGCAAGCATCCGCAACTACAAGAAAGTAATTAACATAAAAACCTAACCATAACCTTAAACTTTGAGATCCTACACTCCCTTATGCAAAGGTTTCCTAACGGGGTTCAGGTTTCTGTCACTCCGGGAACCCCATGATTAGTAGCCAAATACACAATGCATTCTCCTAGGACCATAAAGGTGAAGTAGCATGTAGTCGATGTTCAAATGACACCACTAGAAGAATAACACCAGAACATAAGTATCAACCATTGAATCTTTCTCAACACAATTCCACTACTAACAACATGACTTCTCCCATGTCCTAAAAAACTAAACGAACTAATCACGAGACATCATATGGATCAAGATCAGAGATGAATAATGATAAGTAACAATCTGAACATCAAATTAATTCAATGGTTCCACTCAATAGCATCAACTACAACAAGTAATCAACACCGGGAAAGTTTCCCCTAAGAACTATGCAATATTCAACCCAATTATTACAGAGGTACGGAGTGATGGTGATGGTTCTAGTGGAGATGATGGTGGAGATGATGATCATGATCCCGATGAAGTCTATCTTGATGATGGTGTTAATGGTGATAATCTCCCCTCTCCGGGGAGGAATTTCCCCGGCAGATTTCTGCATGCCGGAGAGCTCTTTCTCTCTCTGTAGTTTTCCGCCCGGCAGAGGCGGCGAAATCTTTCTGTGGTCGCTCCTCGAGTCTTAGGGTTTCGAGGGGATTATATACGCCAAAGGGCGATGCTAGGAGTGAGCCAGGGTGGCCACACGACCTGGTGGCACAACCAGGGGGCCCGTGCCACCAAGGGGTGTGGGCCCCCTATGGCCCAACTCTGCTCCTCCTTCTGGCTTCCTTCGTCTTCTGGAAAAATAGGATTTTACATATATTTTCTAGGATTTTCGGATCTTCATGAATTTTCCATCCAAACAGTGATTTTTCCATCAGAATCCTGACTCCTATGGTTCTTTCTTCAAAAATCATCATTCATGCAAAAATAGATGAAATAACATAAGTACCATCTCTTAATTTGAAATATATCAATGAATAATAGTGAATTATGATATAGAATAGTGATGCAAAACTGACGTATCAACTCCCCTCAAGCTTAGACTTCGCTTGCCCCCAAGCAAAAACAGAGCTCAATAAACATGTCCATAGGTTTATGGAGTGAAGTGTCGATAAAGAGAATACGGACAAGAAGCATCACATTCATCAATACACAAATCATAAATAGAAAACCACTCACTATTATATAGTTGAACTTACAATGAGTAAGGGAAACACAATAAAGATACACAAAGTAAATCATAATTGGTAATGATAAACTTTGTTCTTGGTCATAGAATGGTTAACAAATTGCAGTAGTCAAATTTATGGATTTTCAATGATAGCTTTCAAAGTAATACACTTAAATAAGAGTAGTGTGCAAAACAAGGAACATAAGAAACATGATTGAATATATCATCATATGGGTGACTGAATCATGCTTGCTTGAGATAGAAAGGAATAGGTTTATTAACTCAACTAAAAAATAAAAGAAAGGCCCTTCGCAGAGGGAAGCAGGGATTTCAAGTCTCATAAAGGGATTTCAAAAATTATGGTACTTAATAGCTTTCAGCTCTCGTTGCCCCTGTCATAAGCATCTTGATGTGATTAAGGTTAATGTGAGGAAAATATGTGTTATATGCTTGACAGATTATAAGTTAGAAGTCTCATGCCCCTTGAGTATGAGGACCAGACCTCATGCTACTCAACTTTGGTCTCCGGTAAGTTTTTGTCATTGTAAGTGTATGTGTATCAAAATGACAAGGCAACAGACAATGAGCATCTCAGTGATCTTTTTATTTGCTATTTGCATAGGTTTTTATTGAAGATGCTTCATAGAATGCCACTATGGTTATGCTGCAAGTTTCGACCATGATTAGGCATGGCTTAGGCTAGCCTCCCAGGCATTTCTCTAACACATATACAAACTCCATGATCTTACAAGCTCCCATTTTATTTCACACCGCCGGTGTCCATAAACAAAAGAACATGATATCAACTAAATAATAAGTGCAATGTTGAAAGCGGACCCCATGACAACATGGTTTTGCTAACTCCCAACTTATAAAATGCAAGCATACAAGCTTCATAAGATAGTCACAATGGTTCAAATTTATTAGGTACAAGAAAATTAAAGTGTGCCATCAAGTTGGTGAGAGCTTTAATCACTAGTTTTCACATAACAAGTTTAATTTGGAAGATAAATAAAACTCGAGAATTTACTTGAAGTAGCAATAATACTAATAGGTAGATATGGTGGACACAAATGGCATATGTTGGGGGGATACCCCCGGGTAGGGTCACGCCGGGGTATAAAGGCCGAGTTAGCCGAGGTTCGGCAAGGCCAAAGCAGATGCTGGCCGGGTATCCTCAAGGCAGGCCAAATCACGGGGTAATCCGGACCTGGGGGCGTTCGCCTAACTAGGTCTCATCCGACTTAAGAAGTAAGTCGGAAGTGCATGTTTTACCTGTATGCAGGAACGGGTGTGGCCGGATGAACCATCATCCGGGTCACAGCAAGCTTCTAGGAGAAGGAAGGAATCTCGCTGGTCAAAAGGAGCCCCGGTACGCATTGCCTGAGCGAAGCGAGCAAGGACAGGACCACCGGGGCGTGGCTGACAAGCGTGACGACGCCCGTGTCGGCTGACGAGGGCGCCGCAGAGGCTCATGTAGCTAAAGCATGTGTGACGCGGGGGAAAAAGCACCCCGGTCGGCTTACCACTTTGGGAGGAGGCATATTCTTAGGAACATGCCTCCACGTATGCCCTAGGAAGAAACCAAGCCTCCCCTATAAAAGGGGGGCTAGGGCTTCTGTAGAAGGGGTTGATCTCTCTGCGAATCTGTTTTGGGCTAGGGTTTCAGGTGTGATTTGTGGGTGAGAGTACGAGAGCTCCTTCTTCCTCCTCTCGCCAATACAGCTCTAGGAGCACTTGTACCCTCGGAAGTAAATCAATACAAACTCTTGTGTGGAGAATCACTTCACTGTCCCTCCCTGGATTCCCCTAGCGAGTATTAGTCCCCACCTTTAGCCTATACATGGCATCTGCCGTGACACCACCACGACAGTTGGTGCCCACCGTGGGGCTAGCGGCGCTAGTAGGGGTCAAAATCCGGACGGGAAACCTCATCGCCACCGGCGAGCGCATCGTCTCTGGGCTCATTCAGTGCTTTGGAGCGTGGGACTTCGTCAGCGACAACGCAGGCTGCTTCGGCATGCGCCCTCTCCCGCGCAACGGCATCTTCGTCAAGCTCGGCGCGCACAAGGTCTACGTTGCGGTGGACGTATCTTGCATTCATCCGCGCCACGTCGTCGAAGCAGGCGAACCGCCCCTCACTGTGACTCGCGTGGAGCGTATCGCTCCTTCCCTAGACCATGCAGAGGTAATGATGACAGTGCCAGGTGCGGGTGCGAGCAAAGCACCAAGGAAAGGTAGAGGTCCTCCGCTAGAGATGCCGAAAAACGTGTTGAGAGAGGCAATAGATAGCTTGGCAAACCCTGTAGTAGCAGCGGTAGATCCGGCTCGTGCACAGGCCGAGCTGGAAGAAACTAGGCAGAAAATACTAGAGGGCGCAAAGAAAATAGCCGCGGCCCAGCAGTCGTTGAACATGACGCTGCGTGAGTACGCTAAGGCGAACAAGGTTGATAATGTAAAAGTCAAAGGGAGAAATCTCATGAGCGAAATGAATAGAGAAGGTGATGCTGGAATCGAGGAATCAGAAAACTGTTTGTCCGTGGGGCTGCCGAGGTATAGTACCCCGGCCAAGAATCTCAGAGCAGCGGATGCAGCTGCGTCCGAGTTAGAGGGACTGACGGGTGAAGCCCGGCAAAGGAAGCAAGATCGGGTAAACGAGCTGGTTTGGATTGCAAATAGGCAAAACGAGGAACTGCTTAGGGCAAACCCGGAAAGAGCTGGAGCCTCCAAGATCGTCCATTCGGCGGTGGGTAACCCGGAAAAATCCGCTGGAGGCACATCGTCCCCTCATGGCGGTCCAAGGAGAGAGGAGGTGGTAACCTCGGCCAGACGGAACAAACAGATTGTCCCTTATGACCTGACACGGGCAGGGAAAGAAAAAGAAGCGCAGAAAAATGATGATCGACGGAGTGTGAGCCGAGGCGAAGCTGGCCGAGGTAACCGCGACCAAGGCAATGCTGGTCAAGGGAACATTGTCAACGGCAATGCCGGGCAGCAAAACTCAGCTGGAGCAAGACAACCGCAGCAGCGGAACATACCAAGGCAAGAGCACAGTGCCGGCCGAGGTGTGCAACAGAAAGGTGCACCGCAAGAGCAAAACCGGTACAACGACGGTGATTCGGAGATGGCAAATGCGGGATATCCAAGACCGGACTATCATGTGATAGGGTCGAGATTGGGAAGTAGGGATTTGATGCCGGACGATGCGAGGTTGAAACTGGATCGACTGTATAGGTCGAAACAGATTGAATGTCAAGGTCCACCGGGTCCAGCGTGTTTTGGACCCCGGATCATGAAAGAGCCACCAGTACCTAACTTTCAGCTGCCTAGGGGCACCAAGACCTATGACAGTAGTACCAAGCCAGAGGATTGGCTGATAAACTATGCTACGGCTGTAAAAATTGCCACAGGCAACCTGAGATGGGCTGTACAGTATGTACCCCAGATGTTGGAAGGCCCGGCAAGGGTGTGGTTGAACAATTTTCCAATAGGAAGCATCAACTGCTGGATAGATTTCGAGGAGATGTTCATCACCAATTTTTCGAGTACGTATCAAAGGCCAAATAGGCCACAGACCATAGCTATGTGCAAGCAAAGACCCAATGAGACAGAACGGGAGTTCTTGACCCGGTGGTGTACCGTGAGAAACTCATGTGAGGGCGTGATAGAATCACAGGCCATAGCATGGTTTGCACAGGGGTGCAGATATGGAAGCGAGCTGTGGATGAAGTTGCAACGGAAAATGCCAGCTACGTTCGCAGAAATGATCCGGATTGCACATTCGTATGCGTTGGGTGACCTGACCCAACCAAGGCTCGCGTCAAACGAGTCAAGCGATGAGTGCTATCAGAGGGATGGATCCGGATCATCCCGGAGGAAAGCTGTGAATCAAGATCAACCTGGAGCAGGGGTAGCCAGCGCCAGAAAACTGGAGGTCAATGGACTCCAAGGAACGATGGGAAGAAAACTTGGACACCGGAACAAAAGAAGCAGTGGCAAGAAAGGAAAGACCATCCAAGGTATACTTACGAGTCGATGTTGGACCAGCCGTGTAAGTTTCACACGCCAAATCCAAACAACCCAGCAGGTCATACGACGAGGCAATGCGAGTGGATGCGCAAGATCGAGCAAGGTGGTTCGGGGAATGCTCAAGCACCCCGGAATGATCAGCCTCGGCAGGAGTACCCCGGCAGCAATTGCTCTCCGGAGCGAACACGCAATAGCTAATGTTGCCTCCCCCTCCGCCGAGGTATGATAACAATGAAAGAAGGGATGCAGTGCATCAGGTAGAAAATCAGCATCAGCCGGATCAGAGGCACCCCAGAAATGAGGGGAAAAACGAGTACAGGGAGCATCACCAGAGCTACTGCGTATTCACCACAGAAGAAACTGATAGAAAAAGCTTGCAGCGTAGGCATATGGAGGTGAATGCAGTAATGCCTACAGTGACAAGGTACATGCCTTGGTCCGATCAGGAAATCACCTGGAGCATTAGGGATCATCCCAAGCTCAGGCCGAGCCCTGGTTCATATGCGTTGGTGCTGGATCCTACGTTCATTGGACCTAGCATTAACGTAAGGTTCTCAAAGGTACTGATCGACAACGGTAGTAGCATAAATATCATGTATGCGGACACAATGTGCAAGTTGGGTATCTCGGAGAACATGCTCCAGGCCACGAGGACAACTTTCCATGGCATTGTGCCCAGCATTTCTTGCGAGCCCATAGGCAAGGTCTGGGTTGACGTCTTGTTCGGCACGAGGGATAATTGCCGAACTGAAAATCTGGAGTTCGAAGTGGTGAACTTAGAAAGCGCGTATCATGCGTTGCTTGGAAGGCCAGCGCTGGACAAGTTCATGGCAAGTTGTCATATTAGCTACTTGAAGATGAAATTGCCCGGACCAAACGGAGTGATTACCATTGCTGGGGACTTTCGACGTTCCATGGAGTGTGCGTTGGCCGGATCAAACTTAGCCGAGTCACTTGTGATCGCGCAGGAAAAAAGAAAAATTCAAGAGGTGGCGGCATTGGCTCAGTCCGCGCAGCAGTATATGTCGGCGCTGAGTAACCCGCATGGAACTGTCTCTTTCCAGGCCACGAAAGATACCAAGAAGGTTCCTGTTGATGACATGTTCCCGGAGCGCACCGTAACAATTGGTGCCGGGCTAAGTGATAAATAGGAAAGTGAGCTCGTCAGCTTCCTCTGTGAGAATCGGGACATTTTTGCTTGGTCCACACAGGACTTGCAAGGTGTTCCGAGGGAGTTGGCCGAGCACTCTTTGAATGTGAGACCCGGAGCCAAGCCGGTGAAGCAACCTATCCGCCGCTTCGCCAAAGATAGGAGGAAAGTCATTGGAGATGAGATAGCTCGGTTGCTAGCTGCAGGATTTATCATGGAGGTTCTTTACCCGGATTGGCTGTCTAATCCGGTGCTGGTGGAAAAGAAGAAGGATGACCCGAACATGGCACTGGTTTGGCGTATGTGTATCGATTACACGAACCTGAACAAGGCGTGTCTAAAAGACCCATTTCCGCTGCCAAGAATAGATCAGGTCATAGACTCGACTGCTGGATGTGAACTGTTGTCATTCATTGATGCTTATTCTGGTTTCCACCAGATACCTCTGGATCCGGATGATCAAATACAGACTGCGTTTATTACCCCGTATGGGGCTTATTGCTATCGCACCATGCCGTTTGGTTTACGTAATGCAGGGGCAACGTACCAGAGGTGTATGCAAAAATGTTTGCACGACCAAATAGGTCAAAATGTACAGGTGTACGTGGATGACGTGGTTATCAAGACCAAGGAAAGAAAAACGCTCCTTGACAATATCAGGCAAACGTTTGCAAACCTAAGAAGGTTCCAGATGAAACTTAACCCGGAAAAATGTACTTTTGGTGTCCCGGCTGGAAAATTGCTCGGTTTTCTCGTCTCTAGCCGAGGTATCGAGGTTAATCCAACCAAAATCCGGGCCATCGAACGAATGGAACTGCCGAAGTGTCTTAACGATGTCCAGAAGTTCACAGGTTGCCTGGCCTCGTTAAGTCGGTTTGTATGTCGGTTGGGAGAAAAGGCTTTGCCTCTTTACCAACTCATGAAAAAGTCGGATAAGTTAATTTGGACACTGCAGGCCGATGAAGCCTTTGCCCACCTAAAGAAAATGTTATCCACGGACTTCTTCGTGGATTGGGCCGAGCTACAGTACGAACCCCCACTTCCAGATCCGAACTATTGGCGAATGCACTTTGACGGATCAAAGACCAAAACCGGGCTAGGTGCCAGAGTTGTACTCACGTCGCCGAAGAAGGACCAGTTGAGATATGTGCTGCAGATCCACTTCACCGCATCAAACAATGTCGCTGAGTATGAAGCACTTGTGCATGGGCTCAAGGTAGCAAAATAAATTGGTATACGTCGGATCATATGCTTTGGCGACTCGGATTTGGTGGTGCAGCAAGTGTCCGGAGTGTGGGACGCCCTTGATCCAAACATGGCACTATACAGATTTCATGTGCAGAAGATTTCTGGTTACTTTGAGGGATGCGAATTTCATCATGTACCCCGGGTGGAAAATGAGGCTGCCGACATGCTGTCAAAGCTCGGGTCAACCAGGCAAGCAATTCCACCAGGTGTAGCATTAGAGCACCTCAGGAAACCATCCATCAGGCCATCCCCAGAATCCGAGTCAATCTACGTCCCGGAGGACACAGAATCCGGAGTTGTGCCCATGGACGTGGACACGGGAAGTGGTGCGCAAAACCCGGGGACTGCTTCGGCAAACCCGGGGACTGATTCGCAAGACCCGGGGACAGCTCAGCATGGTCCAGTTGAAGTTATGCCGGTGGATCAGATGGAGATAGACGAGGACGTGTTCCCCATGCAGCCAATACCGGCTTGGGCACTGCCTATATTTCAATTCCTGAAGGATGGAACGTTACCCACTGAGGAGGTGCTGTCCAGGCAAACACAGAGGAGGGCAAAGGCCTACACGATCATCAATTCCGAGTTATACAAAAGAAGTGTGACCAATGTCCTCCAGCAGTGTGTTGACCCGGAAGAAGGGCTTGAAATCATTCGAGATATACATCAGGGGGAATGCGGGCATCACGCCTCATCCCGAGCCTTGGTAGCAAAAGCTTTCCGGCATGGATTCTACTAGCCAAACGCCTTAGAGAAAGCAAAAGATCTGGTGAGAAAATGTAATGGTTGTCAGAGGTATGCTACCAAGACACATATGCCAATGTCGGAACTCAAGAC
This sequence comes from Avena eriantha, assembly GCA_910589775.1. Classification (NCBI taxonomy): domain Eukaryota; kingdom Viridiplantae; phylum Streptophyta; class Magnoliopsida; order Poales; family Poaceae; genus Avena; species Avena eriantha. Next base: position 288,494,253 of record OU342743.1, on the reverse strand, counting down.
CATCCCAATCACTTGGCCATTTGCCGTATGGTGCTTGGTATGGTTGGCCTGTTCAAACCAGCAAGGGGAAATATGACTCACATTCTGGTAATGGTGGACAAGTTTATGAAGTGGATTGAGGTAAAGCCTATAAGAAAATGCGATGGAGCTACGGCCGTAACGTTTCTCAAGGATATCATGTTGATGTACAGTTATCCTCACAGTATGATAACTGACAATGGCACAAATTTTGCGGAAGGAGCGTTTGCTCGTTTCTGCCGGGATAAGAGGATCCGGCTGGACGTAGCCTCGGTAGCTCACCCCGCATCGAACGGGAAAGTGGAAAGATCCAATGGATTAGTATTATCCAGGATAAAACCCCGGCTCATTGAGCCTCTGCAAAGATCAGCGGGGTGCTGGATAGAAGAACTACCAGTGGTACTGTGGAGTTTAAGAACAACTCTGAATCGATCAACAGGCTATACGCCGTTCTTTCTGGTATATGGGGCAGAAGCTGTATTACCAGCCGACATAGAGCATGATTCGCCTAGGGTCACCCAATACACAAAAGCCGAAGTGCAAGAAGCCCGGCAAAATGATATTGATCTGCTGGAGGAAGCGAGAGAACTGGCACTGTCCAGATCCGCCATATATCAGCAAAATCTCCGATGCTATCATAGCCAGAAAGTGTGCCCCCGAGTCTTTCGGGAAGGCGATCTAGTGCTCCGGTTGGTACAACGTACTACTAGAATGCATAAATTATCCCCCCCATGGGAAGGGCCATTCATCATGAGCAAAGCATTGCACAACGATTCTTACTATCTTATAGATGCAAAGCCACAGGAAAAGAACAAGGCGGACATGTCCGGAGAGGAATCCAAGCGACCATGGAACATAGCTCTACTTCGGCCTTTCTACACCTAGCTAAGAAGTGTATGTATCCGGGTTATCTCATATGTCGGTATGTATGTCGGCAATGAGCTTATCAATGAAATGTTGGCACCTCGAGCAGTAACTCGGGGACTGCCTTAATAATGTTTGTTATTTTCTGCGCGTCAGCTAGAGTAAGTTATTCTACTTAACTCGGATTAGTAGTGTGTGAGCACCAAAAACCCAACTCTTCGACTTGCTGCTGTCCAAGAAGAATTGGCTTCATGGCAAGCAAGAGAACAAGTTTGGAATTGCGTAGCACATGAAAAACAACTAAGGAAAAGAATTTATTCGCGCTGACGTTTATGTTTCGGACTTCATGGCACCAACCCCGTATTCATTTTCAAATTGTTATACAGTTTTATTTTTGAGCTAAGTCTAAAAGTTTCCCAGTATTGTTAAGATAATTTTTCAAGCTCGGATTCGTAAGTTGTAAAACTGAATCAAGGTAGACACGATCCGAGCCAAAAGATTGAACGAACAAGAAAAAGAAACTCGGGGACTACGCCCAAGTTAATCCAGCATAAGCACTTAGTAGCAAAATATCACATGTGTTTGGAATACAACTCCACCCGGTATACCGGGGATCTCATAAATTTTCAAGTGTTTTTACTTAAGGAGCAGCGGGAGGAAGTTCGGCATCATCGTCGCCCTCTTCAATATCCGAGGCAGTGTCCTCCTCGTCCTCACCCGAATCATCTTCAACATTCTCAATTTCTTCTTCACCAGCGACTTCCAGGAAGCTCGGACCCTCAGTCCATCCGTGAATGGGGGCATATTCGATGAGGCTGTGGGCGCAAGCCTGGCGCCGAGCTACCCACTCCGGGTCATCTGTCCATTTAGATCCGGTGCGCAGGCGTGTGAGGAGGCTGAGATCTATCTTCTCATACCACGTCAGAATGTGGTGAAGGATGGTATCGGCTGCAGCACGTCCAGCAGACTCTCGCCAGAGGTCGAGCTGGGTCTCGATTTCCGAAAGCTTTTTAGCGAGCTGTGTGACTCTCTCCGGAGCATCATCGGCGGGCCAGAAGGCGTTGAAGACTCGGACTGAAACATCGAGGAGGTCCTTGCCATAGTTCTTAATGATTTCCACGCGAGACGACAGGCTGACCAACATGTCCTCCATGTCAAAGGGAATGCTCTCACCCTCAAGAGCGACCGGAGTACCCCTTTCTCGGCGGAAATTGGCGAGAGCAGCACTTGCAATAGTAGTACCTCTGGAAAGTGTCCTGGGAAACAAGGCAAAGCACAAAGTTGAGAAAACAAGACATATGAAGTAACCCGGAGAAATAAGGCGGATAAAGGAAAAGAAATTACGTGAGATGTGACTGTGAATCCGGGTCAATTCCTTGGTGCAGGCATCACGCCTCTTCCGAAGCTGCTCGAGCTCAGCATTTGCCGACTCAAGTTTGACCTCGGCTTCCTGAAGAAGCTCACGGTCCTTAGCATTTTGGAGCTTGAGGCGCTCACGTTCTTCGGTGTAGTCCTGGCCAGCCTTTTTTAGCTCGGTTTGGTGCTGCGCCTTCATTTTAGCCATCTCAGCCTTGAGCTTGGCTATTTCGTCGTCTTTGGTCCGGAGGAGGGCGAGAAAATGTAGCATCACCTCAGGCACAGGCACACTATCTTCAGGCGATGCTGAAATAGTGCGTTGGCCCGGCAGTGCCGAGGAATGAATGTTTGCCGAGCCAAGGAGGAAAGCCGATGGGAACCACGGTAAAGACAGACAAGAAGGACGTACCCTTGATCTGCTCCAAGTTCTTCCGCATTATCTTGTCTTCAGCTTCCACCCCAGCTGCGGGAACCGAACAATCAGATTAATTCGGCAAACAAAGTTGAAGAAAAATGAGGAAAGGATAAGAAAGAAATTTACCCCTTTTCTCGTACTCCGCGATAAGTGTAGCCTGTTTTGCGCGAAGATTCTTGTGCGTATCCAGCAAGCGTTGGAATTCAGCACTCCGGCGGTTGGTGGTCACCTAAAAGAGATACAAAAACTTAACTCGGCTCTAGGTGTGTGCATATTCGAAGTGTACTAAAATCCGGGCCAAGTGGAACTTAACCCGGCTCTAGGTGTGTGCATGTTCGAAGTGTACTAAAATCCGGGCCAAGTGGAACTTAACCCGGCTCTAGGTGTGTGCATGTTCGAAGTGTACTAAAATCCAGGCCAAGTGGAACTTAACCCGGCTCTAGGTGTGTGCATATTCGAAGTTCTCACGGAGCTACGTTAGTGTTCTAAAAGAGCATCCGGCTGAATAACAAGTCACTCCCCCGGAGGCTCGGGGACTAATGGTTATTGTCTACAGCTTGTCAAGGAGAAGCAACGTACCTCCATCATTCGCCCAGCGAGGTTAATGGCCTTTGCGGCTGTGTTCATCTGAGGGGAAAACTCAGCAGGACCGAACTTTTCCAGGAGATCAGATTCCTGGACTATCTCGGTCGTGTTCCAATTCATAACAAATTCCATCAGGCTCGGGGGGTACCGTTCTCCGGTGGGCATATGGGGCGTCACCAAGCCCTTTGCATGTGCTTCCTTCCTCTCCACCAAGGCAAGGGTGGGGCTGGTGTGCAGAACCAACTGTTGGGCTTCGGTTGGCTCGGCAGGCATGTCCTTTGCCACTGATGTCTTCTTGGGGAGCATTGACACAAGGGTGCGCTGCCCAGACTCGACGGCAGTGGGCTTGGTAGCGTCTGGAGCCTTCTTGCCTTTGGCTTGCTAGGCAGAGGAAGCTGTAGCAGTGGTTTTCCCCTTAGAAATTGCCGGGGTAGTTCCTTGCCGAGGTTAAGAGGACTCAGAAGATGCAGAGGAACTAGGTGCTGGGACTCTCGCTGCTGGGCTTGGTGCCGGCCCTGAAGTTTTCGCTGCCGGAGTTGGTGCTGATGCCGAGGTTGGAGATGGTGCTGGTCTTCTTGCTGGTACTGGAATTGGTGCTGGGGCCGAAGTAGCCTCGGTGGCTGCTGGTTGAGGTGTTGTCGAGGCAGTGGATGTCGTTGCTCCAGCTAGGCCCGTCACCCCCACTCAAGGTTACCCTCCTCTTGCCGAGGTGGAGCTGAACCCGGAGCGGCCGTAGAACCCTCTGGGATAGGGCTCAGCGGGCGTGACTCGCCGTCACGACAGGGAGAAGGGCTAGGTTGGAGAGGTGAAGAGATGCTAGATCCACTTTGAGGGACCTCCACCGGAGCCCTGCAAAATCGAATAACGTCAAAAGAAAAATTACGACGAAGTAAGGAAAAACGAGTTACAGAAGAAAGAAGGACTTACGCATCCGAGGTTTCGGCCGCTTTGGGTTTCCGAGCCCTCGTGCTGGGGCCTTGCCTGCTGGTTTGGGGGCAGTCTTGTCCCTGGACTTCTTTCGCCTTTTAACGGGCTGAGAGGGTCTGGAGGAAGAACTCGAAGAAGCCCCACGTTTGTTCTTCGTTGCCACCGGAACAGGCTCGCCCATAGCGAGAGGGGGATCCTCGCGAATATGACCGCCGGGGTGAGCTGATGGCAGAAAAGCAAAAGAAAGGGGGACAGCCTCAAAAGGTTCAATCACCTCGATTTCCGAGTCATCTTCATCATCGGGCCAATCTCTAATAGAAGAGGATTTACCCGTGGGTCATTTTGTGGCGTCGATCATAGGGAGGAACATCTCCTGGTCCGGCTCTTCCTCATCCGAAGTCTTCCGGTCCGGCGCCCACTTAAGGGACGGATCGGTCCCGTCCTCAAGGGTCTGCTGAAGGAATTGCTGAGGAAAAGAGCGAACAAAAGAGTCAAAAATTGCAACAATAACTGACATGTAATTAGTCCAGGTTAAGTTTGCAGCATGAAACTTACCGTGGGAGGAAGCCGGTCACGGCAGAAATGCTCAATCCCCCAAGTCCAATCAGTGGAAAAGTCCTTGTGAGTGGTGAAGAGAGCCTTAACCCGGCGATAAATCTCCCAGTTGGTCAGCTCAAAGGATGAGGTCTGGTTAGGATCGCGGCCGTAGCTCATGTGGCACACCTTGTGGGTGCGCTTCTGGAGGGGTGAGATTCGGTTACACACAAAGGTGATCATGGCATCGTCGTTGCATAGCCCGAGCTCCTTCAGTTCCGCGAACCTTTTGCTCACTTGGTTGGCCAAGGCTGTGGGCTTCTTGGGGATCACATCCCACATGTCCAGGTTAGGTGGACCCGGGGTGTAGGGAAGCAACCGGATCAAGTCTTCGGTGCCCGTATTCTGGACATAGAAGAAGATCCGAGCCCATCCTTTGCAGGACTCTAGCCCGGTGACCTGGGGAAAAACAGAAAATCGCCGGGGTGAAATGGAGGCCGCTCCAAATTGAGTGAGCCCCTTGTCCTCTGGGTCAGCGTGGATGTTGGGAATGATGTTGCGATGAAGGCCAAAGAACCGGATCCATAGCTCTTTCGTGGGCCATAGTCCGGCGTAGCCTTTGATCGTAGAAGCAAAGGCAGAAAGAGAGGTGATGGCGTTGCCTGGAAGGTGGTGTGGCTGGAGTTGGTATGTACCGAGCCAGTCCCGGAAAAAATCACTCACCGGCAAGCCGAAGCCCCGTTGGAAATGGGACAGGAACACGACGAACTCGCCCGGCTTGGGTGAGGGGGCTAGTTCGTTGGAAGGAAGACGCACGGCGATGCCGGCAAGGATGCGTCTGGTCCGGTAGAGCCAGTCCAGGTCATCCTGGCAGACCCAGGAGCCGGCCCACGCGCCGCGGTCCGCCGCCGCGGCGTCCTCTTCCATCTCCTGCTCAGCAACAATGAGTTCCTCTTCAGTCATCTGGTCCTCGAGGCCCTCGCTGGCACTAGAGGCGGCGGGGGACAGTGGCCGGGACTGGCGCGGACCCGTGGCAAGAAATTTGCGTCGCGGTGGCGGCGACGCGGAGGCGCGACGGAGAAGCGCGGTGGCGACGCTGCTATTTGGCGATGCTGGCGTCGGCACGGTCGCGAGGAAGAGGAAGAAGAATAGCAGCGGGCAGAGGGGTGCGGAGGGGGAAAAATCCTAAGGGACGCACCCCTCCGCTATTTAACCACTCCCATCAGGGGTGAGTGGGATCGCGCCCTGTGGACCGGCCACAAGCTGTGGCGTGTATCACCCTTCCGGACTAATCAGTAAGGAGCCACACGGAGGGCCGCAGGATGGAGAGAGTCCTGTGACGCGACGCGCTGATGCGGTAAACGAGGAGGTAGGCGTGATGTGACCCGCACACAGTGATAACTAACAATTACTGCGGCGGTTACTGAACCGTCACTTAAAATAAGACGACATAATGATTACCCTTCACATGGGTTAGCGTACAAGAAGGAAGCAAGACCCGGATGGAATTGTGGTAACCCGGTCGGCAAGTGAAAACTTGAAATGTGCGAAGGGAACGTAAATCCAAGTAGTTCGAGGTACAGAGGTAACTCGGCAATAACGACCGGGGCACAAGATTGAACCTGGTGTGGCGTTAGTGGCCAAGGCAGCTAAGACCGCACCAGCTTCGGGGACTAATGTTGGGGGGATACCCCCGGGTAGGGTCACTCCGGGTATAAAGGCCGAGTTAGCCGAGGTTCGGCAAGGCCAAAGCAGATGCTGGCCGGGTCACCTCAAGGCAGGCCGAATCACAGGGTAATCCGGACCTGGGGGCGTTCGCCTAACTAGGTCTCATCCGATTTAAGCAGTAAGTCGGAAGTGCATGTTTTACCTGTATGCAGGAACGGGTGTGGCCGGATGAACCATCATCCGGGTCACAGCAAGCTTCTAGGAGAAGGACGGAATCTTGCTGGTCAAAAGGAGCCCCGGTACGCACTGCCTAAGCGAAGCGAGCAAGGACAGGACCACCGGGGCGTGGCCGACAAGCGTGACGACGCCCGTGTCGGCTGACGAGGGCGCCACAGAGGCTCACGTAGCTAAAGCATGTGTGACGCGGGGGAAAAAGCACCCCGGTCGGCTTACCACTTTGGAAGGAGTCATATTCTTAGGAATATGCCTCCACGTATGCCCTAGGCAGAAACCGAGCCTCCCCTATAAAAGGGGGGCTAGGGCTTCTGTAGAAGGGGTTGATCTCTCTACGAATCTGTTTTGGGCTAGGGTTTCAGGTGTGATCTATGGGTGAGAGTATGAGAGCTCCTTCTTCCTCCTCTCGCCAATACAGCTCTAGGAGCACTTGTAACCTTGGAAGTAAATCAATACAAACTCTTGTGTGGAGAATCACTTCACTATCCCTCCCTGGATTCCCCTAGCGAGTATTAGTCCCCACCTTTAGCCTATACATGGCATCTGCCGTGACACCACCACGACAGCATAGGTTTTGGTTCAAGGATTAGATGCACGAGAAGCATTCCCTCTTAGTACAAATTTTGGCTAGCAAGGTTGGGTAGCAAGCATAAGAGTTGAAGGAAACAAACAAACATACAAGTGATATAAACAATCATGCAATCTTCCTTGGAAGAACAAAAGGTCTTAACTAGAGAATATTAAGCTTATGAGCCAAACAAGAAAGAAAGATGATGAAATTATATTAAAAGTACTTTTTATCTTTTCTAGTCAATCCTTAGATAATGTTGCTACTGACTAGAGCTAATTGTGCCAAAACCAATTAAATTAACTTAATGATCCCAAAGTGATACCAATACTAACAACAAGATCAATCATATAATAGAAATTGCAAACTAAAATAAGATGTGAAAAAAGTAAATGATAGAACTTCTCATTAATATTCCATAATGGCAACTCACACCAAGGGATACATAGATAACTAACTAGAGGGGAGATACTTCCACAATGTAAACCATCCTATATGATAACTTCTCTATTCATGATATGACTCTACTAAAAAGATAAAAAGATGAAAGATGATGATATGATACCGCGACACTCCCCCAAGCTTGAACAAACCAAGGGGATGCGAAAACCTGATGACAAATTACTCCTTCGATGGTGGTGGTGTTCTCTCTTCATCATCCGACTTCCAAGGTAAAGGCTCTCCATCAACAAAGGACATCTTGGTTTCCAATATCCTGAAACTAGCAGCAAAACTTATGTGTTTAAACCTAGCCTCATACTCACAGTTTTGATTTTGTATGTCGTAGAGCTGTGCTTGTAGTTGGCTGGTTGTTCGATGGAGTGAGAGAATTTCATCCCAAAGCTTAGAAGTCTCCTTCTTGTGCTCGGTGATGAGTTCTGAACTTATCTTATGGATGATGTCCACTTCATGTTCTGCCATCTTCTTATACCTCAGGACTTCTTGCTACAGTGCTTCCATCCTGTCCTCCAGACTACCTTCTCCTTTAGGGCCCTGAACCTCTTTTATCTATACCTTCCCATCTTAGAGCAACAACTCCTTGGGGTGAATCTTCAACTCATACATGTATGGGTTGATGATGCCCGCGGAGAAATCCTCCTTGGGTGATCCAGAGGAAGACATTGTGGGTCCAGAATTGAGAATCTGCCTGTCAGAAATAGATCGAAACGAAAACACGACGAGAACATGATATACGAACCTCGAGGGATCCGGGGGATTATATATTACAAAGTTTAACAACAAAAGCAAGGTACTGGGAGAAAATGGGTCGGAGATGGGCTCCGGGGTGGCCCACCTCCTGGTGGCATGGCTAGGTGGGCCCACGCCACGGGGTGGTGCGAGCCACCCAGGATCCGTTTCCGTCCCTTTTTTGACTCATTATTTTCCATGTTAAATAAAAACTGAAGAAATATAAATTGAAAAGTTTTTCGCAGACCTTTTCTTACCAGAACTGTTACCTATTCAAAAACAGACTCTACATGTATCTGAATTTGGTCTTTAATAAATTCTTCCAGAGTCACCACTTGAATAACATCAATATATTCATTGTAAGAATCTTCAAAAATATAGTGCTTGAGTCTTTTGACTATTCTTCATCTCATTACATCATTTTCTCCTACCACTTGAAAATTTCTTTCATACAAACTTCACACAATCTTCATTAGCAACATTAGTGCGTGCAAGATAATAAACCTTTAGGTTCAATTTCAACTGAAATCCATCAAAACATAAGCTGCTGAAAAAACTCCTTTCGAAAGCCCAAAAAGAGTTTAAAAAGGAAATCGATTTAAGAGGCAAATGCAAAAATGGCAGAAATCTGTCAAAACAGACCAGCAGGTAAAGATCAATTTTTTCGAAAACCTTCTGTTGCTCAAATCAAAAAGTGCAAAACTAACAAAAGTTAAAGAATAACCTGGGGCATACACACACAAATTATAGATCAGTACGACATTTTGGGATTTTTCACGATTTTTTACGGTGAAGCACAAAAATCTGTTTCAGGACAGCAACTTCCCCAAATCTTACTTCTCTCTCATTAGAGGTTGATCTTGACACATAAACCAAACAAAAAAGGATAAGGAGAGGTTATTACACAAGTAATAACTTCTAGGACTCAAATAAACAAAAATAAACTAAAAGCAAAAATATATTGGGTTGTCTCCTAAAAAGCTCTTTCTTTATAGCCATTAAGATGGGCATGATTATTTCAATGATGCTCACATGAGGATATGAATTGAAGTAAAAGAGAGCATTAAGAAGAAAATATACACATATTTAAGTCTAACCCACTTCCTATGCAAGGGAATTTTGTAAGAAAATAAATTATTGAAACCAGAGGCTACTAGCATAGGAAGGCAAAACAAGTGCAACATAAAGACTTTCAGCATAAAGCGAGGAAACTTAATATTATTGAGATGCATTAGACCAATTTTCCCTCTCTCCTAATAACTTTCATTATCATGAATATATTTAACATATAACTATCACATGAACCATTATAGCAATGATCACTTATTCTGACAGAAAACACAGGGACACTAGCTTTCCTAGTTACATTAGGATGTGGAACAATATTAGCAGTTTCCTTACAAAGGATAATGTGCTCATCTTCTACATTTTTTGTGACAAAGTCTTTCATATTTGCTACTGAAGGTTCAACATCTATTTGTTCAGAAGGGTCTACAGCTTTCTTTGTACTTTCGTTAACCATACTAGCTATCATAGAATGTTCCTTTACTTTAACCGGGAAAGGTATTTTCTCGATGTAAGGTTCAGGTAAAATATGATCAATAGTATAAACTTCAGTATTTCTAGGAGGAACACAATTAACAATATCTTTATATGGATCATGATACTTGGTCCATTTCTTTTTCGGAATTTCAATATACGAGGCAAAAGCTTTAAAACAATTTGCAATACTTTGAGAATCAAGGGCATAAGCATTACTAATATTATGAAAGTCATCAGTTCCCATAAAAAAATTAATGCATTCATAATCATAGTTTATACCTGACTTGCTTCCTTTATCATTCTCCCATGCTTCAACATTGTCTTGAAAACGGTCTAGAAGATCCCATTTAGCTTCTTCTTCCATGCGTGTAACTGATCCAGCACAAGAAGCATCCAATAGGTCCTTATCATGAAGAGAAATCCTTTATAAATTTGATTCTGATATTTATGAATCTCACTAGAAGGAGGACATTTGGAATAAAAGAGAGGTACAATTTCCTCCCATTCAAGAGATTGGCCATTCTTTAGCAGCTTATACCATTCCTCAGTTCTTCCTTTCAATGATACAGAGAATAACTTTTTCTTAACTTGATCTATTGTAATACCTGCACACTTGAACAACCCGCATAATTCGTGTATAAAAAGCAAATGATCACGGGGATGGATAGTTCCATCTCCAAAATAGTAGTTATCCATAACACGATCAACAATTTTTGTAGGTATTTTGAAAGGATCAATTTGAGCAGGTGGTGGTTCATCTACTATCTTCGCAGTGGTAGTAGCATTCCGAAATAAGAGACTAAGTGAATTATCCATATTGAAATAAAGTAACAAACAGAAATAAACAATACTCATAGTAGAAGTTTCCTTTACCAGTTCCACTCTTCAATAGCGCTTCACTCCCTGGCAACGGCGCTAGAAAATAGTCTTGATGACCCACAAGTATAGGGGGTGTATCAAAGTATTTTCGATAAGTAAGAGTGTCGAACCCAACGAGGAGCAGAAGGTGTTGACGAGTGGCTTGGATCAGGAATTCTCTATAAATACTTATCAAACGGATTTTTAGGGGTTTTTGATAATGCAGATAAATAAAATGCGAGTAAATAAAAGACAATGATAATAATTGCAGCAAGTTTCCCAATCCTTTCTTTAGCAACGGGTAAGCCGGTTTTATTACTTAAGACGACCAAATGTTCTCGAGGACACATGGGAATATTGTCAAATGCTTTCGCTTCATATAGTTCATTAATCTTCTTTGGTTGGATAAGTGTTGTGTGGAGGAATCTGTGCTAATGTACTGACCTTCCTAGGACTAATACATACTTGTGATTATTCCCCTTGCAAGCATCTGCAACTATAAGAAAGTATTTAAGATAAAAACCTAACCACAACCTTAAACTTTGAGATCCTACACTCCCTTATGCAAAGGTTTCCTAATGGGGGTTCAGGTTTCTGTCACTCCGGCAACCCCGCGATTAGTAGCCAAATACACAATGCATTCCCCTGGGCCCATAAAGGTGAAGTATCATGTAGTCGATTTTCACATGACACCACTAGAAGAATAACACCACAACTTAAGTATCAACCGTTGAATCTTTCTCAACACAATTCCACTACTAACAACATGACTTCTCCCATGTCCTCTAGAACTAAACGAACAACTTACGAGACATCATATGGATCAAGATCAGAGATGAAATAATGATAAGTAACAATATGAACATGAAAAATAATTCAATGGTTCCACTCAATAGCATCAACTACAACAAGTAAGCAACACCGGGAAAGTTTCCCCTAAGAACTATGCAAGATTCATCCCAATTGTTACAGCAGTACAGAGTGATGGTGATGGTGCTAGTGGAGATGATGGTGGAGATGATGATGATGATGATCCCGATGAAGTTCATCTTGATGATGGTGTTGATGGCGACAATCTCCCCTCTCCGGGAAGGAATTTCCCCGACAGATTTCTGCCTGCCGGAGAGCTCTTTCTCTGTCTGTAGTTTTCTGCCCTGCAGAGGCAGTGGAATCTTTTTGTGGTCGCTCCCGAGTCTTAGTGTTTCGAGGGGATTATATATGCCAAAGGGAGATGCTGGGAGTGGGCCAGGGTGGCCACACCACAAGGTGGGGCAGCCAGGGGGCCGCGCCACCTAGGGTGTGGCCCCCCCTGTGGCCCAACTCCGCTCCTCCTTCTGGCTTCCTTCGTCTTCTGGAAAAATAGGATTTTTCATATATCTTCAAGGATTTTCTGATCTTCGTGAATTTTGCATCCAAATAGTGATTTTTTCCATTAGAATCCTAACTCCGGTGGTTCATCCTCCAAAAATCATCAATCATGCAAAATATATGAAATAACATAAATACCATCTCTTAATATGAAATATATCAATGAATAACAGTGAAGTATGATATATAATAGTGATGCAAAATGGACGTAACAATGCTCACATATGAGAGGTCAATATCAGTCGTCGTGGTGTCACGGCAGATGCCATGGGATGGATAAATATGGGGACATATGGATGCTGGAGGATCCGGGGAGGGATGGTGCGGTGGAGACCTCACACATAAGTCACAAGAACACACAATATACCTAGGTTTAGGGCTCTCCTAATGAGATAAAACCCCTACTCCTGCATCTACCTCTCTATATCACAATCTATATCAAGCGTTACAAGGTTGCTCCTCGAGATGTATGCTCCAAGGAGGAAGAAGCTCTTTGCTACGTGCTCTCTCTTCCTGCTAAGGAGGATAAATGGAGAACAAATGGACCGACCCTCCTCTGGGAGGCACTGGTGCACCTTATAAAGGGGTGCCTGATGGCTCTGAAATATAGCCATCTAACATCCACATTTAAACTGGATATTAATCATATTCTTGATGAAATATCTCTCTAAACCCTGCCACTAATGCTTATATTCATAGGGGTATACAATCCTTTCTTTTATATCTTTTTGCACAGATAACATCGTTTAAAGGACGGAATCACTACATTAAAGTCAACGATACGAGATTTCCAACTACCAAAAAAACCAGGAGCCTTACAAAAGAGGAAGATGCCTTAACGACCAACTATACAGCCGGAGCAAAAATTCCGACTGTATAGCTCCGGTTGTGTAGTTGATGCCGCCACCGTTAGGTCAAACATAACAACTTTCGTGAAGGGACTCCTATATAAAGAAGCCTCAGGCGATAGGAAAATAGGAGTTCGCACCACCAAAAGTCTCTGCCATAGATCACCAGCCGCCTCCAGATCTCCAAACCCTTCTCCATCTCCATCTCCATAGCCATATTCCACCACTTGTAATAGTAGATCTCTTCCTCGATTGGCGACATTGTAATACTATTCCTATCAATCTTATGATATTCATTACAATGTTTGTGATTATTGATCTCATCTCTATGTGTGAGTAATTCTCCTTGGGCTAAGGGCTTCGGCCTAGCCGTGTAGCAATTGTGCATATGAATTATCATAGATGGGATCATGTATTAGTTTGTATGACATGATGATTATTTTATCCTCTCTTGCCTCAATCCAAGGACTTGTCAGGTACCCAAGCCCCCGAGGGTTGATCTAGGTATAGGGAGTATGAGTGATGATAGATCTGCAGGTTGGGAACCCCAGTGACAGAAGGGGTAGTATGGTTGTATATGAGGGATTTGCTTGGGATTAACGGTGACATCACTATGCATATCATTAGTTCTCTTTCTTCTATGGATGAGACTAGTAGGTTATTGCTATAAGCGGTTGCGGAGGAAATAGCAATTATGGATGCACTACCCGCATATAATTTATCTTGCTCTAACAAGTACACACAAGCTTTATTTCTATCTTTTATTTCCATCAGATGTTTTGCACAACTACAAGTGAAACTGAACGCCCTAGGCCCTCTCTCTCCATCATCGACAACAACAAAAAGACGCAAGCTAATGGTCCGGTAAAAACACAAACGGAATTCTAAAACTACCAAAGGTCCGTTAAAGTAACTTCACTATGCATTCGCTTCCCGAGGATTCGACAAACTAGGTCTACTAGGGAAAAAGAAGCTACACTACATCTGTAATCCGGATTGAAGGTATCAGTGCCCAGGTTACACATTAGGGCACAAGTGGCACTGAATATCCTCTCTGGATGTTGCACAAAGTCACTGCCCTGGGCCCAAATGCTCCTCTTGTTGTGGTGCCGATCGTGGATACCCTCGACGGGACTTGATGTGCCCATCCCTTCAGACTGTTGCCGCGCCTGACAATTGTCCCCTCATGAATATCCTCGACATGACTATACATCGTAAGACATGGTCACGCCTCCATAATAAAGGGGCACACTCATCTAACAACATAGGGATTCCTGGGATAGACTGATGCATTGACCTAGAGGCTGGCATATAACCTTGGGCCATATGCCAGCCCCTAAGCCAGTTACTTGGTGCCAGCCGAGATAACTCAACCTATCATGTTCCTGCAATAAGGCAGCAAACATGTTAAGCCGACATTACTTATGTATGTCGGCCGGGATATGCCGTATTATGCTGGCCACCATATTTCGGTCAACAGTATCCTGGTTAACCTTACTTAACGCCATAGCTTGACCCTACCTAGGGTCATCCCCTCGACATTAGTCCCCAAAGCTGTCGCGCTCTCATAGTGCTAGATGAAAGGCCACGACAGGTTCCTTTAACTAATATGGAACACATTTTCTCACTCAACATGATTTTATGTCAGCCAAAGTTTATTCTCAATGAATCACGGCATCTCGGTTGGCAATTCTTTAGCCGTTTCTGAGTTTTCCCAGTTTGAGCCGAATTTTACCTCGGCTCAGTTATTATCTCTTATTTTCTATGTCGGCTTTGCTGTAGCCTACATCTTCGTCTCAGGTTTTTCCCATTTCTTATTTCTTTATCCTACGTGTCAAGTATTCATGATGAGTTGCCTCTTTTTTTGTACCAGAACCTGACGCACATCACTGTTGTTGCGGCTTGTGGGCCCTAGGAGGGGTCAAATCCCTCAATGCCCAGTCAAATCTTCCCCACGATGCCTCTCTTACCACATATACCATGGGATCATTTATGGCTTGCGTTGCTGTTACTAATCATGCCGCACAATCTTGGGAGCCGTTTTTGCAATAAACACGCAATTATCGTGATTGTGGGCGCAAAGGATCCCACGATCCACAATGCACTAGCCCTTTAAATAGTAGGACGGGGGAATCCCTTGTTTTTACTTCCCTCTTTTCCCCTTTGCCCTTGTTTTTCGCTGCACTGCCACCGCAATCTTCTCACCACTGATGCACTGTGATTCCTCTCATCATGCCGTCGCCTTGTTTTTCTCCTTGTGTCGTAGGTACATCTAGCATCTTCCACCACCATTGCTACGAGTCACAACCAGTCCAAACCGAGCGTCTCTACCGCCACTATGGACGACGCCACCGTGGCCATGGATCATGAAGATGTGGTCACCGTCGAGCATGTTGTGGAGGAAGAGGAGGCCCTTCCGGAACGAGCGTTGAGGGAGGGGTCCGCTATGACCTCCGGCAAGCTCGAATGTCTCCAACGCACAAGGTGGATTCCACCAGGGGTTGAATGCTGGCTTCCCGGACCAGAGGAAGCCTCGATGGTTAATCCGAGTGAGTTCATAGTTTTCCTATCCCATTTGAGCACGGGTTTGGCCTCCCAGTTTACGACTTCATGCAAAAGTTCCTTGAAACCTATAGCCTTCAACCACACCATCTTCCGGCCAATGTTATTACCATCATGTCCTCCTTCGTATCATGTTCTAAGGGTTATATCGGCCTATGGCCATCAATTAATATGTGGGCCAAGTACTTCCAATTTCGGCCCAGGTTATCCCGGGTGTTGCGGATATACTTTCTGGGTATCCTCACTGTGCCTCACTGACCAAGGTGGCCCACTTCGGGTTAGAGATTTGCTTCACGGGCAGCCCAGTCAGGGAGAAGAGACGGAGTCCAGTCTGGCTACGGGAAGGCCCAGAAGACTTACTGACATAGGCCCATAGTGTTACTTGTAGTTCAAGATGTACTCTGTAACCGACTCTTACTCGTAGCCGGATAGATCTCTCATGTAAAACCTAGGCTGTATATCTATATAAGCTGTCCTAGGGAGAGCCTTTAGGCACCCTCACAATAGTCTACAATCTCAACTTGCACAGGCGAAACCCTTGTAACCCATATTCGGGCTCTACCGTATTACTCGATTGCTAGCAGGAGTAGGATCCGATCAAAGCCGGCAGATTCGAACCTAGGTAAACTTGTGTGCTCACTATTCTAGAACACCGTAAGTCTCACACCCCTCTCTTCCACACACCTCGAGGACCTGCTCATGGCATACTTTTCATCAATCCGACGATAGTTGGTTCCCACTGTGGGAAAGTGAGCTTCGGATCAGCGTTCCGAGTAGAATCTGCAAGAATCATAATCGGCAAAACTATCACCATCGGTCGCATCCTCTACGCCAGTGATGTCCCTCTCATCGTTCTCGATGAGACCTGGATTCCGGCTAGGGAAGACGTGACCACCTACACCATCATGTCTTTCGGCGAGATCGATGTGTACATCGGATTCGCTGAACCTGCCCCACCCACCCTAGCGGTGATGATAGAGGCAGAAGAAATTTCTAGGTCCCCTTTGTCCGGGGAGGCGCCAGAGTTCTGGATCCCAGAAAACCCTAATCCCACCCAGCCTGCACCTATTGCAGAGATAGCAGAGAAGGCCGAACCTGAAGCAGATCTTTCGGTTCAAGTCGAATCTAGAGTGGATCTCCCTAGCAAGGCTGAATCCTAGATGGATCCACCCACCGAGGTCGAAATCCAGGAGGAGCACAACAACAACCTTGGTTCCGGCTCTACCAACGCCGGAACATGCCAACCTTTCCTGAGGCATACGTTGAGGCACATGATGCTGCAAGGCGCAAACGTGGATGAGGTTCTCAACACCATCAAGATCTTCGAGGAAGCCCACGAGGAGAGCCACAACTACCTCAGGACCCACACATCGCACTTCATCGGATATGTTGGATCCGAATCCGGCTCTGCCGATGCTGGAGACAACACTGACTCAGTGCTGGAGGCGATCAGAACAAATACGGACTTACCCGCATCCTTGGATGACTCGATGATGCCGGCGGATTTCCAAAAATTCTTCGCGGAATATGAAGAGGAGTACAACTCCAAAGCTGCAGAAGAAGGAGAAGCCATGGATGAAGGATCCGGAGAAAACTCTCCCAAAGCGCAGGATGACATGGATATCAGAGATAATACCGAGGTCCAGATGTCCGAAAGTACTGATCAGAGATTGACTCCGGGAAACGGACCCAAAGCCGTCTTTGCTACCGGCACTGCCAAGAAGGCAAAGAAGAGGAACAAGAAGAGCAAGACCCCAGCAAAAGAACTTCCAGTAGAGGAGGTGATTGCCGAGGAATACGAGGAAGACTCGGATGGAGCACTTATCCTAGACAAGCCCAATGAAGAGTCGATGGATGGATACGTGGTCACCGCAGGTGCCCGTAAACTCAATGATGCTGCATTAACTACACCTATCCCTACTACGACATAACTTACTACTGTAGAATTGGACGAAAGGGCCCAAGCCCTAGAAGCGCGTCACCAAGTACTCCTAGAAGAAGCCAAGAACATCAAGGAAGAGAAGAAGCGCATGGCCAAGGCGGAGAAGCTCATCTCTCTGCAACATCAGAAGAACAGGAAACGACACACACGTGACAATCAATTTCCGGAAGTATGCAAGGTTCTCTTTGAGGGAGATCCGAGGATGCCTCGGCTTGAGCAGCAGAAGGTCGCGAAATCCGGAAGCGGAAAATTGGTCTCCCAATCCGACCAATGTCGCACGGATCTGGCTTGGAACGACATAAGACCCCAACGGGTTTCAAAACTATACATCACCATTCCGACTGTCAAGAAGACAATCACTCAAGAACCAGATCTTTAGGACAACACCATAGAGCCGCACATGATTGGCGCAACATTGCTCCGGCCGTTGAGCAAGAGGCGATTGCTGCATTGTATCCAAGAAATCCTCCCCATCGAGAGTCGAACGATCGCAAGGAAGAGGACAAAGAGATTCGTCGGGAGGAGGAACGACAAAGAATGCCACCTCCTAGACACACAAGTCGTCCGGCTGATTCCCACCACGCTGGGAATGATGGACGAAGGAACGACGGACACCGTGCCGAGTCAAGCCAGCAGGGGGCTCGTCGTAATGAAGACCCTCCCTGGAACCGGAATAATGTCGCTCCGGGCGGAGACCGGCGATGAGCCTGGAATAATCCAGCTGCCCCACCCTGTCCACCAAGTAGCCATCACAACGGCTCTCAGGGAGGCCAAGGAGGGCGTCGTGGTGGAGGAGGTGGTGGCAGAAGCCGAAGTCCGGCTCCAAGGCACCGCAGCCATAGCCGTCAATCAGGACGGCAATCTCTATCCCCAAGTGACGCGAGACATCGGATTAACTCCAACATAGAGGCGCGGCGCTACGAAAATGATGACATATACGTGGGCCCAAAGTGCTTTGGACCACGTATATGAGCGACAAGATTCCCAGAAGGATTTTCTATCTCAAGACATATCCAGCCCTACAACGGTGTAGCTCGGCCAAATACTTGGCTCCAGGATTTCTTCCAAGCTTGTTGCATTGCCAAAGGCGGAAACAGCCTGGTCGCGACCCGGTATCTCCCACTTATGTTGCGGAAGACGGCACGGTCATGGCTCAATGAACTTTTGGAGAACACCATCCACAACTTGTATGACATGCAAAGCGCATTCTTTCGGAATTTCGAAGGCACATATCAGAGGCCCTATACGGTAGGAGACCTACAGCGTTGCACCTAGAAAGCCATAGAAACTTTCCAAGACTATCTCAGACGATGGATCGACACTAAGAACTCCTGTGAGGGAGTAAACGATCAAACTGCGATTGAAGCTTCCATTGTAGGACTCCCAATTGGTTTACTACGTCATTGCTTGAAGTGTGACAAGGTCACTGATTTGGGAGAGATAATTGAAATAGCGAGCCAGTATGCAGATGCTGACGATGACGCAGAGGGATTACTGAACGCCCTAGTTGTGCCATAGTCGGCAAAACAACCCGGAAGAAAAACCCAATGCGGAAATGACAGTGGTCACTGCTACTTTCGGGTCTAGAGGATGAGGAGGGCGCGACGGTGGCTGCAAAGGCGGTCGTGGGATGTCAAGAGTCCAAGGTAGAGGAGACCAGCAACCTGGCAAAACCTACTCCTAGGCCGACATTGCCAATAACCCATGTGTGCATCACTTAGATGCCAATGGGGGATCATCTCACACAAATGCCGAGTGTCGTTTTAATGATGACATCAAGAAAGACGATATTGCTGGCTACAGGGCTAAGCAGAAGAAGGGAAAGAAGAATCCCGAAAAAGATAAATAGACCAAGGAAGATTCCAACATGGAATAAGATGATCCTTCAAATCCCAGGCCGGAGGGGAAGAAAAACTTCCCAACAAAGAAAGGCACTTACGTCACCTTCCTCAGATCTCATCCAGCGAAGGTCAAGAAAGCAGTTCTGCATGAGCTCAACGCAATAGTTCCGGCTGTCCCCCAATTCCTGGACTGGTCAGAAGGGGCAATCACCTTTGACTTTGCTGATCATCCGCCGAAGTTGCATAGGCGAGGAAAATACGCCTTAGTCGTCAATCCACTTATTGATGGCTATGGTTTCTGCAAAACTCTCATGGACAGCGGCAACAGCATTAACATCCTATATGTCTAAATGCTACGCCGGATGCGAATCTCGGAGACTCAGCTGAATTACAGCTCTGTGATCTTTCACGGAGTTGTCCCAGGAAGACAAGCAAATTCCCTAGGAGAAATCACTTTGGATGTTACCTTTGGAACTCCAAAGAACTATCAGACGGAAGCACTTTCCTTCGAAGTGGTCCCGTTCAAGAGCGTGTACCACGCTATATTCAGACGTCCGGCTTACTAGGATTTTATTGCTCGTCCGTGTTACATTTACAATATAATGAAAATTCCAGGTCCCAATGGTGTGATCACCATCAGGGGAGACCGAAGAAGCCGCGAGAGTGTGAGCACGAAAATTGTCGTGGTGGTGTCACGGCAGATGCCATGGATAGGCTAAAGGTGGGGACTAAATGCACTAGGGGAATCTAGGGAGGGATAGTGTGGTGATTCCACACACAGTTGCTTTGTATTCGATTCACTTCCACAGTTTACAAGTGCTCCTTGAGCTATATTGGGGAGAGGAGGAAGAAGTACTCTCTTACTCTCACCACTAGTTGGCCCTTAGGAACACACTAGTAAAAACCACAACCCACTAGAAATCAACCAGAAAAACCCACCCCTTCTACAGAGGCCCTAGCCCTCCTTATATAGGGGTAGCCAGGTCTCCAATTAGGGCATATGTGGAGGCATATTCTAGGGAATATGCCTCTTCCCAAAATAGCAAGCCGACTGGGTCACTTTAGCCCAGCGTCATCCATGAAGAGGCTACGTGAGCCTCTGCAGCGCCTGCGCCATCCGACATAGGTATTGTCACCTTTGTCGGCCATGCCCCGGTGGTCCTGGCCTCTGTCTGCTTTGCTCACGCTCTGCACACAGTGGTCATCCTTTGACCAGCAGGCTACCTTCCTTCTCTTACAAGCTTGATATAACCCGGATCATACCTAGTTGATCCGGCCACATCTGCACCTGCATATAAGTTAGATACCTCTTACCGACATACGGCATAAGTTGGTTGAGACCCAGTTAGGTGGACATCCCCTGGTCCGGGTTACTCCGTGATTCGGCCTTCCTTGACGTGACTCGGCCAGCACTTGCTTTGACCTTGCCGTACCTTGACTAACTCGACCTTTATACCCTGGCGTGACCCTACCCAGGGGTATCCCCCCAACATTAGTCCCCTAAGCTGGTGCGGTCTTAGCCGCCTTAGCCGCTAAGGCCATAGCAGGTTCAATTTTACCGAGCCTCTTGCTCCTTTTCCAAGTTATCTCATAGTTCAGATTTCATGGGTTTGATTTCCCTTTGCATATTTCGAGATTTTACTCGCTGGCCGGGTCACCCTATACTTATCCGAGTTATTCTTCCTTCTCTCATACGCTTTCCCACGTGGAGCCTAATCATTTCTTTGCCTTATTTTAAGGGCCTGCGACAGTAACCGCCGCAGTTATTGTCAGAATTTACTGTAGCACATGTCACATTGTGCCTGCCTCCTCGTTAACTGTATCATAACGTCGTGTCGTGGGATCCGCTGCCCCCTGTGGCCCTTCCTGTGGCTCGTCGCTGATTGGTCGATCCGGATCATACATGGCCACACCATGTGGCACGTCCGCACAGCGCGATCCCACTACCCCTCAAGGTCGTGGTTAAATAGGGGAGGGGCGCGCCCCTTGGGTCTTTTCGCCACTTCCGCGCACCTCTGCCTCTGCTTCTTCCTCTTCCTCTCCAGCGACAGCGCCGCCGCCACCGCACTTGCGTAGCTGCGCCGCCGCCGCACCGCTTCCACGCGCACCAGCATCGCCGCAACCTCCATGCATCTCCTCCGCCACGGGTCCTCGCCAGTCCAGGCCACTGCCTCCCACCGCTGCTAGCGCCAGTGAGGATAGTGACCTTGAGATGACAGAGGAGGAGCTCGCCGTCGCAGAGCAGGAAATGGAGGAGGACGCGACGAACGCCGACCGCGGTGCGTGGGCTGGATCCTGGGTTTGCCAGGATGATCTGGATTGGCTGTATCGCACCAGGCGCATCCCGGAGGGCATCACCGCACGCCTCGCTGCCGCCGATCTTGCCCCCTCACCCAATCCGGGTGAGTATGTGGTGTTCCTCTGCCACTTCCAACGTGGGTTTGGTCTTCCCATTAGCGATTTTTTCCACGACTGGCTCAACACGTATGAGCTTCAGCCGCATCATCTTCCGGCTAACGCCATCATCTCTCTCTCCGCCTTCAGTTCCACCATCGAGGGCTATGCCGGACTATGGCCCACGAAGGAGCTCTGGATCCGGTTCTTTGGCCTCTGCCGGAACGTGATTCCGAACATAGAGCTTAATCCAGAGGACAAGCAGCACACGCAATTCGGCGCAGCCTCCATTTCTCCTAGGAAACAGTCAATCTTCCCCCGAGTCACGGGGCTTGACTCCTGCAAGGGCTGGGCCTAAACTTTTTTTATGTCCGGAACAGCACATCTGAAGATCTGATCCGGCTGTGCCCCTACGCTCCGAGCCCTCCTAATCCGGATCTGTGGGACAAGATCCCCAAGAAGCCCACTGTCCCGGCGAACCAAGTTAATAAGAGGTTCCAGGAGCTGAAGCATCTTGGATTGCATAATGAGGACGTGATGATCACATTTGTCCGCAACCGGATCTCCCCCCTCCAGAACCGCACGCATAAACTCTGTCACATGAGTTGGGGCCACGACCCCAACCGGACCTCCTCATTCGAGTTGAGCAACATCAAGATCTACCACCGGGTCAAGGCCCACTTTACCACCCACAAGGACTTCTCTTCTGAGTGGACATGGGGGATCGAACACTTCTGTGGAGATAGGCTTCCCCCCGCGGTAAGTCTCATGCCCCAAACCTTTTCCGAATTAAATCATATGTCGATTTTTGTGGTAGGTTTAATCCTGTTGCCTTTTCTTTCCCTTAGATGTTTCTTCAGCAAACTATTAAGGATGGCACCGAGCCTTCTCTCAAATGGGCAGCTGATCAAGATACCTCGGCCGAGGAGGAACCGGATCAGGAGATGTTCTTGCCGATGGCTGACGCGACCAAGCGACACACCGGTAAACTCTCTTCCATTAGAGACTGGCCCGATGATGAAGATGATTCGGACATTGAGGTGATGGAGGCACTTGACGTTGTCCCCCTTTCTTATGATTTTCCGGCATCAGCTAACCCCGGTGGGCAGATCCATGAAGATCCTCCCCTTGCCACGGGTGAGCTTGTCCCGATCGCACCGAAGAAGAGGGGGCCGCATCTGCTTCTTCCTCCGGACCCTCTCAGCCAGCTAAAAGGCGAAAGAAGTCTGCGGATAAAGCTGCCACCAAGTCCACGACTAAGGCCATGGCCCAGAGAGCTCGCAAGCCCAAGGGGCCCTTGACTTCGGATGAGTAAGTCACTTCTCCCTTTATTATTTGCTTGTTCTTCCTTTGTTATAGTTTCTCATCATTCATGATTTGATTCGGTAGGGCCGCGGTGGAGGTCCCTTAGAGTGGGTCCGGCATTGCTTCACCGCTCCGGCATAGCTCTTCTCCCCCTCATGGTGATGATTCACGCCCATTGAGCCCCATTTAGGAGGGTTCAGCGGCTGCTCCGGGTTCCAGCCCACCTCGTCAAGAGGAGGGCAACCTCGGAGTGGGGGAAACTGGCTCTGCCGAGGAAGCGGGAACCACCACTTCGGCTTCGCCACAACTAGCCTCATCCGAGATACCCACTGCACCTCTGCCAAAACAAAAATCAGTACCAGCATCAGCTCCAGCACCAGCAGCAATAGCAAAGGCACCAGCAACAGCGCCAAGCCCGTCCGCGTCGTCCGAGTCTTCCAACACTCGGCGAGAAGGCACCAAGGCAGCACCCAAAGGCAAATCTGCTGCAGAAACTTCCACCTCACAGCAGCAACCCAAGGGGAAATAGGCTCCTGACGCCACCAAGGCAGCGTCAATCGAGGCTGGATAGCGCACACTTGCGTCCATGCTCCCAAAAAGGACTCCACCACCGAAGGACGCCCCTGCCGAGCCAGCTGATGCACAACTCGTTTTGCACACTAGCCCCGCCATTGCCCAGGTGGAGAGGAGGGAAGCTCACGCTAAGGGTCTAGTTGCACCCCACATGCTCAGCAGCGAATGATACCCTCCGACCTTGCTTGAGTTAGTTAACAACTGGAACAAGGCAGAGTTCGTCCACAATGACGATCTCCCAAAGAAGTTCGGTCCCACCGAATTTGCTGCGCAAATGAATACCGCTGCCAAGGCAATTAACCTTGCAGGTCGGATGATGGAGGTACGTTACTTCGCCCTTTCCTTAGCATTTAGTGATATAGCCATTAGTCCCCGAGCCTCCGGGGGAGTTACTTGTTACTTGGCCGGATGCTCCTTAGATAACTAACGTAGCTCCTTAATAACTTCGAATATGCACACACCTAGAGCCGTGTTAAGTTCCACTTAGCCCGGATTTTGTACACTTCGAATATGCACACACCTAGAGCCGGGTTAAGTTCCACTTGGCCTGGATTTTGTACACTTCGAATATGCACACACCTGGAGTCGCGTTAAGTTCCACTTGGCCCGGATTTTGTACACTTTGAATATGCACACATCTAGAGCCGGGTTAAGTTCCACTTGGCCCGGATTTTCTACATTTCGAATATGCACACACCTAGAGCCGGGTTAAGTTCCACTTGGCCCGGATTTTGTACACTTCAAATATGCACACACCTAGAGCCGGGTTAAGTTCCACTTGGCCCGGATTTTGTACTTCGAATATGCACACACCTAGAGCCGGGTTAAGTTCCACTTGGCCCAGATTTTGTACACTTCGAATATGCACACGACTAAGCTATCTTTTTGTACTTTTTTCAGGTGACCACCAATCGCCGGAGCGCTGAGTTTCAGCGTCTCTTAGATACTCATAAGATGTTGCGTGTGAAACATAGTGCGCTTCTCGCTGAACACGAGAAAAGGGGTAAGTTTTCTCCTTGGCTTTTTCATTTCTCTTCGTCTTTTTCCCGCCGAACTAATCCATCATTCGGATTTCACAGCTGGGGTGGAGGTTGAGAATATCCTCATGAGGAAAAACTTGTACTAGATAAAGGGTAAGTTATTCTTGCTCAACCTTGCTACGCTTTCTATCTCCTTTTCTCCTTGGCTCGGCAAATATTCATACCTTGGCTTTGCCGGGTCAACAAACTATTTCAGCCTCTCTTGAAGATAGTGTGCCCGTGCCTGACATGATGCTGCATTTTCTCGAACAAGCAGGGCAGCATCAAGATGAACTCAAGAAGAAGGACGACGAGCTTGCCCTCCTCCGGACCAAAGACGAAGAAATTGCCAAGCTTAAGGAAGATATGAAGAAACTCAAGGCGCAACACAAGTCCGAGCTGGAGAAAGCAGGCCAAGACTTACTGAAGAACGACAGCGCCTCAATCTCCAGATCGCCAAGGACCAAGAACTTCTCAAGGAAACCAACGTCAAGCTTGAGTCGGCGAATACTGAACTTGCGTAACTCCAGAAAAGGCGTGATGACTGTACCAAGGAGCTGACCCGGATCCACAGCCACATTTCTCGTAAGTTATTTTCCTTCATCCGGCATTAATTTCTCCGGGTTGCTTCACTTGTCTTTTCCTTACTTGCTTCACTTGTCTTGTTTTCAGGCAAATTTCCGGAGGGCAATGCCATTGCAACCACTGTTGTTGCCAAGTTCCGCTAGTAGAGGGGTACCCCTATTGCTCCTAACGCTGCAGAAATTCCTTATGACATGGAGGACCTGCTGGTTACCTTGTCTTCTCGCGTTGAAATTGTGAAGAATTATGGCAAGGACATTCTTGACGTGGCAATCCAGATCTTCAATGCCTTCTGGCCTGACGAAGACACTCCAGAGGGGACCACAGCTCTTGTCAAAAAGTTAATGGACTGCGAGACCCAGCTCGATATTTGGAGAGAATCTACCGGACGCGTCGGAGCTGAGCTCGTTCTCCACTACGTGCTTACGTGGTATGAGAAGATCAACCTCAATCTCCTTAAGCGCATGCGCACCGGATCAAGGTGGTCCACCGACCCGGATTGGATAGCTCGGCGCAAGGCTTGCGCTCACAGCCTCATCCAATACGCCCCACTTCATCAATGGAACGAGGGACCAAGCATGCTTGGTGCTGCCGACGATGAAAATGCCGAAGATGATTCGGGTGAGGACGAAGAGGACGAGGCTTCGGACGTCGAGGAAGATGAAGATGACGCTGAAGCCGAAGCTGGAGCTGCACCCACTGGCACCGAATTACCTCCTCCTGCTGCTCCTTGAGCGAAAACACTTTAAAGTTTATCAGATCCCCGGTATGCCGAGCGCAATTGTATTAAGCACACAAGTGATATTTTGCTACTAAGTTTTTATGCCGGATTAACTTGGGCGTAGTCCCCGAGCTTCATTTTCTTATTCCTCCAATTTCTTGGCTCGGCTCGTGTCTACCTTGGTTCGGTTTTATGACTTACGAGTCCGAGCTTCAAAAATTGACTTAACAATACTTGGAAACTTTAGGATTAGCTCAAAATAATTCAGCAAAGTAAATATAAGGTAAACACAAGGTTAGTCCGAATAACAAACGTCGGCTCGATTAAGTTTCTTTCCTTAGTCGTTTTTCATGTGCTACACAATTCCAAACGTGTTCTCTTGCTTGCCATGAAGCCAAATCTTGTTGGACAGCAGCAAGTTGAAGAGTTGGGTTTTTGGTGCTCACACACTACTAATCCGGCTTAGGTAAACGCAACTTACGCCAGCCGACATATAAATAATAAATACAGAAAACAACAGACATTACTAAGGCAGTCCCCGAGTTACTGCTCGAGGTGCCAACATTTCATTAATAAGCTCATTGCCGGCATACATACCGACATATGAGAGACTCGGATACATACACTTCTTTGCTAAGTGTAGAAAGGACGAAGTAGAGCTACATTCCATGGACGCTTAGATTCCTCTCCAGACTTGTCCGCCTTGTTCTTCTCCTGTGGTATTGCATCTATGAGATAGTACGAGTCATTGTGCAATGCTTTGCTCACAATGAATGACCCTTCCCATGGGGGGATGACTTATGCATGCCAGCAGTACGTTGTACCAACCGGAGTACCAGATCACCTTCCCGGAAAACTCGGGGGTTTACTTTCCGGCTATGATAGCATCGGAGATTTTGCTGATATATGGCGGATCTGGACAATGCCAATTCTCTCGCTTCTTCCAGCATATCAACATCATTTTTCCGGGCTTCTTGCACTTCGCCTTCTGTGTATTGGGTGACCCTAGGCGAGTCATGCTCTATGTCGGCTGGTAATACAGCTTTTGCCCCATATACCAGAAAAAATGGCATATAGCCTGTTGATCGATTCAGAGTTGTTCTTAAACTCCACAGTACCGTTGGTAGTTCTTCTATCTAGCACCCCGCTGATCTTTGTAGCGGCTCAATGAGCCAGGGCTTTATCCCGGATAATACCAATCCGTTGGATCTTTCCACTTGTCCGTTCGATGCGGGGTGAGCTACCGAGGCTACGTCTAGCCGGATCTTCTTATCTCGGCAGAAACGTGCAAATGCTCCTTCAGCAAAATTTGTGCCATTATCTGTTATGATACTGTGAGGATAACCATATCTCAAGATGATATCTTTGAGGAATGTGACGGAAGTAGCTCCATCACATTTTCTTATAGGCTTCACTTCAATCCATTTTGTAAATTTATCAACCATGACCAAGATGTGGGTCATGTTCCCTCTTGTTGGTTTGAAGGGTCCAACCATATCCAAACACCATACGGCAAATGGTCAAGTAATTGGTATGGTCTTGAGCTCCGACATTGGCATATGCATTTTTGTCGCATATCTTTGACAACCATTGCATTTTCTTACCAAATCTTCAGCTTGTCCCAAGGCACTTGGCTAGTAAAACCCATGACGGAAAGCTTTTGCCACCAAGGCTCTGGAGGAGGCATGATGCCCACATTCCCCTTGATGGATATCTCGGAGGATGTCCAGTCCTTCCTCCGGGTCAACACATCGCTGGAGGACATTAGTCACACTCCTTTTGTATAGCTCGTAATTGATGATCGTGTATGCTTTTGCTCTCCTCTGAGTTTGCCATGAAAGCACCTCCTTAGCGGGCAAAGTTCCATCTTTCAGGAATTGAAATATAGGTAGTGCCCATGCTGGTCTTGCTCGTGTAGGGAACACATCCTCGTCAATTTCCATCTGATCCACCGGCATAACCTCAGCCGGATCGCGCTGAACAGTCCCCGGGTCTTGCGAAGCAGTCCCCAGGTTTGCCGAGGCAGTCCCCGGGTTTCGCGTACCACCTCCCACGTCGATGTCCATGGGTACAGCTCCGAACTCCGGATCTTCCGGGACGTAGATTGAGTCGGTTTCTAGGGATGGCCTAATAGATGGTTTTCTGAGGTGTTCTAATGCTACACCTGGTGGAATTGCTTGTCGGGTTGATCCGAGCTTCGATAATACATCGGCAACCTCGTTTTCCACCCGGGGTACATGGTGAAATTCGCATCCCTCAAAGTAACCAGATATCTTCTGCACATGGAATCTGTATAATGCCATGTTTGGATCAAGAGCGTCCCACAGCCCTGAAACCTGCCGAACTACAAAATCCGAGTCGCCAAAGCATTGGATCCCACGTATCCCAATTTCTTTTGCCACTTTGAGCCCTTGTACCAGTGCCTCATATTTGACGACATTGTTTGACGTTGTGAAGTGGATCTACAACACATATTTCAGCTGGTCCTTCTTGGGAGAGGTAAGCACAACTCCGGCGCCTAACTTGGTTTTTGTTTTTGACCCGTCAAAGTGCATTCTCCTTTAGTTCGGATCTGGTAATGGTGGTTCATATTGTACTTCGGCCCAATCCACGAAAAAGTTAGCTACAGCCTGAGACTTGATCGCTTCTCTTCTGTCATATTGTGGCGCATAAGGAGCTAGCTCAATTGCCCATTTTGCAATCCTATCACTTGCATCCTTGTTACTTATTATCTCGGATATGGGAGCCTCACATATTACTCTGATGGGGTGCTCCTCAAAATAGTGTTTTAGCTTCTTAGCCGACATGTACACACCATATGCCACTTTCTGATAGTGCGGATAATTTTTCTTTGATGCGAATAATACCTCGCTTAGGTAATACACCGGCCTTTGCACTGACTTACCCTCTTCGTCGCTCTCTACCACAATTACTGCACTTACAACTCGGTTGGTTGCGGCTATATAGAGCAACATTGGCTCCTTTGATAGTGGAGAGGCTATTACTGGTGCAGTGGCTAACATTTTCTTCAATTTGACAAAGGCTTCATTGGCCTGCGGCGTCCAAATGAACTTATCTGACTTTTTCATGAGTTGAGAGAGAGGCAGTGCCTTTTCTCCCAACCGACATACAAATCGACTTAAGGATGCCAAGCAACCAGTGAACTTCTCGACATAATTAAGACACTTCGGCAGTTCGATTCGCTCTATGGCCCGGATTTTAGTTGGATTGACTTCGATACCTCAGCTGGAGACAAGAAATCCGAGTAATTTTCCAGCCAGGACACCGAAAGTACATTTCTCTAGATTAAGCTTCATTCGGAACCTCCTTAGGTTCATGAATGTCTGCCTGATATCGTCAAGGAGCGTCTTGCTTTCCTTGGTCTTGATAACAACATCATCCACATATACCTGCACATTTTGACCAATTTGGTCGTGTAGACATTTCTGCATACATCTTTGGTATGTTGCTCCTGTATTATGTAAACCAAAAGGCATGGTGCGATAGCAATAAGCCCCATACGGGGTGATAAACGCAGTCTTTATTTGATCACTTGGGTTCAGAGGTATCTGGTGGAAACCAGAATATGCATCAGTGAATGACAACAACTCACACCCAACAGTGGAATCTATGACTTGGTCTATCCTTGGCAGTGGGAATCGATCTGTTGGACACGCCTTATTCAGGTTCGTGTAATCGATACACATACGCCAAACCACTGCCACGTTCGGATCGTCTTTCTTCTTCTCCACCAGCACCAGATTAGATAGCCAATCTGGGTAAAGTACTTCCATGATAAATCCAGTAGCCAACAACCGAGCTATCTCATCTCCTATGACCTTTCTCCTGTCTTCGGCGAAGCGGCGGAGAGGTTGCTTCACCGGCTTTGCTTCGGGTCTCACATTCAAAGAGTGCTCGGGCAACTCCCTCAGAACACCTTGCAAGTCCTGTGTGGACCAAGAAAAAATATCCTGATTCTCACGGAGGAAGTTGACAAGCTCGCTTTCCTATTTGACATTTAACCAGGCACCAATTGTTACGGTGCGCTCTGGGAACATATCATCAACAGGCACTTTCTTGGTATCCTTTGTCACTTGGAATGAGACACTACCATGCGGGTTACTTAGCGCCGACATATATTGCTGCGTAGATTGAGCCAATGCCGCCACCTCTTGGATCTTTCTTTTTTCTTGCGCAATCACGAGTGACTCGGCCAGGTTAGACCCGGCAGACGCGCATTCAATGGAGCGTCAGAATTCCCTAGCTATGATACTTACCCCATTTGGCCCGGGAAGCTTCATCTTCAAGTAACTGATATGAGTACTTGCCATGAACTTGTTCAGAGCTGGCCTGCCGAGTAATGCGTGATATGCGCTCTCCAAATTTACAACCTCGAACTCCAAATTCTCAGCCCGGCAGTTATCTCTTGTGCCGAACAATACGCCAACCCGGACCTTGCCAATGGGCTCACAAGAAATGCCTGGTACGATGCCATGGAAAGTTGTCCTTGTAGCTTGGAGCATGTTCTCCGAGATACCCAACTTGCGCATTGTGTCCACATACATGATGTTGATGCTACTACCATTGTCTAGCACCTCTGAGATCCTCACATTGATGTTAGGCCCAATGAATGTTGGGTCCAACACTAGCGCATACGAACCAGGACTTGGCATAAGCTTGGGATGATCTTTGATGCTCCAGGTAATTTCCTGGTCCGACCAAGGCATATACCTCGTCACGGCCGGCATTACTGCATTGACCTCCATATGTCGGCGCTGCAAGCTCTTCATGTCTATATCTTCTGTGGTGAACACGGAGTAACTCTGATGATGCTCTCTGTACTCATTTCTCCCCTCATTTCTGGGGTACCTCTGATCCGGTTGATTTTGGTCTTCCACTTGATGCACTGTATCCCTTCTCTCATGGTTGTCATACCTCGGCGGAGGGGGAGGCAACATTAACTGTTGCGTGTTCGCTCCGGAGAGCAATTGCTTCCGGGGTAACTCCTGCCGAGGTTGATCATTCCGAGGTGCCTGAGCATTGCCCGAACAACCTTGTTCTATCTTTCTCATCCACTCAAACTGCCTGGTCGTGTGACCCGTTGGGTTACTCGGATTTGGCGTGTGAAATTTACACGGCTGATCCAGCATTGCCTCATAGGTATACCTCGGACGGTCCTTCTTTTCTTGCCACTGTTTCTTCTGCTCTAGCGTCCAAGTCTTCTTGCCATCATTTCTTGGTGTCCATTGCTGTCCTCCAGTTTTCTGACGTTGGTTGCTTCCTGCACCAGGTTGATCTTGATTCACAGCTGCAACTTGTTGCGAACTGTACCGGTAATCCGGTTTGTCATCTCTTCTTTTACCCCGGTACTCATTCCTCCGGGATGATCCGGCTCCATCTCTCTGGTAGTATTCCTCGCTTGACTCGTTTGACACGAGCCTAGGCTGAGTCGGATCACCCAAGGCATATGAATCAGTGATCTGGATCGTTTCTGCCAAGGTAGTTGGCATATCCCTCTCCAACGTTTGCCATAGCATGCTTGCATATCTGCACCCCTGAGCAAACCAAGCTATGGCCTGTGACTCAATTACACCTTCACAAGAGTTTCGCACAATGCACCAACGGGTTAAGAACTCCCTGTCAGTCTCATTCGGTCTCTGCTTGCACATCGCTAGGGTCTGTGGTTTGTTGGGCCTCTGATACGTACTTGAGAAATTGCTAACAAACATTTCCTCAAAATCGATCCAACAGTTAATGCTTCCGGGCGGCAAATTGTTTAGCCATACCCTTGCTGGCCCCTCCAACATCTGGGGTACATGTCTCACAGCCCATCTCAAATTGCCTGTAGCAATTGTTACAGTTGTTGCATAGTTAATCAACCAATCTTTCGGCTTTGTGCTGCTGTCATATGTCTTTGTGCCTCTGGGTAGCTGAAAGTTAGGTACCGGAGGTTCCTTCATGATTCGGGGCCCAAAGCATGCTGGACCCGGAGAACCTTGAAATTCAATTTGCTCCGACCTATACAGCCGATCCAGTTTCAACCTGGCATCGTCAGGCATCAAATTCCTGCTTCCCAATCTCGAGCCTATCACGTGATAGTCCAGCCTGGGATACCCAGCATTCACCATTTCTGAATCACCATCATTGTATCTATCCTACTCCTGTGGAGCTGCTCTTTGTTGCATACCTTGGCCGGCACTGCGCTCTTGGCGTGGTATATTCCGCTGCTGCGGTTGCCCTGCACCTACGGAATTACGTTGTCCGGCATTTCCGTGTACAGCGTTCTCTTGACCGGCATTTCCTTGGTCGCGGTTACCTCAGCCAGCTTCACCTCGGCTCACACTTCGTCGATCCTCATTTCTCTGTACCTCTTTTCCTTTCCCTGCCCTTGCCGGGTCATATGGGACTATCTGTTTATTCCTCCTGGCCGAGGTTACTACCACTTCTCTCCTAGGACCACCATGAGGAGATGATGCAGCTCTAGCGGATTTCTCCGGGTTACCCACCGCCGAATGAACAATTTTGGAGGCCCCAACTCTTTCCGGGTTAGCCCTGAGCAATTCCTCATTTTGCCTGTTTGCGATCTGAACCAACTCATTGACCCTATCTTGTTGTCTCTGACGGGCTTCACCCGTCAGACCCTCTAACTCAGATGCAGCCGCATCTGCTGCTCTGAGGTTCTTTGCCGGGGTACTATACATCGGCAGCCCCACGGACAAGCAGTTTTCAGATTCCTCAATCCTAGTATCACCCTCTTTGTTCATTTCACTCATGAGGTTTCTCCCCTTCACTTTTTACAGCATCTACCTTATTTGCCTTGGCGTACTCACGCAGTGTCATGTTCAACGACTGCCGAGCCACAGCTATCTTTTTCGCACCCTCTAGTATTTTTTGCCTAGTCTCCTCTAGCTAGGCATGTGCCCGAGGCAGATCTACTACTACCGCTACTGGGTTTTCCAGGATATCCATCGCCTGCTGCAGCACATTCTCTAGCCTCTCTAGAGGTGGACCTCTACTTTTCCTCGGTGCCTTAGGCGTTACCTCTGGATCTGGTGCTGGATCTTTCCTTGCGCCAGCGCCAGGTGCGGTCATCATCACCTCAGCGTGGTCCGGGGAGCGAGTGATACGTGCCCCGCGAGCCACACTAAGGGGTGGATCGCCTCCTTCGACGACGTGTCGCGGATGAATGCACAACACATCGACAGCAACGTAAATCTTGTGCGCGCCGAGCTTGACAAAGAGGCTGTTGCGCGGAAGGGGACACTTGACGAAGCAGCCAGCGTTGTTGCTGACGAAATCCAGCGCTCCAAAATGCTGAACAAGCCCGGAGACGATGCGTTCGCCGGTGCCGATGAAGTTTCTCGTCCGCATCTTCACCCCTGCTAGCGCCGCTAGCCCCACGGTGGGCGCCAACTGTTGTGGTGGTGTCACGGCAGATGCCATGGATAGGCTAAAGGTGGGGACTTAATGCACTAGGGGAATCCAGGGAGGGATAGTGTGGTGATTCCACACACAGTTGCTTTGTATTCGATTCACTTCCACAGTTTATAAGTGCTCCTTGAGCTGTATTGGGGAGAGGAGGAAGAAGAACTCTCTTACTCTCACCACTAGTTGGCCCTCAGGAACACACTAGAAAAAACCACAACCCACTAGAAATCAACCAGAAAAACCCACCCCTTCTACAGAGGCCCTAGCCCTCCTTATATAGGGGTAGCCAGGTCTCCAATTAGGGCATACGTGGAGGAATATTCCAAGGAATATGCCTCTTCCCAAAATAGCAAGCCGACCGGGTCACTTTAGCCCAGCGTCATCCATACAAAGGCTACGTGAGCCTCTGCGGCGCCTGCGCCATCCGACATAGGTATCGTCACCTTGGTCGGCCATGCCCCGGTGGTCCTGGCCTCTGTCTGCTTTGCTCACGCTCTGCACATAGTGGTCATCCTTTGACCAGTGGGATACCTTCCTTCTCTTACAAGCTTGATATAACCCGGATCATACCTAGTTGATCTGGCCACACCTGCACCTGCATATAAGTTAGATACCTCTTACCGACATTCAGCATAAGTCGGTTGAGACCCAGTTAGGTGGACATCCCCTGGTCCGGGTTATTCCGTGATTCGGCCTGCCTTGAGGTGACACGGCCAGCACTTGCTTTGACCTTGCCGTACCTCGACTAACTCGGCCTTTATACCCCGGCGTGACCCTACTCGGGGGTATCCCCCCAACAAAAATGCCACCTTTGCTGAAGCCGTGTTGCACGCCCAGGAGTACCAGGAGATCTAGAAGACCATCGATCCGTCCGAGATGCCCGCAACGAAGAAAGACGTGGCAAAGCCGAATCCAGAGCTCAAGGCATCGGAAGAGACGAAGGAGACGCCGTTGAAGGATGATGACCCCTCCAAGGTGACCCAGATAGGCCTAGGCCTGGATAGAGCATAGGAAAGCGCGCTCGTCAAGTTCCTCCAAGCAAATCAAGATATCTTCACATGGTAGCCATCTGACATGACCGGAGTACCTAGGGAACTTGCCGAGAACTCTCTAAATGTACACCCAAACACTAAACCCATCAAACAGTCCCTACAATGTTTCGGTGATGAAAAGCGTAAGGCAATAGCTAAGGAACTAGCCTGACTCGAGTTAGCTGGATTCATAGAAGAGGTCATCGACACTGAGTGGTCGGCCAATCCTGTAATGGTCCCTAAAAGGACACCACTGATTTAAGGATGTGTGTTGATTATACTGCCTTGAACAAGGCTTGTCCCAAAGATCCGTTCACGCTGCCTAGGATTGATCAAGTTATCGATTCAATGGTAGGCTCAGAACTCCTATGTTTTCTCGACGCATATTCCGGTTATCACCAAATTCGGATGAAGGAATCTGACAAAGTCAAAACTTCATTCATAACCCCCTTCGGAACCTTCTCTTTCATTACGATGCCCTTTGGGCTCAAGAATGCAGGAGCTACGTACCAGCGCACTATGCAGCGTTGCCTCCACGACCAAATCGGACGCAATGTACATGCATATGTGGACGACATTATGGTGATGTCCAAAAAGAAGGAAACCTTGATTTCCGACTTGGAGGAAACATTCGCCAATCTACGAAAATACAACATAATGCTTAACTAGAAGAAATGCTTCTTTGGAATACCAGCCGGAAAATTGTTAGGTTTTATCGTGTCTCAAAGAGGCATAGAGGTAAACCGGGAAAAGATTAAGGCTATACTAATTATTTCTAGGCCAACTCGCCTGAAGGACGTTCAAAGACTAACTGGTTACATTACTGCAGACAGTCGGTTTGTAAGCCGGCTCGGTGAAAGAGCCGCACCATTATACAAGCTCCTGAAAAAGACAAAAAAGTTCATTTGGACTGACGAAGCTGAAGTGGCGCTACAAGACCTGAAAGCAGTACTCTCATCTGCTCCCATCCTTGCAGCACTGGAACCACGGGAACCGATGTTGCTCTATCTAGCTACGACAAACAGGGTCGTCAGTATCGTCATGGTGGTGGAGAGACCTGAGTTAAATCAGGAACACCTGGTGTACCGTCCGACTTACTAACTCAGCGAGGTCTTAACTGAATCAAAGTAGCGGTATCCGCACTATCAAAAGGTGGCTTATGGTGTGTTCTTAGCATCTCGTAAGTTACGACATTACTTTCAGGAACATCCAATTACCGTGGTGAGCACAGCTCCCATGAGAGACATAATCAACAGTGATGCCACAAGACGCGTCGCCAAATGGGGCATAGAGCTTTCAGCTTTTGACATTGAGTACAAACCTCGTATATCAATCAAATCCCAAATCCTCGCTGACTTTGTCGCTGATTGGACAGAGACAACGGATAATATGACCCTGCTAGAGTTGGAGTACTGGACCTTACATTTTGACGGGTCTAAGGCGCTCGGGGGCTCGGGGGCTGGCGTGGTACTCAAATCACCTCAATGAGGAAAACTTTTCTATGTATTGCAGATCCACTTCACGGTGACAAATAACATTGCGGCATATGAAGCACTACTGCATGGAATCCGGATTGCTAAGGATATTGGCATTTGATGTTTAATGTGTTATGGAGATCCACATCTTGTTGCCCAACAAGTTTCGGATATCTGTAATGCAAACAAGCACATGGCAGCATATAGGGCTGTCGTGGACGAACTATCTAAATCGCTCGAAGGGTTTGAAGTTCAGCACATTCCTCGAACAGAAAATGAGGAAGCAGCGCACTATCTCGAATAGGCTCTGTACGGAAAAAGGTCCCGGATGGCGCTTTTTTGGAGAACCTCAAAGTTCCCTCTATAAAGGGAGTGGACGAGGAATATCTGACCAAATCCGACTCACCTTTAGTAGCAGTTCTGGCTGTGATTCCTAGCTGGACTCAACCCTACCTTGATTACTTGGTAGATGGAAAATTACCCGAAGAGGAAGTTCTGAGCCGACAGATTGTCCGACGAGCAAAATCCTACACTATAATTAGTCGTGAGCTCTATAAGAGGAGTGCATCTGGGCTCTTTCAGCACTGTGTATCTCCGGAAGAGAGAGTGGAAATCTTACAAGAGATCCACGAAGGTGAGTGTGGTCACCATGCTGCAGCTAAATCTCTAGTGGCAAAAGTTTTTTCTGGCTTATAGCCAAGGCATATGCCGAACGGCTGGTCAAGACGCGCAAAGGCTGCCAAAAATACGCCAAACAAGCTCACATTCTGGCTGATCAGCTGTGAACAATACCTATAACATGTCCTTTTGTGGTCTGGGGGTTTGACATGGTAGGACCATTTAAACGGGCTCCAAGTGGATTTACTCATCTCTTAGTGATGGTGGATAAATTCACAAAATGGATTGAGGCTAAACCCGTCACTAGTTGTGATGGAGCAACATCTAGAAGATTTGTCGAGGATGTCATAATCCGATACGGTTATCCGCATAGCATTATCACGAACAACGGGAGTAATTTCTCTATGGGAGAGCTTGACGAATTCTGCAACAAAAAAAATATCCGGCTTGACATTGCGTCAGTCGCACATCCACAATCTAATAGACAAGTCGAAAGAGCAAATGGTTTAATCCTACAAGGCCTAAAACCAAGACTCGAAGCACCACTACGACGTGTTGCGGGGGCTTGGGCAGAGGAATTACCTTCTATAATATGGAGCTTACGAACAACTCTGAACAAGTCAACCGGATACACACCTTTCTTCTTGGTCTATGGCGAAGAAGTTCTTCCTAGTGATTTAATTCACACTTCTCCTAGGGTTGCCACGTATATTGAAGAGGATGCCGAAAATTCTCGACAAAATGATCTCGACTTAGTCGAAGAACTTCGCATCATTGCTGAGATGAGATCAACAGCCTATTAGTAGAAGTTACACAAGTATCATAGCCAGAGAGTCAGAAACCAGTGTTTCAATAAGGGCGATTTGGTTCTCTGGCTTGTGCAGAAAATAAAGCACAAACTTTCCCCTATATGGGAAGGGACTTTTTTAGTTAGTCGAGTATTGTACAATGGTTCTTACTACCTAACTGATATGCGGCCATTCAAAGAAAAACCTGCTACTAAGAAAAGAAAGGGAGATAGAGGCAGTATAGACCCGGAAGAATTATACAGACCATGGAATATTTCTCAGCTACGTCCCTTTTATTCTTAGTTTACCTTTCTTTGTAATCATATATGTGTACAAGTTCAAATGAGAAATAAAGTATTGGTTGCCTCAATTTTTTTCTGAGAAGTTTTTTGCCATCTTATTTCCGAATGATCATGTCACAGTCAAAAATCCCAGAATACTTGAAAGTACTTTATGCTCATGTTTGTTCTGATTTATATTTCCGATTCCAAAATTTCTTCCTTCAGGTATAAATCTAAATTTTATAGTCTGTGCTTTGGTTATTTGTCTGATTGCCGGATGCGGGCGTTTTCCGAGTAGTGAATTGTTGGTACTGGAGGCCGGCTATGTTTCTGAGTTTAAACTTGTTTAGCAATTGAGATCCGTTGCTCGGCAAATTTTCCTTGCTAAAGGTTGGCCGGCTCATGAAAGGGACAAGGCAGAAAGCTAGATAAATGATGAGTATAGACAAAAAACATAGAGTGCTTCTGCAAACATTCTAGGCATGAAAATTATAAAGCCAAAAGTGCTGAATAGATAAAATAAAACTTACCACTAGGAAAAGTATCATACTACTGATTTACAACCTGGATTGTTTCCAAAATAATACATTTTTGTTCTGATGCTCTACGATGCAGCGTAAGAAGAAGGAGCTACCGGCTCACTTGAGACATCAGCCTCGCCTCGATATCCTTCCGAGACGTTCAAATCCGAGATGGTTTGTTCGTCGTCGGAAGCTTCACCAGTTTCTTCGGCAGGCGGAGGTGGCATCTCTACACGAGTGAAGAAGGGGATATTATAGCTGGTCAAGTCAGCTACGTAGCACCCATATCCGACACAGGAGTCCATAATGGCTTTCATGTCTTGCTCCTGACCGTCTTCATCCACTTTATAGTACCCTCTAGTTACTTGCCAGATTTCCATGTTTCCATGGTGGCTCATACCCATGGTAAGAGCGTTCTGCGCTACGGTGCGCGCGTAGGACATGTTCTAGTCCTGGATGAGCTGGGGCATCTCCTTGGCCTTGTCTTGCACTTCAAAGCTGGACATGCTATGCATGTCCGGAAACTTAAGAACCTCGCCAATATCTTCGATGGATTGGCAAAAGTCATGATGCAGATCGCCGACTTGTGTAAGTCGGCTGGTGCTAGATTTGGCAGAGGCCGAGTCTAGTATTTTCAGAGGACCTGCGCATGTAATGCAAAGGCATTAATAAAATAAATCCGGACTCTAAAGAGTCGGAAGATGCAGAAATGTCAGAAAGAAGGAAACGTACTGAAGATGACATCGTCTACTTTGGTCTTCTCTTCCCAAAGACTCTGAAGTTCAACCCAGAGTGCCTCGGCAATATCCTTCTCCCTGAACAAATCATTGCTGAGATCCGAGATTTTCTTATCTTGGAGTGCAATCTTAAGATCATGCTCCTCGGTGGCCATGGAGGAGGATTCAAGAACTTGAGCAATGCTCTTCTTATGATCCGCTTTAAGCTTATTCAGCTCTTGGTAGAGGTCCTTATTTTCCACCTCCAGGGTTCTCAGATTCTCGGCATCCTCAATCATAGCACAGGACTGCTTTACCAGTGCTGAAGTAAAAAAGAACAACAGTTGAACAAAAATTCGACTATGAAATAAAAGGCAAGGTTTGAGTACTGAAATGGTTACCTTCAGCCTCATCCCTGGATACTTTCAGTTGAGCGTTTTCAAGTCGAAGAGCTCTGATTTCTCT
Organism: Avena eriantha; assembly: GCA_910589775.1. NCBI lineage: Eukaryota > Viridiplantae > Streptophyta > Magnoliopsida > Poales > Poaceae > Avena > Avena eriantha. Next base: position 288,455,018 of record OU342743.1, on the reverse strand, counting down.
CCTCTTGTTACAGATATTCTTCAGTAATTCCTGGTTATATGAATTAACTTTCTGTAAGTCAGAATATCCAGAGTCAGAAGTCTACTAAAGACTCGGGCTAATATTTTTGCTAATATTAGCACGAGCATTGGGGGCTACACTAGTTCATTGTTCGGCATCCTCAGGAAGCATAAATCCGGATTGTCTATCCAACTTCATGCTTGGGGGCTAGAGGATATGATATGAAATAAAGTAAAATGTGAGTTGGAATTCCGACTTACATGTTGTTCATTAGTGAGTTTGCTCAAACTCATGTTCACTTCTGTGGTAACCTTCTCAGCAAGAGTGAGCGGGATTACTAGCGAGTCGGAAGCACGCCGGTTCTCAGCCTCTCGTCACAAAGACAGACTTGTTCAAGAAGTTTAGAGTACTTGACATCATCTGCTTCTTGTGCTTCTTCTTCGGTAGAGATTCTCTAGGCATTGTTGGGCCAGCCGTTGAATCTCCTCTTTAGATTTCCGAGAAAGGCCAAGTTTGGCTAGACCCAGATTGCTGAGGAGATTGTCAGCAAAGACATCTGTCGAGGGATCTTTACCCGAAGAGGGTTCACCCTTATCAAAACCTGAGTCACCCATGGTGATGTCAGCCTACGATCTGAGGATCACTGGCTCTGCTGATTGAGCTGGATCTTCTATAATGGTCGGAGATGGAGTAATCTCCGGCGCTGTAGAAGGTTGAGGGCAGGAGTCGGAGGAGCTACGGTAGGAGAAGCCAAGTTCAACTTCGACTGGCGTAGGGGCTTCGAGGAAACTCCCTTCCCTTTGCCCTTGGTGAGCTGTTTAGCTCTGAGAAGGTAATAGAAAAAAAAAGCATTACATCTCAGAAAGAATTAAGACATATAGTATAAAGACCTTGTGAGGAAAGATTACCTCTTCACAACAGGCACCTCCTTTGTGCCAATAGCCATTGTCGGAGCTTTACGCTTCCGAGGAACAATGTCTGGCAGTGGAACCAACTCTCCCTCATCCTGAGAAAACTCGGGAGGATATCCCTCGATAGGAGCAAGCTTCGACTCAGGGAGGTCGGCAAGCTGAAAAGAAGAGATATCTCAGTATTGCAAAATAATATAAAGATAAGCACATAATACAAGTTGCTGCTGGAAGCTTACCGGCACCACGGGATCTTCCGCCGTATGCATGTCCAAGGACAGCTCCGGAATCTTCTTCTCAATCCGCTCCCTTATCAGCAACTTGATTTTACATACATAATTTTTTGCCGAGTAGGCCTTGGGGATGATGCAGAGTGAATCTTTCTTGGACGACGTGATGGAGTGCATCGGTCGATCTCCATGATGTTGAAGAGGCTGGATCCGGCGTGCCACCCAGCAGTGAACTAAGTCGGACCCTTTCAGGCCCTTGTGCTTCATCAAATACTCGATCCGCCTCTTGGCAAGAAGCAGATCATCACTAAGAGCCACCACATCTGCCTCCTAGGACTCTTGGGGCGTGGCGGCACCATCGACGAATGCTAGAAAAGCAGTAGCTTTGCCAGGAGCGGGAATATCATTATGATAGAAGAAAGTGGACGGCCATTGCTTGACCGACTCACTGGCCATAATCCGAGGATAGACGCACTCTCTTCTAACAGAAAAACTAATAGTACCGGTAATATAAGGATTACCGACAGTGATGGAATTTCTCCGGACATGGAAATAAAACCAAAAAAGAGTAAGGCTCGGCCTAATGCCGAGATACCCTCACATAAAGATGCGTACGCGCTCATCTCTAAGGGAGAGTTCGGGGGAAGATGATGGAGTTGAACTCCGTAGTGATCTATAACCTTGGAAAATAAATCCAAGGAAGGAAGCTCAAACCTCTGTCGAGGTGGGTGTCGAAGTGCACTCGCTCACCATCGCGGGGGTGGGAACGGTTTCGCCAAAGCCGCTCCACCAGTCGCCGGTGCGGAGGAGCCCTTCGTCCTCCGCGACACAGAGCTTGGGTTCATCAAGGACGCACTGGATCCATACCCCGCGGTTACTCTCCTTCTCCGTCGCTGCTGTCGTCGCTGCCGTGCTGGAAGATGATGATGAAGCCATTTCTCCTGTGTGCCGATGACCTTGGATGGGCAGCGCTAGAGGTTTCTGGGCAGCAGAGGAACTCTGAGTTCGTGAGCAGGCGTAGGGGAGTAGGAAACGGCGCAAGTACTGGTGAAGAAGATGGGGAAAAGGATCCTCACCACTTGTATCCTCCAACCGTGTCAAGATTCGTGTAAATGCTACAGTGAACACGCCATGCTTCGTGGAAAGAACTGGGTAACCCTCGCGCGATGATTACGCTGCCTCGATCTCCACGCACACATTGAAACGGCGCCTCGGTTCTGCGAAAGGCGGACCCACCAACAGTCGTGACTTGACCATGACTAGTGTCAGGTTACGTCAGAGACCAAGTTCCGGCTTATTTTGAATTTCGAGGTGGAAACCCGAATAACGTATTCATAGGTCTGGCTCATTTGAGATTCGGATCCTATCCTTTCTTTTTGAAGTTTCCGGAACCCTTCACGATTCTGCAAGCCGAAGATCAAGCTAGACGATGATGAAATCCGACTTTGGATCATGGAGGCTTCCGGGGGCTGCTATTGGGGATATACTTTCGGGTATCCTCACTGTGCCTCATTGACCAGGGTGGCCCACTTCGGGTTACAGCTTTGCTTCACGGGCAGCCCAGTCAGGGAGAAGAGATGGACTCCAGTTTGGCTACGGGAAGGCCCAGAAGACTTACCAACATAGGCCCATAGTGTTACTTGTAGTTCAAGATGTACTCTGTAACCGACTCTTAGTCGTAGCCGGATAGATCTCTCCTGTAAACCCTAGGCTGGATATCTATTTAGTCCATCCTAGGGAGAGACTTTAGGGCACCCTAACAATAGTCTACAATCTCAACTCGCACAGGCAAAACCCTTGTAACCCATATTCTGGCTCTACCGTATTACTAGATTACTAGTAGGAGTAGGATCCGTTCAAAGCCGGCGGATTCGAACCTGGGTAAACTTGTGTGCTCACCGTCCCGGAACACCATACGTCTCACACCCCTCTCTTCCACACGCCCCGAGGACCCCCTCATGGTGTACTTGTCATCAATCCGACGACACCGGACCCAGAAATTTCCACCGGCTCAAAGCCGATGACCTAATCCAGGGTCGCTACAGTAGTATCTCGGCAAATCTCTCTTTTCGCCTGGGTTCATGGGCCTGACTCTTATAAAAAGTGGCAACGATCTTTCTTCTATGTGAAGAATACAACCAAGGTAGATTTGATCGGTTTGCTAAAATATACCATCGGTGTCCCCGAATCAAAACGCAACTGGAAGATGGACCCCAAGGAGTTTAATATCAAAGTCAATGCGTTTCACTCGGCTATCCTGAACCTTGTGAAAAATGGCCTCATGTCAGATGATCTTGTTGCGACAGTTTCTCCACTCCAACACAAACCGCACAAGATCTGCCACATGAGTGGCCAACATGATCCAACATGGACACCGACGGTCGAAATGACAAATGACGAGATCCGAAGACGGGTTAAGGCCATCACCAAGACCAAGATGGCCAAGGAATGGAAATGGAGCAAAGCCCCTTATGACCAAGATCATCCAAAAGCTCTAGCCATTTTTTATTTTGTGCCGACATAACCTTTATGATGGAGAACTATATTCCTTCATTGTTTGACTCGAGCCCATGAATTATGCAGAAATTTACCCGACGTGTTGTAGAAGACAAATGTATAGCCAGCAAAGCCTGGGCTAAAGACTGTGAGGATTCAGATGTTGAGGATCCGGATTTTGAGGACTTCATGCCGATCCCTGAAGTTGGTGCCGGGCTGTGACACCCCTAGGATCAGGGTTAAACAAATCCCAGACCTTAGCCTGACATAAGCTTAACCTAGAGCTCGAGGATATCTAGTGAGAAATCGGTAACACAACAGTAACCCTGCGACACAAAAATTATTACAGCAAGCTCATAACTGGGCGAAGAACCAAAATATTACAAGCAGAGGTCACTGACCACAAACATCAAACAACAGAAGGGAAATTATGCTAATAAGTATAGCAAACTTAAAAAATGGCCTAAGAAGCCTGAAGCATAACGATCACGTCCCAGCCCATAGATCCTAGGCTACCGGCCAGGAACCCAAGCCACTCTTTGGTGTCGATGTCATACCGAATTTGTCTTGAGGGGAAAACTTACTCTTCTACAAAAGTATCAAGAAAGCAAGGGCAAGTACATGGTGTACTCCACAAGACTGATGTCTGGTGGGGTTATTTTGCATAAATCCATCTTTGTTTACAAAACAAGAGGGAGAAGAAGCTAGTACGATTGTAAACGTATCTATAATTTTTGATGCTCCATGCTTGTTTTGTAACAACTATCTTATGTTTTTTCTACACTTTGAGGTATTTTTATACATTTTCTATAACTAACCTATTGACAATATGCCGCAATGCTAGTTGCCTGTTTTGCTGCTTTTGGTTTCAGAAAAGCTAGTAAAGAAATATTCTCGGAATTGGCCGAAACAAAAGCCGAAGTTCCTATTTTTTTGACACGACATAGAAGTCCAAAGCAGAGATGGAGGAGAGCCACGAGGCGGCCATAACATAGGCTGGCGTGGCCCCTTGGGTGCGCCAGGCCCTGGTGTGGGCCCCTCGGGCAGCCACCGACCTCGCCTCTTCACCTATATAAACCTCCCGAGACGAAAACCCTAGGGGGAGGACCAAAATTCCATGAAAATTTCCGCAGCATCGCCGCCACCGAAGAGGAGATTCGGGGGACAGAAGTCTCTGTTCCAGCAGCCTATCGGGACGGGGAAGTGCCCCTGGAGCCATCTCCATCGACTCCACCGCCATCTCCATCGCCGTTGATGACTCTCATGATGAGGAGGGAGTAGTTCTCTTTGGAGGCTAAGGGCTCTAACAGTAGCTATGTGTTCATGTCTCTCTCTATCCGTGATCTTATTGAGATCATGAGCTTTGTAATAAGTAGATATATTCTTCTACTCAAGTGCTTTCATTAATCTCTTCTTATCCCCACATGTGTGAAGTTGACAGTGTGCACACCGTGTGGCACTTAGCCTAAGGTTACATAAATACTTATCATGAGTATAATTTGAGTTGGATGTCTCTATGAGATTGTGGTGTTTATTGTAACCATCTAGCGCTCAAGGTGACTGTGAGGGATTATCTAGATGGGGAATACGAGCATTAAGGTGTGTTGTTATAGCCCTACTCGTCCAACCTAAGAGTAGTTCAGGGTAGCATAATGAAGAGAAGATATTTATATGAGAGTGTCCACTAGTGAAAGAATGATCCCTAGGCCTTGTTTCTAAGCATTGAAACATCGTTTACAATCAGTCCTATTAGATGTTTGCTTGCTGCCACTCTTATTTCAGATTGCAATTATCACCTATAATCATCCATATCACTTGTGTTTCACTATCTCTTCGCCGAACTAGTGCACCTATACACCTAACAAGTGTATTGGGTGTGTTGGGGACATGAGAGTTCTTGTATCTTGACTGCAGGGTTGCTTGAGAGGGATACCTTTGACAACTTCCTCCCTAAGTTCGATAAACCTTGGGTGATCCACTTAAGGGAAACTTGTTGCTGTTCTACAAACCTCTGCACTTGGAGGCCCAACATTGTCTACAAGAATAGAAGTGTGCATAGACATCACTCGTCTAATCAGAATATTTTAAAAGGGGATAAGAGACCAACATCTCCGAAGAATTGATCATCACCTTGATATCCACCAAAGTAATCCTCATCTCACAAGTAGGATCAATCTCTCGTACCCATGAGGAAGCATCCCTAAGCACACGTTGAAATGCCAAGTTTTACGATTAGGTTATAGTTCTCTATGATCTTAGAATTCTGACGCCAAGCATTCATAACCGTGAACATGGCTTTTCGAAAAGATTTAACCTTGTAGGGGTGCACAACTTTACCCACACGTACTAACCGACTCTTAATGCCAGAATCATTAGCCCTCTTCCTTGGAAGGCCGACAGAGGGTGCTTAGACACAACCTTTACCTTGCTTTCTTCGAGACCATGAGTCACGCCCTAAGGATGGTTCCGCCATAACGGGTCAAGTACCGAAGCCGGTCCCTAGAGATTTGCGGCGAGGTTGGTTTACCAGGGGCGCCATCTACCCCAAGCAACCATGACCATGCTTACCTACCTGTTATGATGCACCTTCACCCGCCAAATCTTTCAAAATGTTTTCTATGCATATGTCGAATGGAACGCTGAACTATGTGACTCATGGAGTCTACAAGGCAAGTTATTTAGTCGAGAGGTCCCCATAAACCCCGTGTGGCTTTACGCTCGTCTTAGTCCAAAGGCAAGAACTCAGGTCCTAGTGGTGGAGAGCATGGGACTACAAAAACCACATCCCACCGTGGCCTCCCATACAAGCCTTAGCATGTTTAACATGTACCACTGATCTTACCTCATCAGTATACCTTGTTCTCCTGTCATACTAGATTCTTTGCATCTGATACATCATTTGGATGAACCAGCACTGACAGCTAAGCATGGCTAAGAAAGACACATATAAGCTCTATCAGTGCACACAAGCCAAACCTAGTTATGCTAGGAGCAGTGGATCAGGTAATTTAAGCTCAAAGCGAGTAATGCAACAGATAGGATACTCTATCTATCGATAACAGACCACAGTAGAATCATATGCATCATGGCAAGAATTGAAATGCTTTCGAAATCATAGGATTGTATAATGGTGGGGCTATGCCTTTGCCTGTTGATAACAAAAAAAGCAGATCTTCGATAGCCTTCTACTTGAATTGATTATAGTTGGTCAAGTATTGTTCATCGATCTTCGGTGGTGTTGATCTCGGTCTTCGACCTCGATCTCAATATTATAGTCTACTGGGGGAAGCAAAACACTAGAAAGAGAGGGGAAACAATCAACACACGGCATCGATGCAATGCTCAAGCAAGGATGATAATATAAAAAGTTAAATTATATTGGAATGAAACCCTAAGGCATGCTTGGGAATTTAAGTGGCGTGCGAGGGGTGCAAACCCTAATACAGGAGAGACCCCGGAAACACCTGTGGGGTTCAATTGATTCTTCTGATTAAACTTGTAATTAAAGTTGTTTAACAATGCATGATTATGAGTCTATTATATAGATATCATTTTCATGAACATTTTGATATATTATAGATATTTTTCTACTTATAAATAATTACTTATTGAATTTATAAGATTTAAACCATTTTTTGAAATTATTAAACTATTTATTGAAATTAAAGAAAACTGATTAAAACATTTTACACAGGGGCTGGCCTAGCCACTATGACTGACTGCTGGGCCCGAGGCCACATCGAATGACACCGTGGCGGTCAGCGATTAACGGGCTCGCAGGCCACCTCAGCCTGATGCAGCGGTGACGTCACCTCGACGACCATCGTCGGGTGGTCACCGGCGACGTCGGAGGAGGGCGCGTGGGGCTGCGAGACTAGGTGCGCTCGAAGCAGGCGTTCACGCTGAGCCTAAAGGTGACGGCGCGGCTAGGTTTTGGTCTCTGAGGCGTGGGCACTACTAGGGAAACCCTTATTTGTGGCGCACGTAAATTGGTTTCTGTGGCGCATGCCACGTGCGCCACAGAATTTGCGCCACTAAATTGGTAATTTTGTGGCACACGAGCCGTGCGCCACAGAATTTGGGCTTTCTGTGGCGCATGTGCTCCCGTGCGCCATAGAAGTGTGCTTTCTGTGGCGCATATGCACACATGCGCCACAGAATGCTGTGCGCCACAGAAATGTTACAAGATGCACCCCAGAATGTTTTTTCGGTATATTTTTTTAATTTCTAACACAGCCCAAAATACAATGCATATACAGGTTTTATACAAGATTTATACATAGATAGTAAATAATAATCTGGACAAACAGTAGATGCAAACATATACATTACTATGTCATCAAATATTAGATCCCAACATACATGCATACATATAGTCATAAGTGCCACATTTTTACACAAGTATAAATTAGTTCATCGTCTAAATTTACAAATGAAGTGGTCATCGCCGCCTACACTATGATGAAATATAGTAGAGCCACGACGATGGTGAGCAAGAGCATGAGCACGACCGCGGTCTTCATCTTATTCTTGTTCTTCCTCGACCGGTAGTTCCTCCACTTGGCCTCCGCCTCCTCTCTAGTCGCGTATCCTTTGTAGCAGTTGCCGCTGAACTTGTGCACATATTTCTTACAGTCCTCCCACTCCTCGTAGATCCCTGGAACCCGACCCTCGAACACCACGTAGTACGTCATCTCTATAGACACAAGGCATATATTAGTGCATAATGCAACATATAAGACATATTGCATCGATATCACAGAAGCAAGTTCAACGATAAAATACGACAAAAAACACACACACATCCGTCGATACAAATTATTACAAAGCAATTATAGTTCACGACACCTGGGAACACGACACAATACACACATGTGTCCATGATCAATGAGCCTACTTGCGGGACGGCGCCGGGAACGGTTTGTAGCAGTCTTTCGGCTTCCACGTCCTTCGATCACCTTGCGCATCTAGGAGTTTTTCGATCGCCCTCTTAGACGGCTTCCGGCGTACATTTAAGCACCCCCCATGGTTTCGACATCTTCCTTGATTATCTGCGATAACTTCCTTTGGATGCGATGGAAGTGTTCTCTAAGATCAGCATCGCTGATTTCCCATATATATCTTGTAGACCACTCTCGGACAGTGTCTGGGCACTTGATCTGCTCTGCATCCCGGACCAACCCGTGAAGGTGATGGAGGGCGTAGAAGCTATCCCTCACGCTGCCAGCCGGCTGCTTGATGCAGGGGAACTCGGTCACGTGCTTGAACCCGTGTCTTTTATCCGTCTTGACAAATTCCCCTTTCTTTACGAAGGTGCCTCCCTTTTGGAAGTATCCCTCCATAGCATCATCAAGAACAACTTTTATTCTGGCCCAGTTTTTCTTGTACGTGGTATTCGACGAGTCGAAATACTGGGCTACTGAATACGTCGGGTAAATGGCGATGGTTACAGAGTAGTAGTCCCTGCTCAACACAATTGAAACGAATGTTGGAAAGGATAAGCAATGGAAGAAATCTAAAAGAAAGCATTAGTTACGACGGCGACGAACGGATGTGTGTGCTTACTCGGGAAATACGGATAGAAGAATGGTGTTCTCTTTGTATCTGAGCATGAAATTCTGAAGGTACTCCACCGCCCGGGTCCGTGTCGCTGATCCTTCCACCAGCTGGCTATCGCCCGGACAGAAGACCAACATCCTCGTCCTCGCTCCTTATATAATTCTGGCAGAAGGTGATGCACTCATATGTTAGGAAGCCCTTGGCCATGCTTGCTTCTGGACGGGACCTGCTGCGAATGTATCCTTTCATGACACCGTTCCGCCTTTCGAACGACATCATGTTGTGCAGGAACGTCGGGCCGAGATGCTTGATGTCATCAACGACATGGAGACATAGATGCACGCAAATATCACAGAATGCGGGCGGGAAGTAAATTTCGAGCTCGCATAGTATCACCACGATCTCTTCCTGTAGCCTTTGGAGCTTCCTCACGCCGATCGACTTCCTGGTGATGACATCGAAAAAGTTGCACAGGCCAAACAGCGTATCACGTACGTGCTCGTCCATTATCCCTCGGATCGCGACGGATAGTATCTGCGTCATTAGCACGTGACAGTCATGAGACTTCATCCCGGTGAACCTCTTCTTCGCTGCGTCGAGATATCTGCTTATCTTCGGTGAGTAACCATGAGGAACTTTGACTCCTAGGAGGCACCTAAAAAACTGATTGAGCTCCTTCGGACTAAGCGTGTAGCATGCAGCTGGAAGCACCACCGAGTTCTTCTTAGCCCTTTTGCGGAGACGTTGAGTCCCTTCCGTCTGATCATCATCATCATCGTCGGCTTCATCATCACTACTGGGGGCCTGTAGTTCTTTCCTAATGCCAAGATATTTCAGGTCGTATCTTGCTTTCGCCCCATCCTTGCCCTTTTCCGAATTGCAAAGAGTGCCAAGCAGACTCTCCGTAATGTTCTTCGTAATGTGCATGACATCGAGGGAATGTGGCGTGTGGAGGTACTTCCAGTACTCCAAGTCATGGAAAACAGACCTCGCTTTCCATACACCCAGCAACGGCTCTACCGCCCTCGGTCGCTTCATTTTTCCCAGCGAAGGGCACTCCTCCCAATTTTTCAAAAGCTCGTCGATTTCTACGCCACTCCTCGGCAGCGGGGCTCTGTCAGGCTCCTCTTTACCATTGAACAGATCACCGCGTTTCCTCCACGCGTGATCCAAGCGAAGCCACCTTCGAGCACCTGGGAACACAGTTTTCGAAGACCCGGGATCCCTTGGTAGCTGGAGATGCAGGGTATTATCCATGCACCTGACACAGCCGCAGAATCCATGGCCGACCTAGCAAGCTACATATGCGTAACCAGGATAGTCGTGCACCGTTGTGAGCAACGCGACTCTCATATCAAAATAATATTCCTTGTAGGCATCCCACGTACGGGGTGGATTATTCCACAACAATTCTAACTCCTCTTTCAGCAGCCAGAGATACAGATGTATGTCGACACCTGGTTGTTTCAGCCCCTGAATGAGAATACACATGTGTATGTACTTCTGCTTCGTGCACAACCACGGGGGAAGGTTGTAAGGCCATACAAACACGGGCGAGGTGCTATGCGTGCTACTCTGGTTGCCAAACGGATTGAGTCCATCAGTGCTCATACCCAGCCTGACGTTCCTTGCGTCGTCCCCGAACTTCGACGGGAAGGCGAGGTCCAATGCTTGCCACTGGGTGGCGTTTGCAGGGTGTGTCAGGATATAGCCCTTCTCCGGATCCTCTTCGGGCTTCTCCCTTTCCGCGTGCCATTGCATGAACTTTGCTTCCTTAGGGTTCACGTAATACCGCTGCAGACGGGGAGTGATAGGAAAGTACCATACCACCTTTCAAGGAACCTTCTTTTTCCCAACCTTGTACCGCCCGTGGCCGCACTTCGGACATGTCGTGCTGTTCTCATACTCGTCCCGATACATTATGCAATCGTTGATGCAGGCGTGGTATCTCTTGTGAGGTAGGTCAAGAGGGCACACGACTTTCTTGGCCTCCTTGATACTACGTGGCAATGTGTTCCCCTCCGGAAGACGGTCGTGCCAGAATTCCATGTTCTCGCTGAAGCTAGTGTCGGTCCATTTGTTATTCGACTTCAGCTCCAGAGCATCAAGCGTTACTTGCAAGCGTGTATCCTGGGGCCGGCATCTAGGAGAACAACTGAGTCATCCCGTCTTTCTTCATTTGCGCCAGCTTGGCTTTCTCCCTTTCAGTAGCCCTGCCGTTGCTCGTCTACTTGTGGAGCAGTTCTTGAACATGAATGTCCTGAAAGGCCGATCGAGGGATCTCCGTGTCCGCGGATCCATCTTCTTCGTCATGATGATCTTCTCCGCTGGCATCTCCTTCATCATTATTATGGTCTTGTCCGGGAGACTCTTCGTCTTCTTGCCGCCCGCCCTTGTCTTCACCCGCACCATTTGCTGTCGGCTCGAAGAAACCGCGTCTAAGGAGGTGCTGCTCCAGTATTTCGGAATCAGGGTCGATCCACCTATCGAGTTTGCATGATCGACAGGGGCATCTTATCTGGCGCATGTTCCGCCGAATCATGTCTGCCTTCGCGTCTTTCTTGTATCTAGCGATTCGACCGGAGTCCATCGCAAGAACCATGGTTAATTATTGCCTGCGAGAAAGTATGTTTATTAATACCGCAACATGCGTGTGCACACACACCCACAGAACGACACACACATACGCATGCATATGCATGGTCGCCGGAAAAATTTGGCATGACCTCCCCTAAAACTAGGACATATGGGTGGTGCAAAAATTTGCCGAAACGGAAATGAATCAACGTTTCGGCAAACATCCATGCACCACGCCGGCACAAGCAACAACAAAAATAATATTCGCACATATCCAAATATGCATGCGCCACGCCAAAAAGCTTCTTGCATAGCATAAGCATCGTATCACCATACGAATCCGGTCGCGCAAAACGCCCGCGCGCGACAAGCTCTTCCCCTACAACAAACATACATACACACCGCCACACCAAAACATGCATATGCATGTCTCTCCAAGCTATATGCACCTAGTAGATCCCGGACGAGAACGCGGTCGGTGAGATGTGGGAGGGGAAGAGATTATGGAGAGGCTCACCCTCACCAAATATATACCAACAAATCTAGGTTAAACAAACAAAATAAAGAAAAATAAGAGCAAAATGGCCTAGGAGAGAGAAGGGGGTCGAGCTAGCTAGAGGTATGTAGGAGAAGGGGATGGAGTGGGTGGGAGAAGGTGGGAGATGCCACAGATATTGGGCCATGTGCGCAAATTCTGTGGCGCATCTGGGCCAGTGCGCCACAGAAGTGCACTTTTCTGTGGGGCACGTGGTGTTATGCGCCACCAAAAAGTGCACTTCTATGGCGCACTGGCCCAGATGCGCCACAGAAGTTGGCTGCCTGGCCAGCGGCAATGATTGGAGTGGGGCCCTCTGGAATTCTGTGGCGCACGGGCACGGATGCACCATAGAAGTGGCGCTTTCTGTGGCGCATCCGTGCCCGTGCGCCACAGAATTTGCTGCTTTCTGTGGCGCACTAGCACTCGTGCGCCACAAAAATTAGTTTTTGTGGCGCATGGCCTTCCGTGCGCCACAGATTAGGGGTTCAACTATAGCATGTTTCCTAGTAGTGGGGGTACGGCAACGAGCGGCGACGGGACTTGCAGGGCACCGGCGCTGTGGCGAACTACAGAGAGGGGGCCAGCAAGGTGGTCCAGGAGGACTGTGTGCTCACCCTGGAGTAGATGGTGGCGATGGCGAGGCGAGGCGATGACTGGAGCAGCGACGAGGTCGACGGCAGAGCTCCTCGGACTCGGGGAAGATACGGCCGATGTGGGTGATTGCGGGTGCCCGATCTTGATTCCTTCGAGGAGGAGCACCAACGCGATGAGGCAGAGTCGATGGTGGTCACAGATGGACTTCGAGTGGCCAGAAACAACGGCGATGGACGGATCTGGCCGGAGCTAGGGTTCGTCCAGGGAGGGGACAAGATAGAGAGAGCACAAGGGGAGAGTGAGAGGTCGAGGAGAAGAGAGCTACATCTCGAGGCGATCTTATCCTCGTCCAGATGGCAGTGGGGTGATGATCTTGACACTGGGGTGATCGATGGCGCCGGCGAGGGCACGCAGCTGCTTCTGCTCTGTCGTCGGCGACGAACACGACGAAGGACAGGGGACCGAAGGGGTACGTGGGCTAGGATGGGCTCCGTTTGGCCCGAGAATGGGTCGCGGTGAAGGTTACTGGGTGCACTAGTAGCTACATGGGTGGGAGGCAGACAACGAGGAGAGGGATTTGGGCCGGACTGTTTAGCAGCTGGCTCTGTTCTTTTATTTCGAGAAACTTTTCCTTTTTCTGTTTATTTCTCTTTTACAAACAATTCCAAAACTTTTTTGAACTAATTCAAAAATACCAGAAACTTTTATAAATATATAAGATATTGTGGGGCCCTTTTATTCAGTTTGGGATCCAACATTTTGGGTTTTCAAAATTCAAAACCATTTTTAATTGCTTTTAGAGACATAGAGAAAATAGCTAGGGTGTAGGGTTTTGCATTATTTCTTTGCATGCAATTTTAAAATATGATGCTCATGCAATGCACATTAAACCCTAATTAGACATTAGCTAAAACTAGGATGTTACGGCTCTATCCCCCTTATGAGAATATCGACCCGAGATTCCAAAGGTAGGAAGAAGCAAGAGAAATAGGGTCACTTCTAAGGATAAGAGGGAAACACACTAACAACACACGGAGTATCTCATGGTTAACTCATGAAACAGTGTTTAGAAAGACATGAGCCACATCAAGGTAACAGAAGAAACAAAAGGAGAAGGATTCAAGTTGTTACATAGCTGGTCTTCATAAGGATTGAGACCATGGATTTTCAAAAGTGTTTAAGCTTCTGAAAAGGAAAGCTTACAATAGAAAGAACAAAACCGCAGACTTTGAGAAATGAAACTCTACTAGACAGCTTAAGTAGGGCTTCCGGGGATACAGAGATATGTATAACCTAGCTGTTGATCTACTTTTGATACAGAAGGATCACTCTTCGTTCAACAGAAGTTCAAGATACAAAGGTTGTCTTGTGGTGAGGACTCATAAGAGTCAAGAGGAACATGTAGCAAGAGAAACTTCTGATTACCAAAATCACAGTCATTCTTCGAACATGGTTGAGAAACGAAGGAAACTCTTTATTCATCGAGGTCTATCAAAATCTTTGCCAAAAATCGGGATATCACTTTGCACCACGAGATGAATAAGAAGATTCCTGATGACACGAGGAAAAAGAAACTTCATTCTCAGACTTCAGTTACTTGGCAAAATCAAATGTTTGCCAACATAAAGGGTTTGAAGGATCGACCGAGAGACATTTAGCAACACTACTTTAAATGTTCTCCTTGATGTTTGAGACACAAGACATCAAGTTGAGTTCGGACTTCGGATACAAAGTAAACCATAAGCACAATAATAAATCATAGAAGATGCCTCATGAGGAGTGGTTGTTATTGCCGATTCAAGAGAATATGCTAATAGGACTTCCGACTAATTGTGTACATAAATCTTGCCGGATTTACAAAGAGACCTGTGTCGAAACCTTGAAGAACACAAACCATCATATCTGCTTGAGATTCAGATTTTTTTCGGTGTAATGATACTTCAGACTCAGCATGTCTGAATAGAAAGCTTGCAACATTTACCACAAAGGTAATGTTACTAGATTCTCAAGACATGGATTACAATGTTAAGCTCCAATAGACTGAGCTAGATTGCTAGACCCATGTATTAGTAACTTGTTGAAGGACAACTACTCATACATCGAGTGCTTGCAACGAAAATACACATGTGTCCTTAAAGGGAACAAAGATAACGCTACTCAAATCCACGGCGACATCTTTCAACATTTGCACGTGAATTGGAGAAGGTCACTTCCAACATCCAGAACACTTACTTCGAGATAGCGTGAAGATGGTTCTCTGAATTTCCAACATTAATGCCAAATGTTCCATATGAATCTAGTCTAGCTTGGAGAAGATAAGGATATTGTGAATGGGCTTAACAACAAACTTATCAAGACACTCTAGGAGGATGGACTCATATGTTGCTTGAACAAGGCATATGTATTGATCAGACCAACGGACATGAGGATGTACTCAAGTGAAACATCATCAGTAGCAACATCATCAAGATAGTCCTTGGAACTGAGTTTGATTTGACGATAACCCAAATCAAATCAAAGGTGGGGGAAGATAGCGTATCCACGAAGGAGATACTATATTTCTTCAACACAAGCGAAACTAGACATCCCTTTAAGAAGGAACTAACTTAGATAGAACTTTTATCTTACAACTCTCAAAGTTGTTGTTTAAGCTCAACCAACTAGTTCAGGGGTATCCAGTACGGATCCTTGGAGAAAGGAGTTCATAGAACTTCCTTACTCAAGAACTTGACAACACGGTCATGTGGAAACATGGCGATATTTCTAGAAAGACGTCTACAATATCACAAACTACCGATATGTCACTTAGTTCGAGAGGAAACTTGCTTGGTAAGGCAAGGAGACATAGTCTCAGAGCTTCGGCACGAGCCTAACTCTTTGGCGGAAGAAAGTGTACCAGAGTGGTGGACTTGGTAATGCAATCATCCTTTGCTTTATGATAGAGTTAACCATCACGGTAAGAATGACACAAAGGTCCTTGCAGTTTAGAGCAATAAGAATTGCTAAGAATCTTATATGGCCACATTATTATGCACACGCACCATTCACGGAGAATACGATTTTGCGACCCGAAAGTTGGGGCGTACAGGCAATGCGGTACCCAAGTTCCCTGAAATCAGCCGGGATGACTACAGTTGGTGTGCCAAATACTCAGAGGGTCTTTTCGGCACGAATTCAACTTTACGTTTCAATACAAAAAATCAGGCTAACGGCCGTCAAGTTGGGCCCCCTGGCAGTTCTCGCCGTTATGTCGCTCCCGTCTCTTTGGCGGGGTGGCTGTCACGTAGGCTTGCAGCGCCGACACAATGGATAGGACAACACCCCCTGCCCAATGTATTGACATGACAAAACAAGACGCATGTATCGGCGTTATAATTATTTTTTGTTTACTCAGAAGCTGGAACGGCCACCGCCACGCCTCTCTCCTTGGACTTCCGTCCCAATCGTTAACCACTACCATAAAAGCGCATTGATGGTTCCACCGTTCCCCTGCCTCGCAGAAACCACTCTTCTTCTTCCTGTCATCTATCTTCTTCCCGTCTTCTCATTTGCAGCCATGGAAGATCTACACACTCTAGAGACAAGCTTCACTACCCATGACAATAAGAAGATAGACGTTGTCTACACCAACGAGGAGGAGACAGTGGTGCATGTCCTGAGGATGTACGAGGGTTGGCTTGGGATAGACGAGGACAAGTTTGTGGGATTGGACCTCGAGTACACCCTGGAGCACCCATATGAAGGGAGTGAAGTCACCGTCGTTCAACTGGCCATGCGGAAACACGTCCTCTTCTACCACCTCTCTCGGTTTGTAGATCTGCTCTCTGTAGCTAACCGCTTTTAGGGTTTTCTTCTCTTGTTCTTTATCCACTTTCTCATCTTGCAACTACTGGATTTTATTTAGGACCAAATAAATTAGGGTTTGCCTATGTCTCAATCGACTGAGATTTTCTTTAGTCTCAATCACCTAATAAAAGTGCAACCGTAGTTAAAAGAAATGTGCAACTCATTCAGTCGACTGAGAAATAGCAAAACCGAATAAATTATGACAAGACAATGTTGAGAGTCTTGATCTTGCATTTACTAAGCTTTTCAAAATTATATTCAGAGGATGATCTTGCATTGACAAAATATTTGTAGTTAAAAATTTTGGTGATGACAAACTACATACTTTTAGGACTAACAGGAAATGTCCGGCGCTGCACCAGTTGTAGAAAAGGGAATTGTTTTCTGCACTGTCGACACAACAACTGATTTTTCAAATTTCTATCAAGAGGAAATTATAATTCCTACGCACAGCTGGATCGATATTCAAAGTCTTGTCAAGATCCTAGGGTGCTCGAGGAAGGATGGAATGGCATCAGTCGCAACTAGAATCCTCGATGAGTCGTACGACAAAATGAAGGAAGATTTCCCTACGGATAGGCACGATTTCTGGGACGAGTGGCCATTGTCTGATATAAACCTGAAGTATGCTACCATAGATTCTTACGTGACCTACCAGATGTACAAGAAGATCCATTTTTTCTATGTTATCTCGTGTTTTGCCCTATTTGCAAGAGGGAAGACGAGCTTAGGGGATCCCTTTGTAGAAAATGTAGAATAGATGAGTTTGAAGCTGCATATGCAAACAAAATCGCTGCATCTGAAGCAGCTGACAGAGAGGCTGCAGAAGCAGCTAAAAGAGAGCTTGCAGCTGAAGTAGAAGCAGCTGACAGAGAGGCTGCAGCTGAAGTAGCAAACAGAGAGGCAGCATCTTCTACCAGCAACAATCAAGCCTGTGATGCACCGCTAATTGTGCCGCAGGAAGCTGAAGATAGGGAAGCCAAGTCAGATCCTAGGTGGGAC
Source organism: Avena eriantha (assembly GCA_910589775.1). Classification (NCBI taxonomy): domain Eukaryota; kingdom Viridiplantae; phylum Streptophyta; class Magnoliopsida; order Poales; family Poaceae; genus Avena; species Avena eriantha. The sequence continues at coordinate 288,437,268 of OU342743.1, read as the reverse complement.
GAAGCATTTCGTGAGCTGTGGAGTACCTGGAATGGTCGTAGTTTGTCGCCTAGGAAAGATGGCAAGTGCCTCAAGTGGTCTGATGAGAAGTGAACTAAATTTTACTTGTCAGTGTTATGTTTCTGTTTTGTGGAACTCAATTAGCTTGTCAAGATGTCTAGCGCCTTATGTGATACTAGTAAAATAAATTTAACCCTCGTTGTGTTATGTTTATGTATGTGTCTTGTAGCTTGTCAAGATGGTAGCTTGTTAACTGGAAGTTTGAAAGAGTGCCCTTTTCCTCTCTCGCTAAACATATATGTTTCATTTTGCCCAAATTGGTAGCAAATCTAGAGAAGATTCTCACTTCGATAATTTGTTCCCTTTTGGACCTCTTTTTGCCTCCGATCAGGTAGCAAATCTAGAGCAGCAAATCACACCAGGCAGAATACATTCATTCAGAAAACAAAACAAATGTAGATATAGTTGTGCGCAGCTAAATAGGATATAGCGATAGAAAGTAGGTTGCTTAACGAGGTTCGATGCATTTAGCTAGAAATAGGATATAGCTAGAAAGAAGCTGCTTAGTAGCAGCAGCAGCCGCCACAGCTACAGGCACATCCTGCAAGCGCCTACGCCTCTGCCTCCTCTCTCCGGCGCTTCCTCCACTTCTTGTTACCCAGTCCCTTGATCTTGGGGGCCTTGGTCCTGATTGGAGGCATGCGACCCTCTTTGATGACCACCCGCTGGAGGTTTCCGAGGTGAATGCCAAGCGCCGAGTGTTCAACGATGTAGGCATTGATGTTCACGGTCTTGCATTTGCCGCCTTTGTGGATGCTGGAGCACACGGCCTCTGCATGCTTCAGTAAGGTGTTCAAGTCGGTGCCGTCGGCGTGACTCGTCAAGCAGTAGGTGATCCCCTTGCGGAAGGGGCAGCTGCAGTCGCCGCGCCTGAGGAAGGCGTCATACAGGACGGCCCGCAACCTCCTTAGTACGTGACGAGCCTTGGTGTGAATGGACTCGTCATCACTGCAGACGTCGCTATCAGAAACCTATTGGAAGAATAGGAAAATGGGGGAGTAGATGATGTAAGAAGATTGAGCAATCGAAATGCGGACAAGCGAATCCTAATAAACCAAGATCTAGCATCTAACGACGGGAACGGTAGAAGAACTAGGGGAGGGGAGCAAACCCTAGTTACCTCCGACCATGGGTCGTCGATGCCGGTGTTGTAGGGGTTCAGCGGAGTGATGTACTTATCTGGATCATAGGTGCCCAAGAAGTGCTTGATTTGCTTGTGACCGGCGGGGGCCTCCTCGCCGGCGGGGGGCTCCTCTTCGGCGGCTCCGTCAGTAGCGGGGACGACGACCTGGATGGGAACGGCGGCTGCCATCGATGCCTCGACTGGGTCCTGGACAGGGATGGCGGCTGCTTTCAACGCGTCGAGGGGGACCGGCGAGGAGACGAGGGCCTCCTCGCCGGCGGCCACAGAGGCGACGATGGCCACCTTATCCTCCTCGGCCATCACCGGAACGGATGGGGTATTCTCGGGAGTTTGTGGGTGCTGGTGGGACAGTGGAGAGGGTTGCATGGGGACACTGAGCGAGAGTTAGAGTGGGTGTACGGAGAGGGGATCTATAGTTAAGGTGGATGGAAGCAAGGCACGTTTCATTGCACCACCGTGCAACGCATCGTGCAGTCTACTGCACCGTGCACCACGACACGTGCACGATACGTTACTTTTTTTCCTGGGCCATGCATGGCAGTTCTGTATTGAGCCGCATACAAAAGGGCGCACACACAATTTCTATGTATGAAGTTTGACACGGACCTAAAATTGGTGATAGTTAAAAGTGGAAATGTAGAGGGGAAAGTAGGTGGCTGTACGGCGAGATTTGTGGGGTTGTGATAGATCGGGTAAAGGGATGTGTTGATGGCTGCGAGTGACTCGATGAAGCCGAAGCCATTAGGTCTCGTCGAGCTCAGCTGCGCGGCCTCTGGCTAGTGCGTGCAAGCTTCTTACGGTGGGCCCTAGTTGGAAGTGAGATTGAGAGCCGCTGCGTATAAAATGGGATGTGTCTTAGTAAAATCAAGTGGCAATAAATTGCAGTTGTCCATCGACGACCATGCACTCGATGACGCATGTGTTGTGGCATAGTAGTAGCAGTAGTAGGATTTTCAGACTTGATTAAATGTGACATGACCGCTCGACGACTTTTTCCATGGACGGCATTGTGTTCCTTCTTGTAGACGGAGACGTCAAGATGGGGCCTCGTCAAGATGGTAGCTCGTTAACTGGCAGTTTGAAAGAGTACCCTTGTCCTCTCTCGCTAAACATATATGTTTCATTTTGCCCAAATTGGTAGAAAATCTAGAGAAGATTCTCTCTTGGATAATTCGTTCCCTTTTGGACCTCTTTTTGCCTCCGATCAGGTAGAAAATCTAGAGCAGCAAATCACACCAGGCATAATACATTCATTCAGAAAACAAAACAAATGTAGATATAGCTGTGCGCAGCTAAATAGGATATAGTGATAGAAAGTAGGTTGCTTAACGAGGTTCGATGCTTTCAGCCAGAAATAGGATGCAAGCAAAATATAGAAAATCAAAACAAGCTGCTTAGCAGCAGCAGCCGCCGTAGTAGCAGGTACATTCAGGGAGAAATCCGACCCGTTCATTCGCTAGCGCCTCTGCCTCCCTTCGGCGCCTCTGCCACTTCTTGCTGCCTAGTCCCTTGATCCTGGGGGGCTTGGGCCTGATTGGAGGAATGCGACCCTCTTTGATGGCCAACCGCTCGAGGTTTCGGAGGTGAATGCCGAGAGCCCAGTGTTCAGCGATATAAGCGTTGATTTTCACGGCCTTGCGCTCGCCGCCTTTGTTGATGTCAGAGCCCGCGGCCTCTGCATGCTTCATTAAGGAGATGATGTCGGTGCCGCCAGGGAGAGTCACACAACAGAAGTTGATCCCCTTGCGGAAGGGGCAGCGCCAGGGGCCACCCCTGAAGAAGGCGTCGTACTGGCCGGCCCGCAGCCTCCTCAGCACCTGACGAGTCTTGGTGTGTATGGAATCGTCATCGCTGTAGACGTCGCTGCCGGAAACCTATTGGAAGAATAGGAAAATGGGGGAGTAGATGATGTAAGAAGATCGAGCAATCGAAATGCGAACAAGCGAATCCTAATAAACCAAGATCTAGCATCCAATGATGGGAACAGTAGAAGAACCAAGGCAGGGGAGCAAACCCTAGTTACCTCCGACCATGGGTCGTCGATGCCGATGTCATAGGGGTTTAGCGGAGCGATGTACTTATCTGGATCGTAGGTGCCCAAGAAGTGCTTGATCTGCTTGTGACCAGCGGGGGCCTCCTCGCCGGCGGGGGGCTCCTCTTCGGCGGCTCCGTCGGTAGCAGGGACGGGGGCCTAGAGAGGAACGGCGGCTATCATCGATGCCTCTACTGGGGCCTAGATAGGGACGCTGGCTGATTTCAACGCGTCGAGGGGGACCAGCGAGGAGACGGGTGCCTCCTCGCCGGTGGCCACAGAGGCGACGATGGCCACCTTATCCTCCTCGGCCATCGCCGACGGGGACGGGGTATTCTCGGGAGTTTGTAGATGCTGGTGGGACAGTGGAGAGGGTTGTGTGGGGACAGTGAGCAAGAGTGAGAGTGGGTGTGCGGAGAGGGGCTCTATAGTTAAGGTGGATGGAAGCAAGGCACATTTCATTGCACCACCATGCAACGCGTCGTGTAGTCTACTGCACCATGCACTGCGACACGTGCACGGTCTGCCACGTTTTTTTCCCGGGCCATGCATGGCAGTTCTGTATTGAGCCGCATGCAAAGGGCGCATACACAATTTCTATGTACGAAGTTTGACATGGCCCTAAAATTGGCGATTGAGAGACGCTGCGTAAAAAATGGGATATGTCTTATTAAAATCAAGTGGCAATAAATTGCAGCTGTCCATCGACGACCGTGCACTCGATGACGCATGCGTTGTGGCATAGTAGTAGCAGTAGTAGGCTTTTCAGACTTGATTAAACATGACATGACCGCTCGACGACTTTTTCCATGGATGGCAATGTGTTCCTTCTTGTAGAAGTCTCGCTGAGGGAGACGTCCGTGTTGTCTCATGCTGTACTGTGAAGGGCACGAAGTGTGCAATGGTCATCGTTGGATCACACCAAATCAATGGTTGGTGCGCACGATCCGCGTGACAACTGTGACAACCAATCAGGGAGTAGCAGACAGGGTGAGCAAAGGTTTGTGCTTCTACGAAAGATAGAGAGAGGGGGGCAAAAACTGAGTAGTACCACATAAAACCAAGGGCAAAACTGAGTATTATAAAAATGGAAAGTGAGTGTCTTGTACAATAAAATACATCATGGCATACATCAAATTATGCCAAGATAGATCCATTAGAGTTCATTGGATGTGTGTCCTTCTCACAAACCACATATGGATCCACCAGTGTCATCGCATGTGTGTTCTTTTCACAGACCACATATCACCAGTGTCATTGCATGTGTGTTCTTCTCACAAACCACATAAGGATCCACCGGTGTCATTGGATGTGTGTTCCTCACATAGACCACACATGGATCCACCGGTGTCATTGCATGTCTGCTCTTTTCATGAACCACATCTAGAGTCATTGCATGTGTGTTCTTCTCATGAACCACAGCTAGAGTCATTGCATGTGTGTTCTTCTCACAAACCATATCATGAACCACATCTAGAGTCATTGCATGTGTGTTCTTCCCAGAGACCACACATGGATCCACCAGTGTCATTGCATGTGTGCTCTTATCACAAACCACATATGGATCCAGCAGTGTCATTGGATGTGTGTTCCTCCCACAGACCACACATGGATCCACCGGTGTCATTGCATGTCTGCTCTTTTCATGAACCACAGTTAGATTCATTGCATGTGTGATCCTCTCACAGACCACACATGGATCCACCAGTGTCATTGGATGTGTGTTCTTCTCATTAACCACAACTAGAGTCATTGGATGTGTGTTCTTTCCATGAACCACAACTAGAGTCCTTGGATGTGTGTTCTTCTCACAAACCACATAAGGATACTCCAGTGTCATTGCATGTACCTTCTTCTCATGAACCACAGCTAGAGTCATTGCATGTGTGTTCTTCTCACAAACCATATCATGAATCACACCCATAGTCATTGCATATGTGTTCTTCTCACAAACCATAGAATGAACCACACCCTCTGTAATTGCATGTGTGTTCTTCTCATGAACCACACTTGTATCCACCAGTGTCATTGCATGTCTGCTCTTTTCATTAACCACAGTTAGAGTCATTGCATGTCTGTAATTTTCACAAACCACATATCACTAGTATCATTACATGTGTGTTCTTCCCACAGACCACACATGGATCCACCATTGTCATTGCATGTGTGTCATTCTCAAAAACTACATATGGATCCACCAGTGTCATCGCATGTCCACATATCACCAAGGTCCTTACATGTGTGTTCTTCTCACAAAGCACATAAGGATCCACCGGTGTCATTGGATGTGTGTTCCTCTCACAGACCACACATGGATCCACCGGTGTCATTACACATCTGCTCTTTTCATGAACCACATCTAAAGTCATTTCATGTGTGTTCTTCCCGCAGACCACACATGGATCCACCAGTGTCATTGCATGTGTGTTCTTCTCACAAACCACATATGGATGCAGCAGTGTCATTGGATGTGTGTTCCTCCCACAGACCATACATGGATCCACCGGTATCATTGCATGTCTGCTCTTTTCATGAACCACGGTTAGATTCATTGCATGTGTGATCCTCTCATAGACCACACATGGATCCACCAGTGTCATGGGATGTGTGTTCTTCTCATGAACCACAACAAGAGTCATTGGATGTGTGTTCTTTCGATGAACCACGACTAGAGTCCTTGCATGTGTGTTCTTCTCACAAACCACATAAGGATACACCAGAGTCATTGCATGTGTGTTCTTCTCATTAACCACAGTTAGAGTCATTGCATGTGTGTTCTTCTCACAAACCACCTGATGAACCACACCTAGTGTTATTGCTTGTGTGCTCTTCTCATTAACCACACATGGATCCACAAGTGTCATTGCATGTCTGCTGTATTCATTAACCACAATTAGAGTCATTGCATGTCTATTCTTTTCACCACATATCACAAGTGTCATTGCATGTGTGTTCTTCCCACAAACCACACGTGGATCCACCAGTGTCATTGCATGTGTGTCCTTCTCACAAACCACATATGGATCCAAAAGTGTCATTGCATGTGTGTCCTTCCCATAGACCACACATAGATCCACCAGTTTCAATGCATGTGTGTCCTTCTCACAAACCACGTAAGGATCCATCGGTGTCATTGGATGTGTGTTCCTCTCATAGACCACACATGGATCCACCAGTGTCATTGCATGTCTGCTCTTTTCATGAACCACATCTAGAGTCATTGCATGTGTGTTCTTCCCACAGACCACACATGGATCCACCAGTGTCATTGCATGTGTGTTCTTCTCACAAACCACATATGGATCCAGCAGTGTCATTGGATGTGTGTTCCTCCCACAGACCACACATGGATCCACCGGTGTCATTGCATGTCTGCTCTTTTCATGAACCACAGTTAGATTCATTGCATGTGTGCTCCTCTCACAGACCACACATGGATCCACCAGTGTCATTGGATGTGTGTTCTTCTCATGAACCACTGCTAGAGTCATTGGATGTGTGTTCTTTCCATGAACCACAACTAGAGTCCTTGCATGTGTGTTCTTCTCACAAACCACATAAGGATACACCAGTGTCATTGCATGTGTGTTCTTCTCATGAACCACAGCTAGAGTCATTGCATGTGTGTTCTTGTCACAAACCATATCATGAATCACACCAAGTTTCCTTGCATGTGTGTTCTTCTCATTAACCACAAATGGATCCACTAGTGTCATTGTATGTCTTCTGTTTTCATTAACCATAGTTAGAGTCATGGCATGTGTGTTCTTCTCATGAACCACATATCACTAGTGTCATTGCATGTGTATTCTTCCCATGAACCACACATAGATCCACCAGTGTCATTGCATGTGTGTCCTTCTCAGAAACCACATATGGATCCAACAGTGTCATTGCATGTGTGTTATTTTCACAGACCACATATCACCAGTGTCATTTTATGTGTGTTCTTCTCACAAACCACCAAAGGATCCATCAGTGTCATTGCATGTGTGTTCCTCACATAGACCACACATGGATCCACCGGTGTCATTGCATGTCTGCTCTTTTCATGAACCACATCTAGAGTCATTGCATGTGTGTTCTTCTCATGAACCACAGCTAGAGTCATTGCATGTGTGTTCTTCTCACAAACCATATCATGAACAATATCTAGATTCATTGCATGTGTGTTCTTCCCACAGACCACACATGGATCCACCAGTGTCATTGCATGTGTGCTCTTATCACAAACCACATATGGATCCAACAGTGTCATTGGATGTGTGTTCCTCCCACAGACCACACATGGATCCACCGGTGTCATTGCATGTCTGCTCCTTTCATGAACCACAGTTAGATTCATTGCATGTGTGATCCTCTCACAGACCACACATGGATCCACCAGGGTCATTGGATGTTTGTTCTTCTCATTAACCACAACTAGAGTCATTGGATGTGTGTTCTTTCCATGAACCACAGCTAGAGTCCTTGCATGTGTGTTATTCTCACAAACCACATAAGGATACACCAGTGTCATTGCATGTGTGTTCTTCTCATGAACCACAGCTAGAGTCATTGCATGTGTGTTCTTCTCACAAACCATATCATGAATCACACCCATAGTCATTGCATATGTGTTCTTCTCACAAACCATATAATGAACCACACCCACTGTAATTGCATGTGTGTTCTTCTCATGAACCACACTTGGATCCACCAGTGTCATTGCATGTCTTCTCTTTTCATTAACCATAGTTAGAGTCATTGCATGTCTGTTCTTTTCACAAACCACATATCACTAGAATCATTGCATGTGTGTTCTTCCCACATACCACACATGGATCCACCATTGTCATTGCATGTGTGTCATTCTCACAAACCACATATGGATCCACCAGTGTCATCGCATGTCTACTCTTTTCACAGACCACATATCACCAGTGTCATTACATGTGTGTTCTTCTCATAACCACATAAGGATCCACCGGTGTCATTGGACGTGTGTTCCTCTCATAGACCACACATGGATCCACCGGTGTCATTACACATCTGCTCTTTTCATGAACCACATCTAGAGTCATTGCATGTGTGTTCTTCCCACATACCACACATGGATCCACTAGTGTCATTGCATGTGTGTTCTTCTCACAAACAACATATGGATCCAGAAGTGTCATTGGATGTGTGTTCCTCCCATAGACCACACATGGATCCACCGGTATCATTGCATGTCTGATCTTTTCATGAACCACAGTTAGATTCATTGCATGTGTGATCCTCTCATAGACCACACATGGATCCACCAGTGTCATTCGATGTGTGTTCTTCTCATGAACCACAACTAGAGTCATTGGATGTGTGTTCTTTCGATGAACCACGACTAGAGTCCTTGCATGTGTGTTCTTCTCACAAACCACATAAGGATACACCAGAGTCATTGGATGTTAGTTCTTCTCATTAACCACAGTTAGAGTCATTGCATGTGTGTTCTTCTCACAAACCACATCATGAACAACAACCAGTGTTATTGTATGTGTGTTCTTCTCATTAACCACACATGGATCCACCGGTGTCATTGCATGTCTGCTCTTTTCATGAACCACAGTTAGATTCATTGCATGTGTGATCCTCTCACAGACCACACATGGATCCACCAGTGTCATTGGATGTGTGTTCTTCTCATTAACCACAACTAGAGTCATTGGATGTGTGTTGTTTCCATGAACCATAGCTAGAGTCCTTGGATGTGTGTTCTTCTCACAAACCATATCATGAATCACACCCATAGTCATTGCATATGTGTTCTTCTCACAAACCATAGAATGAACCACACCCGCTGTAATTGCATGTGTGTTCTTCTCATGAACCACACTTGGATCCACCAGTGTCATTGCATGTCTGCTCTTTTCATTAACCACAGTTAGAGTCATTGCATGTCTGTCCTTTTCACAAACCACATATCACTAGTATCATTGCATGTGTGTTCTTCCCACAGACCACACATGGATCCACCATTGTCATTGCATGTGTGTCATTCTCACAAACTACATATGGATCCACCAGTGTCATCGCATGTCCACATATCACCAGTGTCCTTACATGTGTGTTCTTCTCACAAACCACATAAGGATCCACCGGTGTCATTGGATGTGTGTTCCTCTCACAGACCACACATGGATCCACCGGTGTCATTACACATCTGCTCTTTTCATGAACCACATCTAAAGCATTGCATGTGTGTTCTTCCCGCAGACCACACATGGATCCACCAGTGTCATTGCATGTGTGTTCTTCTCACAAACCACATATGGATCCAGCAGTGTCATTGGATGTGTGTTCCTCCCACAGAACATACATGGATCCACCGGTATCATTGCATGTCTGCTCTTTTAATGAACCACGGTTAGATTCATTGCATGTGTGATCCTGTCACAGACCACACATGGATCCACCAGTGTCATGGGATGTGTGTTCTTCTCATGAACCACAACTAGTGTCATTGGATGTGTGTTCTTTCGATGAACCACGACTAGAGTCCTTGCATGTGTGTTCTTCTCACAAACCACATAAGGATACACCAGAGTCATTGCATGTGTGTTCTTCTCATTAACCACAGTTAGAGTCATTGCATGTGTGTTCTTCTCACAAACCACCTCATGAACCACACCTAGTGTTATTGCTTGTGTGTTCTTCTCATTAACCACACATGGATCCACAAGTGTTATTGCATGTCTGCTGTATTCATTAACCACAATTAGAGTCATTGCATGTCTATTCTTTTCACCACATATCACAAGTGTCATTGCATGTGTGTTCTTCCCACAAACCACACGTGGATCCACCAGTGTCATTGCATGTGTGTCCTTCTCACAAACCACATATGGATCCAATAGTGTCATTGCATGTGTGTTCTTCCCATAGACCACACATAGATCCACCAGTTTCAATGCATGTGTGTCCTTCTCACAAACCACGTAAGGATCCATCGGTGTCATTGGATGTGTGTTCCTCTCATAGACCACACATGGATCCACCAGTGTCATTGCATGTCTGCTCTTTTCATGAACCACATCTAGAGTCATTGCATGTGTGTTCTTCCCACAGACCCCACATGGATCCACCAGTGTCATTGCATGTGTGTTCTTCTCACAAACCAGATATGGATCCAGCAGTGTCATTGGATGTGTGTTCCTCCCACAGACCACACATGGATCCACCTGGTGTCATTACATGTCTGCTCTATTCATTAACCACAGTTAGATTCATTGTATGTGTGTTATTCTCACAGACCACACATGGATCCACCAGTGTCATTGCATGTGTGTTCTTCTCATGAACCACTGCTAGAGTCAT